>CAXITT010000028.1:2185140-2234228 GCA_964033795.1 Lymnaea stagnalis | reverse complement strand
TGTAGGGTTTTTTCACACCCCCCCCCCCCCCCCAAAGGCGTTGCGACCCACGTGTTGAACCGCTGAAGTAGAATATTATTAGTTCATTGCTTATTTACCCTGCGGACACCGAATGTAAGTTTGGAAATAACATGGTGAGATCACGAGATATGTATAACAGGCAGATAATTAATGCACACAATTATCCGCGAGAGAAGGTGACACGATCCAAACAAAACCCTGGTGAACCTTAGGATCAATCTTCATCATGTGTTGCTCCACAACTACTTGTCTGTCTGACGGCACAAGACAAAGAACCTTGTCGGCAAGTTCACAGACAGCGTTCGACACATGCCGAACGTGAATGAAGCGACACGACAAATCTGAACAATGGGCTGTCCTTATCCATCGCCGCGGGATTCACAGCTACAACGTTATCCAGGTTTGGGCAAAACACAAACAACAAAAAAGCAACTGAGTTGTGGATAGTGAAAATATATCCATATCGATATTCAAACTCAATATAATTTACTTTAAACCAAGAAAAGACTAGTTATAACACAAATGCATTTGAACAAAAGTATTTTATGATCCAATCCAAACACTACGAACACTGACAATGACACCAGTAGCAAATGGTTCACATTCTACCAACCCAACATTAGAAACCAAAGGGAGAAATATCTCTGGCTAAATCCTACTGGCCTGTACGTTTCTTTTCTTTTATATATTTATGATATTTTCCATATTCTCACACTATCTTTGTCCGATAAAATCTTATATTTCACAGTAATGATACACGTATTCTTTTACTTCCTGGTAATCCTTTGGATCGCACACATATTTCGATTTTGGACAACCCAAACTCATAGCAATGATAAAGCACTCCCCTCCAACATGGCCAACTCCAGACACTTAAGTATTTGAGAGTTTTTTTGTTTTTTTTTTAAATTTCTTTAAATTAATAATTTTTTGTCTTGTCCGTTGAAGAGGGCTCTTAGCCGAAATGTTCTCCTTTTATTGCCCTGTCTTTCATGTCAAGCTTCCACATACCTTGTTCCACTATTTACTACACACAGCTTGAACGCAGTCCTTCATTTAGTTTTCTCTAATCTCAGGCTCAGACATTAGTCTGAAATACTTAAAAATAAGTCTGTCTAATAGAACTTGTCATGCCCAGTTGTGCGGTGGAATACACCCTACTATATGATGCAATTAAAACCTGTTGCAATGGCATAAAACCTACATGGTATAGCTGTATAAAACCTGCTATATACCACAATGGTAAACATCATAGAATCTTATAATATGGTATAAAATGGTTTACATCCAACTATATCATACGGTATATACCCTACTATATGGTACAATGGTATACACCCTACAATGCGGGTATAAGGGTATGAATACTACCAAACAGTGCAATGGTATACTTTCTACAATCGATACAATAAACGCAACAGTCAAAACAATACAAAAGTATATATTCTACAAAACGGAAAAAAACTCCAAAAGTGTAGAGTAAAACGAACATCAGTACATCTCCAGTACTCTAGAAGACATCATATCAAACAGAACAATTCCAAAATGGTAGAGGAAATAGAACTTAAGTAGAACTCCACTATTCCAGACGACATCATACCAAAACAGCACATTTCCAAAAGTGTGAACATTGAAATTCAGTAGAACTCCAGCTAGCCTAGAGGGCATGACAACAAACAGAACACATTATCGCATCCATTAACAGTGGATCTCATGACTTGAGCCTGGTACCATCCAGGCGCCGGGTCATCATAACAATCGACTGTTACGACCTGTCTCGGAGCCGTGACTCGTCATCTTCCCAACCCTGCATTACTGGGGCTGGACTTCGACGTCACCCCAACCCATCAGTGCAGAGGGTGATGGCCGGGGGATGGGTGGGTGGGGGTAGACAAACGTCTGAGTGGAGTTTGAAAGGTTGCTAACCGAATTGTTGGTGTAAATCTCATTTTCCGGTCAAGGGCGTTACGTAGAGGATTAAGTTTGATAAATGGAAATGTAAATATGGATTGTGGCAGAGGCGTCTACGCGATAGAGAGAGGAGAGAGAAAGAGAAAAAGGGGGGGGGGGGGAGGGAAAAGCAGCACCTTCCAACCTGACTTTCAAAAAGTCCTTGTGTGTGTGTGGGGGGGGGTGGTGGGGAGGGGGGTTTATCACTTGATTTGATGTTTTGATTTTCTGAAAAAATGTAAAGCATTATTGAGTTATTTAGTCAAATTTTAAATGTTTGTTACCAATGATATTATTGAGCAGTGAAGCCTAGTATTTTTTAAAATAAATATAACAAGTTCAAGTGAAACCTAAATTCGGTAAGTTTTCTGATTAATTATAGAATGATGCAAAGCTAAATTCAATTACGTGCAAATATTCATCACCTATTTTGAATTTATCAAAAATTTTGAAAACATTTCTAAGGTAGGGCTCAATAAGCCCCCCAGCCCCCCATCCCGGGATCAATAGACAATCTCGATTTCTTGTTCCCTCCTCCCCCCCACATCTATCAATGTAATATACTTGACGAAACTAAGATGGGGCCACAAGAATTCCCTGGGGCGTGCCAAAACTGGAATGAATTCAGGTTATGTAGGGCACATTGTTGCCGTAATGCCTAATTTGCAATCTGATAGATGCCCTATCCCCAACTGCCAACTCCTGAAATGTCCCCTCGCTGAATCAATTTCTGTAAGAAAGATTAAATTCAGATATATGTCAAAATGCAATCTTTGATTTTGAAATTTTTCAAACATTTTCAGACCACTCCATCCTTATGCTTGGGTGACATCGGCCCCCTCGATTTCTGTTCTCTCGGAAACTTTTTAACTTTAAAAAAGAAACTCTTAGCTGAGACCAAAAGCATACACTAAGGCAGTGGTTCACAACCTCTGTTAAACGACCCCGCATGGGGGTACGCTAAATGTATATTGAGAATTGTTGTAAAACGGCGCAAATGTTGTTGTTTTTTCTACACCCCATCTTTTAAGAAAAGCTATAAATAGAAATAAGTCTAATCAAGGGGTGCGGGAGAAAAAAAGGCTGGCAGGACTGCATTCATAATATTACATACCGGCAACAACAAAGGAGATCTTAAAGATTGTTTTTCTACTGTGCTCTGCTTCTTGTCGTACTTATGTTTGTCCTGTTCGCCGAAGAAGGCTCTGAGCCGAAACGTTCACATCTTATTGCCCTGTCTTTTTATTCAAGCTTCAACACACCTTGATCTACTATTTCATTCTGAGTCGTGCCACAAAGTGAATGGATTTATTTTATTTTAAGCGAGAATGGACGGAGTTACTGCTGGCCCTGGGGGCCGACATTTTTGATGCCCCCCTTCCACGATAAAAAAACTCTGCAGCTAGCCGAAAATGCTGCCCCTCCAATAAAGAAAAAAAGAGAAGACATCGGGGAGGGGGGGGGGGAACCCTCTCTGCCTCATTCCTTCGCCACTCGTACTGACCACCCCAATACACGTAGAATTGACCAAGGTTCATTTGGGGGAAAGGGAGTTGGCTTCCACCATTCTTGGGGGGGGGGGGCGCGGGGGTAGATGCCCCTGGATGGTTCAGTAAGAGGAAATATGAACTCCAAAAAATGGTGAGAGCTTGTGCAAGCACTACGGAAACGTGATCCCTGATCGCCCATCGTGTTTTCTAGACTGAAGAAAAGTAGGCCATTTGTTTTTTAAGTGATACCTGGCCTTTTGTAAAACAGTACCCTGATGTCCTGTTTCAGATGCTTCTTGACATTACAGCATGACTCGCTCCAGAAAAGACAGACAAATGTCGACCCTATTTTGGTATAATGAAAAATGTATGATGTAAAAATGACTACTTGAATAGTTTACTTGATAAAGCTTAACATAATGGGCTTTGAACGTGTTTAAATGCTGCAGCCGTTTAAGTGCAGTAGGCGTGATCAGTTTGAACAAGTTTAAATACTCCAGCAGTTGAAGTGCAGTCGGACTAGTCAGTCTGAACAAGTTTAAATACTCCAGCAGTTGAAGTGCAGTAGGAGTGATCAGTTTGAACAAGTTTAAATACTCCAGCAGTTGAAGTGCAGTAGGAGTGATCAGTTTGAACAAGTTTAAATACTCCAGCAGTTGAAGTGCAGTAGGAGTGATCAGTTTGAACAAGTTTAAATACTCCAGCAGTTGAAGTGGAGTAGGAGTGATCAGTTTGAACAAGTTTAAATACTCCAGCAGTTGAAGTGCAGTAGGAGTGGTCAGTCTGAACAAGTTTAAATATTCCAGCAGTTGAAGTGCAGTAGGAGTGGTCAGTTTGAACATGTTTAAATACTCCAGCAGTTGAAGTGCAGTAGGAGTTGTTTGTCTGAACAAGTTTAAATACTCCAGCAGTTGAAGTGCAGTAGGAGTGTTCAGTTTGAACACGTTTAAATACTTGACCAGTTTAAGTGCAGTAGGAGTGGTCAGTTTCAACATGTTTAAATACTCCAGCAGTTGAAGTGCAGTAGAAGTTGTCAGTCTGAACACGTTTAAATACTCCAACAGTTGAGTGCAGTAGGAGTGGTTGTCTGAACAAGTTTAAATACTCCCTGTGTATTAAGCATCGCCCTGTTTTTAAGTCCTTTATTTTCACCTCGCTTCTGATTGGGGAGTTCTAATTGGTATTCTAATAAACTGTGTTACTTGTATACATGTTGTTGTTTTTTGGGGATCAATTCTCTGCACCCCCCCCCCCACCTCCCAAATCCCCCACGCATTGCCCAATATTACATTTTATAAAAAATTTATATGAAGAAAAAAATTGTTTTTCGGAATTTTTGAATTGAAACTATAAACGAGAATAGTCCTTTATTTTCCCCCCGCTTCTGATTGGGGAGTTCTAATTTGTATTCTAATAAACTGTGTTACTTGTATACATGTTGTTGTTTTTTGGGGAACAATTCCCTGCACCCCCCCCCCCCCACCTCCCAAATCCCCCACGCATTGCTCAATATTACATTTTATAAAAAATTTATATGAAGAAAAAAATTGTTTTTCGGAATTGTTGAATTGAAACTATAAACGAGAAGAGTACGTGAATAACTTTAATTCAATTGATAATAACAATATACAGTTGAAACCGAACCTATATACAGCAGTGACGGGGGGGGGGGGAATCGATAAATTTAATTATTTTAGAGTGCCATCTAGTAACAACTGGTTAAGTACAATCAAAATGAAAAAGTGAGTTACCCCTTTGCACTTAATCCGCTAGATGACGCGTTATGTTACATTATAAAATTTGGTGACAATTCAAGGCACCGCTCTGAGAAAGTCGCGTCTCCCGCAGGGCGTTGCGGCGCGCATTTTGGGAACCCCTGATAAAGGCGGCATACACCAATCCATACAAAGGAACGATATAGAAGATTAGCCACAAACCAGCCTATAAAATAAAGTGGCTCATAAATGTATAAAACCTTTTTAAGATCACAATCAGTCAGACTTTTTTTTGTAAGATCAATAAGAGACATATATCTTTGTTGTAAGATCACGATCAGTCAGCCATTTTTTGGGTAAGATCACTATCAGTCAGATATTTTTTTCGTAAGATCAATATCAGTCAGACATTTTTTTATAAGATAACGATCAGCCAGACATTTCTTTTGGAAGATCACGATCAGTCAGGCATTTGATTTTCAAGATCACTATCAGTCAGACATTTCTTTTGGAAGATCATTATCAGTCAAACGTTTCTTTTGGAAGATCACTATCAGTCAGACATGTCTGTTGGAAGATCACTATCAGTCACACATTACTGTTGGAAGATCACTATCAGTCAGATATTTCTCATCATCCGCCAATACCTCAAAGTTAGTGCAACAAAAGCCCTAGTGTGTGCTCTCGTTCTCTCTCGTCTTGACCATTGTTACTCTCTTTTATCAGTTTCACCTAAAACACTTCTTAGAAACATTTCAAAAGTTTCAAAACTCAGTCGCTAGGCTAATTCTAAAGGCAAAAAAAAAATGTGATCACGTCACACCACTACTTCATTCACTTCATTGACTCCCTGTACAAGCACGGATTGACTACAAACTCTCTGTTCTCTGCCATAACTTTTTCTCGAATTCCTCCCATTCCTATCTAACTGAAATTCTCTCTGTCCATTCACCCCTTCGACAGCTTCTCTCTGTCTATTCATCCCTTCGACAGCTTCTCTCTGTCTATTCACCCCTTCGACAGCTTCTCTCTGTCTATTCACCCCTACGACAGCTTCTCTCTGCCTATTCATCCCTTCGACAGCTTCTCTCTGTCTATTCACCCCTTCGACAGCTTCTCTCTGCCTATTCATCCCTTCGACAGCTTCTCTCTGTCCATTCACCCCTTCGACAGCTTCTCTCTGCCTATTCACCCCTTCGACAGCTTCTCTCTGTCTATTCACCACTTCGACAGCTTCTCTCTGCCTACTCATCCTTTCGACAGCTTCTCTCTGTCTATTCATCCTTTCGACAGCTTCTCTCTGTCTATTCATCCTTTCGACAGCTTCGCTCCTCCGCAGACGCGTATTCTTTCCGTCCCCAAGACTCGCACTCTCTTTCTGTGCCCCCAAACAACTCTTTCTGTGCCCCCAAACAACTCTTTCTGTGCCCCCAAACAATGGAATTCTCTTCCCTTACCCATCCGCAATATACGAACCATCACAGACTAGAAAACTGCACTCAAAGCACATCTTTTTAAACTCTACCATCCTGACTGGTTCCTACCTCTGAACGAAAAACGATGCTGCTGGAAGTCGTCCATGGCCTGAGATGTAAATAGTTTTAAATATACCTTTGTTTTGTTTCATTTAATTAATGTATGTCAATTAATTTTTTAATGTTTTTTTTTTATTATGTTTGTTAAATTGTATGTACAGCGTGGGGAGCCCAGTCCTAATCTGGGGTACCACGCCATATAAAACCACTTATAATAATAACAATAATAATAATAATACGATCACTATCAGTCAGACATTTCTTTTGGAAGATCACTATAATTTAGACATTTCTTTTGGAAGATAATTATCAGTCAGACATTTCTATTGGAAGATCACTATCAGGCAGACATTTGTTGCTTACGATCATTATCAATGAGCCATTTCTTTCGTAAGATCACTATCAGTCAGACATTTCTTTCGTAAGATCACTATCAGTCAGACATTTCTTTCGTAAGATCACTATCAGTCAGACATTTCTTTCGTAAGATCACTATCAGTCAGACATTTCTGTCGTAAGGTCACTATCAGCCAGATATTTCTTTCGTATGGTCACGATCAGTCAGACATTTCTTTTCTTGTCATTACAAGTGATACAACGACAAAGATAAAAGCTTTCTTTTGATATTTACGAAGACCTAAAATAGTTATCACCACACATTTTTCAGCCATAGTTTCAGCATTACAAGGTTTCGACATACCATGAAAGATTAAATTGAATGACCAGACAAGGAGATCCATTTTAAGCCGAAGCTGCCGAGCTCTTGTGTCAAAGGTTGTCTGACACAATAATCCACGAACGGACAAGACGTAGCCATTAGCAGGTCAGTAGCAAGAAGTGAGTCTTCCCATCAGGTTTATTCTGGTAACTCCTTGAAATAGTTACTCCACAAAAGAAAGGAAAATGACAGACTCGATACAACAACACCTGCGCCGTAATCTCCAGCAGCGACACACGGGGTGCCTAGGGTTTTGTTGTCGGTGAGGAGGTGTGTGGTGGGGTGGGGGAGGTAGTTTTGTGTCTGTTTTGATTTTGTTGTTTTTATGCTGGGTGGAGGGTTCCTCAAATATGGCGCCCTCAATGTATGTTGGTAAGTGTTGGTGTATGCGGAAAGGGTACAACAGTGAGTGAGTGAATGTTGATGATAAGTGTTGGCGTATGAGGAGAGTATACAACAGTGAGTGAGTGAATGTTGATAAGCGTTGGTGTATGAGGAAAGGGTACGACAGTGAGTGAGTGAATGTTGATAAGTGTTGGCGTATTAGGAGAGTATACAACAGTGAGTGAGTGAATGTTGATAAGCGTTGGTGTATGAGGAAAGGGTACAACAGTGAGTGAGATCATGCCACGGGACTCTTTAACTTGCTTCACAAGAAAAATAATGTTTGATATTTCTGAATTGGTTTCGTTTCAATAGGGACACGATCGGCTCCCGTCTTAATTAATGGATAGATATTTCTACATTTTTCATCTTAAAATCATAGCTTCTTCCATATTTGCCTTCAATAATTGAGTCCAAGTTCCTTGGCCATAAAATACATTGACGATACATTTGCACTATTTTGCCAATATAATACTCTTTATATTGGCAATTCTAAAAATTGATTTCCTATCACTTTAAGGTCCAAACTTAAAGTGATCCTTGAAATCATGCAAAGTATTGACATTTTTCATATCGATTATATCACACAAATATAAACAAATTGATTATTGTGAAAAATGCAGCAGAATTGAGTCATGGTAATCTGAGCCTTGACCCAAAGTGACACCAATATTATTCTTTGGGGCACAACTCAAAATCTAAGTTGGGCGGTAATACTTAATAAAAATTGTTCGGCCGAAAGATGGACAGGGGGGGGGGGAAGTATTAAGAAAATGATAATAATAAAGAATATTTCGTTACTTCACGGGCCGCAAAGTGGGTGCTGGCGGGCCGTATGTTGTGCAGGCCTGCTTTAGGGTAATTATTATCTTTACTGTAATATCCAACATGACGTACACGGTCTTTGAATGACATTTTTTTTTTAACCCTTTGGCCGTGTTAAGGGTGGTCTTGACCCAGGCGGCGCAGCTCATGAACGCTATTACAAAGCCTTGTTTTGTAAACTAACGCGTTGTGGGGCTAACTATGATGCAATGGAGACTTACCATGTGCTCGCCATACAGCAACTCTCGTTCAGAATTGTCGGCACACCACAAACAGCGCACACGAATTGAGGAAAGCCGGTCGACTACACCGCAAAAACGCACACCCGACGCGAGTACTACGGTGCCAGGCCTGACCTCGTGTGAGCCTATCTTACGCTCCATCAAATCCCCACGTGACTCCGGCCGAGCGAGTCACTCTTCCACTATGCGCTCACGGCGCTACGTACCCCAAGAGTGTATACGGCGTCATGTGAATTGTTCTCCTGGTATTGGTGATAGTCGGGCCACGACCAAGCGGAGATACCAAACCCGACAAAATGTCCGTGGTCGAAAAGTGGGGTAAAGAGGTGTTCATGACGTCAAGGAGGGGGAGGTGCACACAAATGATTGGGGGGGGGGATTGGTACAAACGATTGTGAGGTGACGGGTACACATGATTGAGGGAGGAGGGGTACACGATATTGAGGGTTTAGGGGTACATGAGATGGAGTAGGAAGAGTACACAAGATGGAGGGAGGTAGCGTACTTAAGATGGAGGGAGGAAGGGTGCAAAATATCGAGGGAGGAGGGGTGCAAAAGATCGAGGGAGAAGAGATACAGACGATTCAGGGAGGAGAGAAACACAGGATTGAGGGAGGAGAGATACACAAGATTGATGGGGGAGCGCTTCGCAAGATTGAGGGAGGGGAGATACACAAGATCGAGGGAAAAGAGGCTCACTGGATTGAGGGGGGAGGAAAAATCAATAGCGTTTTTTTCGGTAAAATATATATCGGTAGAGATATAGGGCACGGGAGCAGAAATTGAAGAGAGGGTGAATTGTCCAGGTCTGACTCGAGAAGAGCATTTGGGCGCTAGCCAGATCCTCTCTGGCTTATATTAGGGCGAATCACTGTCTATTATATTATTCAAAGGCGGTCACATATTTAGAAGGCTTTTGATAAAGTTATATTATTTATCCTGGTACGTGGACACAACCCACCGGCTAGGTAAGTCCACACAACCCACAGGCTAGGTAAGTCCACACAACAAGCGGCTAGGTAAGTCCACACAACCCACAGGCTAGGTAAGTCCACACAACAACCGGCTAGGTAAGTCCACACAACCCACCGGCTAGGTAAGTCCACACAACCCACCGGCTAGGTAAGTCCACACAACCCACCCGTTGGTACGCCTACACAACCCAACCCATTTTTACGCCACACACATCCCAACTCCTTTGATACGCCTATATAACCCCCTGGCACTCGTACACAACCCACCCTATTGGTACGTTTCATAACACAACTCCTGGTACACTTACACAACCCAAGTCCCTTGGTACGCTCACACAACTCACCCCTTGATATGCTTACACAACCACCCTTGGTACACTTACACAACCCACCCCTTGGTACACTTACACAACCCACCCCTTGGTACGCCTAAATATCCCCCACCGCACTCCTACACAACCCACCCCTTGGTACACTTACGCAACCACCCCTTGGTACACTTACACAACCACCCCTTGGCACTCTTACACAACCACCCCTTGGTACGCTTACACAACCACCCCTTGGTACACTTACACAACCACCCCTTGGTACACTTACACAACCGCCCCTTGGTACACTTACACAACCACCCCTTGGCACTCTTACACAACCACCCCTTGGTACACTTACACAACCAACCCTTGGTACACTTACACAACCACCCCTTGGTACGCTTACACAACCACCCCTTGGTACTCTTACACAACCCACCCCTTGGTCCTCTTACCCAACCACCCCTTGGTACTCCTACACAACCCATCCTTGGTACACTTTCACAACCACCCCTTGGCACTCTTACACAACCCCCCCTTGGTACACTTACACAACCCACCCTTGGTACACTTACACCACCACCCCTTGGTACGCTTACACAACCACCCCTTGGTACTCTTACACAACCCACCCCTTGGTACTCTTACACAACCACCCCTTGGTACTCTTACACAACCCATCCCTTGGTACTCTTACACAACCACCCCTTGGTACGCTTACACAACCACCCCTTTTACTAGTGCAGTAAAACAAAATTATTTGGTATCGTTAAGTTATCTGGTATCCGGTTGATTGACTTGAGTAATGGCCCCTTAATGCAAAGTGAGACTAGTAAAGGCTCTATTAGGCTCTTTAGGCTCTATTAAAGTTAAGCCCGGGCTGCTAATCTAAATAATATGACATTGTCTCTGGAAATAGACATGTACAAAAACATTTTTTTTTAAAATCGTTGTGTAGACACTAGTTAAAAATTGATTGCAAGAGTCGACCCAGAAATACAAACAGACATAGACTTGAGCTCTCAATAAAACCACGAACAATGATCGAAGATCTACGAACCTCGTTTGTGATTGCACTTTAGTTCGTGTCTCCAAAATAACCAAACTACCTTTGACGCAAGACTATAACGCTAAACCAGTGGTTCCCAAACCTTTTCAGCCCCATGCTCCAGTTGGTAGAACTTACAATTAAAAAAAAAAAAGTTCACCACAATTGAAACGGGTGTGTGCTTTGTTAGGAAGAAAGATAGAATTTTCAAGTTCCCTGTTTAATCATTGCCACTCCGCTGCCCCCGTTTATTTGAACGTTAATGCCTTGCTTTTCTACGAGACTTAATCCCCAATTCCCATCCCGTGGGGCGTACGTCACACTCTGGGAAGCACTGTTCTAGACTTTATAAATAGTAAAGGTCTCAACAAAAAAAAACCCACACAACGGGACCAATGTACGATTTATGAAATGGTAGGAGTGAGAGAATCACGCGCAGACTGACGTGCTGTATATCTAGGCGCACGCTGGTCTCCACCCATTGGCAAA
Organism: Lymnaea stagnalis; assembly: GCA_964033795.1. Lineage (NCBI taxonomy): Eukaryota > Metazoa > Mollusca > Gastropoda > Lymnaeidae > Lymnaea > Lymnaea stagnalis. The sequence goes on along the minus strand of CAXITT010000028.1, from coordinate 2,222,523 downwards.
GTAGCAATGTAAAGGTAGCGTATCGTGGGCTCAAGCAGAACTATGTTCTCACATAATTGTGATTGAGACTGAATCATCCAGCCCACATGTGTTTAAACTGACTTGATGGAGACTGAATCATCCAGCCACATGACTTTAAACTAACTTGATGGAGACTGAATCATCCAGCCACGTGACTTTAAACTAACTTGATGGAGACTGAATCATCCAGCCACATGACTTTAAACTAACTTGATGGAGACTGAATCATCCAGCCAAACGTCTTAAACTGACTTGATTGAGCAATTGCGTCCACGACCACGCCAATGAAAAGTTTCTTGTAAACACAATGACGGATTATACCACTGAGTTGTCGTCCAGCTACTCTTGAGCCCTTCTCGTGGATATTTTATCCCACCGTAACGTTGCGGAAATACATGAGCATCTCTTTTAAACTGCTTCAATCCAGCTATGCAATTAAATCTTCCACGTCGCCCTCTAAAGTATGATAGCCACCAGTGATTTTGTTTGATGGGTCCACCATCACTGGCTAAAATGTGCCCCATAAGGACCATGATGGGTGTGAGCGGTGTGAGCAGGGGCGTAGCGAGACATTGGGCCGCACTGGGCGGACTTTGTGATTTGCCGTCCCCACTCCCAAAAATCATAAAGTCTTTTGGCACTGTGACACCCCAATAACGAATCTTGAAATAGCACCGTGCCTGGCATACGCACGAAATCGCGCAGGAACGTCATAATAAATATAAATAATAAATTTCAGATCGTGTCGTGTTTAGTCCAGAGTTTAATTGGTTATGGAAAGTAGCAATGACAATTTATGTTTCAATATTTAAGTTGTTACAGTCTTAGTCAATGGCAAGTATCATCACAATCATACAGTCTTAGTGCATAGAATGTATTAACACAATCTTACAGTCTTAGGGTGTAGCATCCATTAACACAATCACATAATTTTGTATGAAAAAGGATATTTCAGTTGCCATTAAAGTCGGTCATGTCGGAGTGGTCAGTTGCCGGTAGAGTGGTCGGTTGCCTGTAGAGTGGTCAGTTGCTGGTAGAGTGGTCAGTTGCCAGTTGAATGGTCAGTTGCTGGTAGAGTGGTTAGCACCGGTAGAGTGGTCGGTTGCCGGTAGAGTGGTCAGTTGTCTGTAGAGTGGTCAGTTGCTGGTAGAGTTGTCAGTTGCCGGTTGAGTGGTCAGTTGCTGGTAGAGTAGTCAGTTGCCGGTTGAGGGGTCAGTTGCCGGTAGATTGGTCGGTTGCCTGTAGCGTGGTCAGTTGCTGGTGGAGTGGTCGGTTGCCTGTAGAGTGGTCGGTTGCATGTAGAGTGGTCGGTTGCCGTTAGAGCGGTCAGTTGCCGGTAGAGTTGCAAATAGCTGGCCCGCAATATTGATCAATAAATGTGGCGCAGCTCTAGCTCATAATTAAATAAATGTCTTTTGCCGTCTGGATCGGAACACGTTATGATATGATTGGATAAATTGACAATCCGATTTGTGTGTGTGACAAAGCCTCATTGATCATTTAATGTTTACCCCATTTGAACACAATAGAAATGATACATCTCTCAAAATACAACATTCACCTGATATGTCCATGCCATACAGATATTTCTTAACTTTCTCAAAATACAACATTCACCTGATATAATAATAATAATAATAATAAAGTTCATTTCAAAAACACGCTTCATCCCCAAAGGCTCGAAGCGCGGTACAAAGTCAACAAAAAACATATCTATAATTCACCACATTTAAAACAAACGCAACACTACAAAAACTAATTACAAGCATACAATATCAAAGTCTTTCTAGCCATTTCAACCCGGACCAACACAGCAACACATGGAAAATAAGGTAGACAATCATCCCAGAAGGTATTTGCGAAATAGATGTGTCTTTAGATCGGTTTTAAAGGACTCCAGTGTCTGGTTGTTTCTAAGATCGACAGGAAGGGCGTTCCAAATTGTTGGACCAGCAAATGCGAAAGTGCGCTTTCCGTAAGTCTCAAGGCAAACACGTGGTGTCGAGAGTTTGCCACTATCGGATGAGCGGAGCTCTCTACTGGGTACATAAGGCGTCAGCAGCTCTTTCAGATAGGACGGCGCCAGGTCATGTAAGCAGCGGTAGCACAAAGTTGCGATTTTGTACTCTATGCGAGCACGCACCGGCAGCCAATGCAACTCTCTCAGAAGTGTTTTTGCATGGTCGAATTTGCGTTTGCGGAGAACTATGCGAGCCGCATTATTCTGTGCTATTTGAATTTTATCCAGGAGCGTAGCTGGAAGACCCACCATGAGAGCATTGCAATAGTCCATGCGTGATAGCACAAATGCAGACATCAGCCTCTTTGTTGCATCAATTGTTAGGAAGGGCCTGATTTGACTAATCCTGCGCAGCTCCAGAAAAATCGCCCTGCATAGCATGTTAATATGACTTTCAAAAGTTAGTCTTCTATCTAGGTAGACACCCAGGTACCGCACTGTTTGAGCTAACTCAATACGCACACCTGAGAGAGTAATGGATGTCGTGTTATTTGCAGATTTCTGCTTCTGAGCGGTCGCAATGGGGAGCAGCTCAGTCTTATCATCATTTAATTTGAGCTTGTTAATGGTCATCCAGTGCTTAACCGACTCCATTGTCTTCTGTGTAATACTGAGCAGCTGAGGGAACTGAGAAGTGATCACGGATTGATGAAGTTGTGTATCGTCCGCGAACATGTGATACAACATGTCAAACTGCCTGATCTCTGCACCCAGGGGCTGAATGTACATCGTGAAAAGCATCGGGCCTAGGACCGAGCCCTGGGGTACTCCGAATTCGATATCAGATTTCTTCGAGGTCAAGCCGTTTGAAATAACCGACTGGACCCGATTAGTCAGATACGATCGGAACCAACACAGGACGGTATCAGTGAGACCGAACTTTTTTGCAGACGCTGGAGCAGTATGCCGTGGTCGAGCGTATCGAAAGCTGCCGATAAATCGAGTAAAGACAAAATCGATACCCGGCCCTCATCACAAGACGACAGAAGGTCGTTTACGACGCGCAACAGGGCTGTCTCAGTAGAGTGATGCACCCTGTATGCTGATTGGAATGGTTCAAACAAGTCAAACTGAGTGAGGTGATCCAGGAGTTGGCGGAGAACGACTTTTTCTAAGATTTTAGAAATAAATGGTAGATTTGAGATGGGGCGGTAATTTTCCATCACATTTGGGTCAAGATTTGATTTCTTTAATAGTGGAGTGACGATCGCCTCTTTAAAAGATGATGGAACACTACCAGTAGCTAAGGACTGATTTATGATATAAGTGATGATGGGGACTATTTCATCCAGACATTCATACAAGAGCCCTGCTGGAAGAGGGTCAAGCGAACATGACTTTCTTGGGGTATTAGCATGCAATACAGATATTTCTTAACTTTCTTCGGGGATTAGCATGCAATACAGATATTTCTTAACTTTCTCAAAATACAACATTCACCTGATATGTCCATGCAATACAAATATTTCTTAACTTTCTCAAAATACAACATTCACCTGATATGTCCATGCAATACAGATATTTCTTAACTTTCTCAAAATACAACATTCACCTGATATGTCCATGCAATACAGATATTTCTTAACTTTCTCAAAATACAACATTCACTTGATATGTCCATGCAATACAGATATTCCTTAACTTTCTCAACATACAACATTCACCTGATAAGTCCATGCAATACATATATTCCTCAACTATTCCTCTACAAACAAACAACAAAGGTCTCACTTCCCCGAAGGTTCTATTTAATGTTCAGCTTCGATTCATTATCTCAACATCAATCAATATATTTTACAGTATGTTGTCGCAAAACGTAAAGCAATGTTCGGACCAGGTCCATCGATAATAATATCAGTTGACGCCTAGAAGAAATCAATCATGGGATATTAAAAGAAGAACTGAACTCGAATGTGTGTTAGGCGCCCGGTGAGCTTATCCCCACCCCCTCAAAAGCATACAACGATTGATTTAGAGAAGTGCATTTTTCATCATTAAGTCTCCAGAGCACCATCGGATTGTTATGTAGAACGTCTATTTTTACCTGTGCTGTAAATTCTGTATCAATCTAGCAGACGCGTCCATGTGGGCGTGTCCTATTTTGCTTTTGATCTTTGTTTACCACAAAACAACCGATGGCCTGTTTCTCTGGACTCGAATGTGGATGTGAATTGGTAGTATATTCTGGAAATTTGGAGAAGATTCGAGTCACGAATACAATGTATATTCTGCTTCCGAATCTTCTTAGAAACAGGCGATACCCATTTATAAGGCCGGGGAATTGAAGGACAAAAGGACGGAGATTCAGATAGGTTTTATTTACTTAACGAGACGTGTATTATTCTTTGAGTTCTTATATTATATGTGTTTATTTCGCATTTAATAATTATTCAATTGGCACATTATACGAACTGTGTTAACTTTGTACCGGTACAAGATCTACCATACTGTAAGTTGAAGATTGTCATTATATTTTATTTTATTTTGTAATTATCTTAAAACTGAATGAATCTTAATTAATTGTAACTGGCAACTGTTTTGGGTCGTATCTTTAATATTGTTGACTCTATGGTATCGTCCTTTGTTAGGCACTGTTTACAACGAGCCAATTAAAATTAAAATAGGAGATTACTTTCTCATATTAGAAGCCAGTGCATAACACGGATCATGTGTACAATCGGATCTTATGTACAATAGGATCATTTGTACAAAAGGATCATTTGTACAAAAATAGGAGCGTGTGTACATTAGGATCATGTATACAATGTATATGGCATCCTTCCGTCTTCGCGAGACGATGGAGTAGCTATGTAGTCCTACACTTCGACGAGAGGCTCACTAGGCAAATTCTAGAATGACAATCTCGCGTGCATTTCTCGCAGGAGAATATTGATTCCTAGTTAGATTTTGACTTCCGTATTGTTCTTTTTGTTGCAGGGGGCTCGTTTCGTGTATCTTCTGCCCTTTATTTTTTACTCCTTCATACACTGCTGTTGGCCAGCTGGAACGTTGTCTGGCAATGAGCTCCCATTCTTTGTTTTCAATATTGGCTTCCCTCATGCTCCTTTTGCAAACGTCCATAAATCTGGGGCTTGGCAGTCCAATAAGTCTTGTCCCTTCTGCCAAATCTCCATACAGCGGAATCTTTGGGATACGACCTTCCTCCTTTCTACTTACCTGGCCTAACCATTGAAGGCGCCTCTTGCTAAGAGCGGAGAATATTCTAAACATTTGTGCACGTTCCAAGATCTTCGTGTTAGGCACTTTGTCCTCTCATCGAATGCGTAAAATTCGTCGCAGACATCTTTGATGTATGCTGTTGAGTTTACGCTCAATACTGGTATACGTGGTCCACAATTCACTGCCATATAGGAGCGTTCTAAGCACACATGCCTGATAGACACTTTTTTTTAATTTGATCAAATTGAGATTATTCCACACCCGCTTATTCAGTTTAGCCATAGTTGCTGCTGATTTTGCGATCCTGATATTTATCTCTTCATCAACGGAGAGAGAATTAGAAATATTGGATCCAAGGTATGTGAAATGCTCAACAACCAAAAGATTATGACCCTCAAAAGATATGATTGGAGGGGACGGTGCTTCTTGCATCATTACATAATGTGTTTTCTGTAGACTCATTGACAGTCCAAACTATTTACAAGCGTGTGATTAACCAGCCTCTGAAGACCTTCTTTATGTGAGATGTGAAAACGGCATCGCCAGGGAACAGCAGTTCACGAATCAGCACCTCGTTTACTTTGGTCTTTTCTCGAAGGCGGGCGATATTGAACAGCCTACCATCAGATGTGTACATTAGGATCATGCGTACCAAAAATATATGTTAATATCAACTCCAAGAATATAATTTCTCTTACCTGCTCTGTAATTGCCATCTCCACAGTCTTAGAGCATAGTATAAAGGAAACCGATATCAATAATGAAATACTTCACCATAGCAAGTCATTCATTCAAAAATGTACTTCAATTTTTATTTTAAGTGACCTAAAAATATATCAAATATAGTCCACCCGATTAATATATCGCATATAGCCCACCCGATTAATAGATCGAATATAGCCTAGCCGATTAATAGATCGAATATAGCCCACCCGATTACTATATCGAACATAACCCAGCCGGTTAATATATCAAAAATAGTCCACGTGATCAGAAACGAATGTCTCAAAAGATGGGTTTCTTAACGTATGTCTCCAATCTATCAATCATTCATCATACTTATAAAAAAAATTCACCGTACCTTTAACGCATTCCCCCGATGTATTTACCAGACACATGACCCACTCACCTGACCCATCAATCACTCACTTGACCCATCATTCACTCACCCGACCGATCAATCGTTCAATTCACCCATCAAATAATCACCTGCCCTATCCCACACTCACCAGACACTTCACTCACCTGACCCATCAGTAACTCACCTGGCCCATCAATCACTCACCTGACCCATCAGTAACTCACCTGGCCCATCAATCACTCACCTGACCCATCTGTCACTCACCTGGCCTATCAATCACTCACCTGACCCACATAACATTAGATGACATTAGCAACACATTCGTTTGTCGACTAAAACGTTGAAAGTTCAAGTACCCCCCTACCCCAGTTTCATTTGAAAATTCCATTAGATCTTTATCTCCATGATCCAATCATTCCTATCATTCATCTCGACCCAATCACTCCACCCGCTAATCTCGACCCAATCATTCCAACCGTTCATCTCGACCCCCATCCTTCCACCCGCTAATCTCGACCCAATCATTCCAACCGTTCATCTCGACCCCCATCCTTCCACCCGCTAATCTCGACCCAATCACTCCACCCGCTAATCTCGACCCAATCATTCCAACCGTTCATCTCGACCCCAATCCTTCCACCCGCTAATCTCGACCCAATCATTCACCCGTTCATCTCCCTGATTCCCCGATGACTTACTGTTCAAGCTTTATAAGTTCAGCATTATTATAAAGAACGATCTGTGGCAATGCAACATGGCTCCAACGAAAGCTCACACAGATAAAAGTGGCAAGAAACACATATGCTGGAAGAAGTGGCAAGACACACAGAAGTAGCAAGACACACAGAAGTAGCAAGACACACAGATGCAGTCAGAAGTGGCAACACCTGGCTATTTATTTTTACACCACCAGTGACAAATGAGACTCGATGGCATAAAATAGTATACTAATTATTTTTTTTTTTTAAAGGACTGCATTAAAATTCATACCTTAAAAATTGCTAAAACAACATGGAAATAATATCTTCTACAAACACGTCCCCTAGAAAATAAAAATGTATCCAACTGAGAATTGTAAATATGTACAGCCATTTGTTGTAGTTTATTTTGAATAGATATATTTTCAATGGATCATAATCAGTAGCAAATGTTCCGTAACGATTTGTCACGCCGCTCTGTAAGGAATACACGTTGATTCAGGCTGCCAGCAATCCTACAGTCAATCCTATTCATATGTGTTTGGCGGACAATGTCCTGTTTTCATCCTCATCTCCATCAACGAGTTGACCCCGGACATCATGACATGTGTTAATGCGACCGTTTAAGCCAGGTATTCCTAACAATGTCTCTGCAGACCAACCACTGCAATCGCCACCCATTTGTTCTTTATCTCTATGGTATTCAAAAAATACATTGAAGTTTTAGGAACGAAAATAAAAATTGGAATGTTTAGATCCATACAGTGAATTTTTTCCATGGAACAAAATGAGTTTTAAAAAATCATTCCCTCAGCACCCCTTCACCCACGTTTGAAAGGTATCAACAAATTATTGTCAAAATAATATGCCATTTCTCTTAACATCGCATTTTTTTTTAAAAAACCACCCGTGGGGGCTCATTTCTCGACAAGTCGTCATTATCTCTTGCACTGAGCATCCTTTCACCGGCTAGAACTCCAGCCAGCCCACATTAGTTCGGATGTTCCACTCCCCTGACCCCCCTCCCACACCCCTAGCACACCCCAAAAGGGGAGCAATGTTGACTGATTGCTTTATTTTCCCATGTCATGGTGTCAGGCACGGTGGAGGTGTTTCGGGGGGGGGGGCGTTATTCCATTTCTGGAACTTGTAACTTTACGTAACAGATCCTGGCTTGTATCATTGTCACAAGGGTCATTTGTTTCATTGTCACAGGGGTCATCTGTGTCGTTATCACAGGGGTCATTTGTGTCTTCAGAGAAGTCATTTGTGTCGTTGTCACAGGGGTCATTTGTGTCGTTGTCACAGGGGTCATGGAGCAACGTGATACTTTTGTTCCAGAGAAGCGGTTTCAACTGGTGTGTCGTTCACCACTCATAGGTGTGTCGTTTACCACACATTGGTGTGTCACTAAAGTTACAAAGCTTTGTTAGCAAGATTTTCCTATACACACAGGGGTGTGGACTCAAAGTAGGATGTAAGTTGCTTTTTTTGGTACACTATTATTTTTATTTTCTTTGCTAGCATCGGAGCTCAATTTGTTTCCGGATTCGTGTCATCAATTTGTGTAGAAAAATTCTTGACCTACACCTTTGTTGTGATGTTTTAGACGGAGATAGGAAAGCGAAAATATGAATTCTTTGGGTGTGCATGCTTGACCCAAGACATTTCTACTTTTTTCACACATAAAATTTATAAACATGTCATAAAGGTAGGCATGATTTTAAAATTATTTTCTTTATGTATTCCACGACAGTTGTGTGTGTGTGGGGGGGGGGTGGGAGGGTTCCTTGTTGGACCATAATTACAGTTGTGAAATATGGCAGCTTTAATGCTGCCAGCAACTTTATTTCTTACAAGTGAGTCAAGGTTTTGAACATGAGCTGGGACCAGATGTGTTGTAGTGCAATGTTAATATAGTTGTTGTTTTTTGTTGTTTTTTTGGATTGAGCAAGTATTGATGCCTATATTCACCATGTTCACCTTCTTGCTTTGTTATATCATGTTTTACATCTGGTGTTTGTTATTTATTATTTTCAGATTCAGGAATAAAACTCAATCAAAACAGCTTTTTAAAATTCAATTATTTGTAAATCATCGTTTAATTTCTATAAGTGGGTAAAGAGGCATCAACAGTTCTATAGCTAATACAGTATCTTTAAGGAGGAAAAGAAGTGGTCAATCAATGAATGAGGTAGGATAAATTCACAGTGCAATGCTGTCTGAGCGTGTTATAGAGCAGTGGTCCCCAAACTTTTTATCGCCGTGGACCGGTCAACGTTTGATAATTTTGCCGCGGCCCGCAGAGGGGTTGGGGGTGTTGATTGTTTATATTTTGGAGCGTTTTGATTTATACTTGGGTTCCCGCTGTGACTGCCCTCTTTGCCCCATTCTCATGGCTCTGCCTGAGGGCAACATGGTACCCAGAGCGACTCATAATATGGGGACCACTGGGCTGGCCAAATTGTCGGCTGTATAAACACGCGACTCATTTGAAAAAAATATATTCTTTGACGTCACAGTTACCCATGCAATTGTTTGATGTCTTTGATTTTTTTTATAGGGATGGGGGCTAAAAGCACAACAACACCCCCTCCTCCCCCCAACCCCCGCCTGTATGGTTCCAGTTGCTGAGAGCCTTTGTGTCCGTACATCCATAATTATCATCCAGAAAATCTGGTAAGCTTATAAAATGGAAATAATTTAATGTTTCTTGGGCGGCCCGGTACCATTTAATCCACGGACCGGTACCGATCTGCGGCCCGGGGTTTGGGGACCACTGCTATAGAGAACCAGCTATCCTGCCATTTTTTACCAGAGAAATGATGAGCTCAACAATGTTACCATTAATTGTTATAAGGCAGCTATTCATAAATGAGCACATACGAATAGATCTAGCGTACGGTACAATTACGCCCAATGGCCCAGAAATTCTAGCTTACGGTACAATTACGTAAAATGGCCCCGAAATTCTAGCTTACGGTACAATGACGTCCAATGGCCCAGAAATTTTAGCTTACGGTACAATTCCGCCCAATGGCCCAGAAATTCTAGCTTATGGTACAACTACGCTAAATGGCTCATAAATTCCAGCTTACTGTACAATTACCCCCAATGGCCCAGAAGTTCTAGCGTACGGTACAATAACGTCCAATGGCCCAGAAATTTTAGCTTACGGTACAATTCCGCCCAATGGCCCAGAAATGCTAGCTTACGGTACAATTACGTCCTATGGCCCAGAAATTCTAGCTTATGGTACAATTACGTCCAATGGCCCAGATATTCTAGCTTACGGTACAATTACGTAAAATGGCCCAGAAATTCTAGCTTACGGTACAATTACGTCCAATTGCCCAGAAATTCTAGCTTACAGTGCAATTACGTCCAATGGCCCAGAAATTCTAGCTTACGGTACAATTACGTCAAATGGTCCCGAAATTCAAGCTTACTGTGCAATTACGTCCAAAGGGCCCAGAAATTCTAGCTTACGGTACAATTACGGCCAATGGCCCAGAAATTCTAGCTTACGGTACAATTACGTCCAATGGCCCAGAAATTCTAGCTTACGGTACAATTACGTCCAATGGCCCAGATATTCTAGCTAACGGTACAATTACGTCAAATTGCCCCGAAATTCTAGCTTACAGTGCAATTACGTCCAAATGGCCCAGAAATTCTAGCTTACGGTACAATTACGTCCAAATGGCCCAGAAATTCTAGCTTACGGTACAATTACGGCCAATGGCCCACAAATTCTAGCATACGGTACAATTACGTCCAAATGGCCCAGAAATTCTAGCTTACGGTACAATTACGGCCAATGGCCCAGAAATTCTAGCTTACGGTACAATTACGTCCAATGGCCCAGATATTCTAGCTAACGGTACAATTACGTCCAAATGGCCCAGAAATTCTAGCTTACGGTACAATTACGGCCAATGGCCCACAAATTCTAGCTTACGGTACAATTACGTCCAAATGGCCCAGAAATTCTAGCTTACGTTACAATTACGGCCAATGGCCCACAAATTCTAGCATACGGTACAATTACGTCCGATTGCCCAGTAATTCAAGCTTACAGAACAATTGACAAAATCCAATAATTCTGTTTCCTCAAAATGATCAGTTCCCTAAAAGCTAGGACTGAGCCTGTCTGGCACACAACAATTTCCAACAGTTCAATTAATAACTGGCCAGTGAATTCAATGCAAATAGAAGAAATCCCGATGGATGTCCGCATGTCCATTCCGAAAAGGAACAGTTTGTGGCATTGGCTTTGTATTTTTTAATATTTGAATTTCCCCAGCGGCGTTCCAACGATTTTTTTAGTGGGTCCTTGAACTCAACAACTGTAAAAAAAACGTATAATACTTCACTTGGGTTTGTTTAGTCCAGTGGTCGGCAAGCTCATTATTTAAAAGAGACCCAAAATCAGCAGAAGGACGATTAAAAAAAAAAAAAAAAAATTGAGAGCCGAATTTCTTTTCAAGACCTTGTTTCTCCGGAGTCAAAACCAATTTGTGGCCGGCTGGCCGAGCCGCACTCAGGTCGCTAAAGTGGCGCATGAGGCTTGCGAGCCGCGATTTACCGACCACTGGTCAAGTATGTGTAGAAACACACAACTTACAACCGCACCGACTAGGTTTTTTTTAGATCATAATTTATTCCTTGGAACCCAGCGACAGTCGGATGAACGTGACGGAGTCTGCCCAGAAAAAAAAAAGGTTTGAAATGTATAAAATAAAATTACAAAATAGATGCAGACTGAGGACGTCGAAACATTTGCTTTGACCACTGAGGGTAAGGTGGACAACGGGTCCAAAGCGCTAAGAATATTTTAGTTTGGGTAATTTTGGCACAACCACCGATATCGTTTTTATCTTTTTAAAGGAATAATCTGCAGACTTAATATTCACAAATTTAAAACAACGGGGCCTCTTTAAGAAAACAGCTCTTCATAAATATACGACGTCACCGGGCGAAGCTCTCATCACGCAAGGACAGATAAGATAGACAGAAGAGGCTTTTGATAGTGAGCTGACTTTAACTCATTTCTGAAAACGACTGAAGGTCTTAAAGTGGGGTCCGAAGGGTAGCTTCAATGAATTTGATTGTTCGAGTTTTTAAAGCAATATATAATGGCTGTACCAATCCAACGACAATAATGTGTAAAGTATTGCAGTATTAAAATACTGTCTTATTCGCCTGTTAAAAAGAAGAAACAAAAAATAAAGACACTTATTTTGTTTTCAAATCTGCCCTGTGTTGAAATAGGTAAATATGTGTTGGTGTGGCTGTTTCTTGCGGCCCATTGAAACAGATTGCGGCTAATTGTTAGAATACAACAACAATATTACACACATCTGACCCAATTAAGATTCTCTCTTGGATGGTCTGAGTCATAGTCTATTATTGGCCATGACCAGATTAATGTGGAGGATTGACGTCACGTGTCTTATCCAGTTTGACAAAAACAAAGAGCCACCTGTAACGATGGTCGCGTGGAGAACTGCCAGGCCCGTAGACAGCACTTTTAGAGAGCTGTCAGACCCTGTCAGACCTGTAGACAGCACCTATTGGAGAGCTGCCACCGTTGACAGCACCTATTCTTGATCTCCCACTGTAGAAACTAATTTCCCCGTGCTCGCCTACAATAGCAGCACTGCACGCAAAACTTCAGACCCAGAATGTCACCATTTCTAATAGCCCCCCTCGCCTCCACATCCACTGAAATGTCAACTCGCATGTCTATCCCCCTCCCCCCCCACCCCCGGGGCCAACCAGTCTCTAGTATAGAGGTTGGTGATCTTTTTAAGTCATTATCGCAAAATATAGTTTTACTCAGCCGTTACCCGGGATTCGAGAGAAAGAAAATATATATATATATATTTTTTTTTTAATTTCAAAATGGTTTATTTAATCTATTTATATGGAGAATACGATTATAAATATATAAGTACTATATAAATTCCATATAAATAAATTAATAAAATCATCATTGTTTAAAAAAAATGATAATTAAAAATTTTGCTCGTGGCTGGCAAAATCTTCGGACCCATTTCCGGTCAACCTAATCTCGAGCTGAAACTTGGCACATAGACTCGTTACAGATGACAACAAAGTCTGTAAAATGTTCAGAACAACTCCCCAACCACGACACCCAAAAATCAGTTGTTCATGTTTTTTCAAATTCCCGGTAACTGCGCTAAGTGAACATATCGCAAGTGCGTTTGGTGCAAAAAATTATTTTCTTTTGTTTTTCTGAATTAGTTTGTGAAATAAATCTCCGGTATAAAAGCGGCTGTGTCATTTGAACACTAGTATAATAAGGGGGGCGGGGACAAAATGTGCGGTTACGAGCTTTGGGGGGGGGGGAAGGAGTGCTAATCGGGATTATTATTAAGTGCGTTACTTGCATGTATGTCAAGTTTTCAGCCCTCCTCCTTTCCCACAACCCCCCGGATGTTACAAGTTATAAATGATTTTTATGAACAACTTCGTTTTGAGGGGTTGTTTAATGGCATCAAAATTTGACAATTTTTATATTCAAAGAAAACTTGGATACAATTTCTGAGGCTAAATAATAATTGATTTATGTTCTTTGTTTTTATTTTTTTTATGTTCATTTGAATGAAAAATGTACAAAAGTACGGCAGAGACTTTTATACTGTCTCCTGGTAAGCCATCTTGAAAACCTTTGCATCTCTTGACGTTTTCAGCATAACCAATAGAATCACTGGGATTTTGGTGTGCGTTCCCTACCCAGGAGAGCCTCACAGGGCTAGAAACTCTTACAGGGGATAACATCCTCACGGGGGGGGGTGGGATGACAACCCTCACATGGAGTTAACACTCACAAGGTGATGACATCCTCACAGGGGGATGACACCCTCACATTGGATGTCACCCTCACAGTGCGATGACACCCTAACAGGGGATTGACACCCTAACAAGGTAATGACACCCTCAAAGGGGGACGACACCCTCACAGGGAGTAAGAACTCAAAGGTAGATAAGTCCACATGAAAATTAGTCAATTTGACAGAGTGCCACCTGTCATCAGTGTACCACCAGAGCAGGTTGCCATAACAGCAGGTTGTCATCAGATATGTATAGCACCAGGGCAGGTTTCCATATGAGCAGGGTATTTCCATAGCAGGTTGCCATAATAGCAGGTTGTCATCAGAGTAGTGTACCACCAGGGCAGGTTTCCATATGAGCAGGGTATTTCCAGAGCAGGTTGCCATAACAACAGGTTGTCATCAGAGTAGTGTACCACCAGGGCAGGTTTCCATATGAGCTGGGTATTTCCAGAGCAGGTTGCCATAACAACAGGTTGTCATCAGAGTTAGCTGTCTCGGGGAGGTCGATGGAGAAGTCTGGATGGGGGGGACACAATGAGAAAACCGCACTGGTTGAGACCAATTCTAGTGACGCCTCTGAGCTAAGATAAAAGACGCGTCTGGTAAAAAAAAAAAAAAAAAAAAAAAAAATCAAGACGAGATGTGAGTGCTTAGCTACAGAGCCAGTGTTGGGTGTATTTGGCTCTTACACAGGTCAGATGTGTTTGGCTCTTACACAGGTCAGATGTGTTTGGCTCTTACACAGGTCAGATGTGTTTGGCTCTTACACAGGTCAGATGTGTTTGGCTCTTACACAGGTCAGATGTTTTTAACTATTACACAGAACAGATGTATTTGGCTATTGCACAGGTTAGATGTGTTTGGCTTTTACACAGGACAGATGTGTTTGGCTATTACACAGGACAGATGTATTTGGCCATTACACAGGTCAGATGTTTTTGGCTATTACACAGGACAGATTATTTGGCTACTACACAGGTCAGATGTATTTGGCTATTACACAGAACAGATGTGTTTGGCTATTACACAGGACAGATGTTTTTGGCCATTACACAGGTCAGATTTTTTGGCCATTACACTGGTCAGATGTATTTGGCTATTACACAGGTCAGATGTTTTTGGCTATTACACAGGACAGATGTATTTGGCCAAATTACACATTTTGGATGATACATCTCACCCTCATCATCACAGACACTTAGGATCGGGCCGTTCGGGACGAATTCTTTCCAACAGGGCGAGGACTGAAAGATATAAAAATTTCTTTTGTTCCCCAACCTGTAGGAATTTACCGGCGTGCTCCCTCTGTAGTCATACATCTTAATGAGAACTAAAAAGTCCCAGATTTTGGCTAGGAGAACTGACTGAATGGCTGTTTGAGATAATTTATTATAAGTGTCTTGTGTTCAAATTGTTTAATTTATGTGCTGAAAATTTATAATGCAATCAAAAAAACATTTCCATTTATTGGGATCAATAAAAGAGTCTTATCTTATCTTAAACAAGTTTGGCTGTTGCACAGGCCAGATGCAGTATTGCCAGAGAAATATTTCGTGTCGGTAAATGAAACTGTAAACTATTTCTGTTTGATGGACTGAGGACGCTGGCCAAACACAAAGATGATGCTCATTGTATAATTGTATCGGGCACTATAACCAATAGAACAGAGCAAGCGTGGCACATCATTCTACTGACGTGGTCTGCCACACGACATCAATGTAACGAATTTTTTTTACAACGAGTAAATCCCCAGAGGGTAAATGTAAATCATAAATTGTCCCCCCCCCCTGCCCGCTCCACCCTCTTCCAACACGTGACAACGTCATCGCTGACCGGCAACAGACACCCAGGAATGGCAACACGTCTACCTTACACGCTACAAGCAAATAGAGATCATTTATAAACTAGGTGATAACATTCAATGACTTGAATAACACTGACGCTTAACTGATGTATGACAATTCAAGATGTGAGTCACAGCTTAGATACACTAGCGCTATATAGGTTTATAGTATTACTTATATTTAACGTCGCCAAACTGAATACCAATCTGATACAGGCCCATACACATTCAGCCTATACACATACAGCTTGCCGTGCGACAGCTGCAAATGAACACAGTTCAGTTGACACAACCCATAATTTTTATGGGAGCGATACTTTTCGAAGTTTGTAAAGCAAATCAAAGTTGACACTCGTACTTTTCTGATATTTGTGTGTGTGTAGAATAATAGAAAAAATATAGTTATAACAATAATATAATCAATATATAATAATTCACCATGTTTGCGTGTATGTATGTCTGTAACGCTGTGTGCAATAGGGGCGCAAAATAATAATTCCCAGATTTGAGCACTAACTGAGATCCTGAATGAGCAGGTTTCTTGAACGCGTGTTTTGTCAAAGTGCTTTAGGAGATGGGGAGTTGACACATTGCCACCGTCATTGTTATGCCGGTTATTGCTAGTACAATAATAATTTTAAAAATAGTGTCACCCAGTGTCAATAACAGAATATAACTCATAAATCTAATTGGAATGCGTACAAGTTCGAATAATTGAATAAACAACAGAAGATACATTTTTAACACACGTGACATAAAGAACGCACCGAGGATCATATCCTTGAACACAGTAGCCCAAATGACACCAAATGACAGCAAATGACAGACATAATTGCACTAAATCAGAATCCCCTGAACACACACGTGACGGAAATAAACGCATTAAACCAGATACCTTTGAAGGCACGTGACGGCCAAACATGAATGTTATCTATTTGATGAATTGCTCACACCCAGCACATGAGGACCAACACTCACGCCGTAATCCTGCGATATCCCCCTCACCCCCCCCCCCACCCGTACTTCTGATTCTCATGCTCGCGCGGCGGCCCCCACCGTCACTCACGCCCGCCAGCGTCACCCACGCCCGCACTGCAGTCACCCGCCTCCACTCGTGTTGTCGCCGTAACCCTGCGATATCCCCCTCCCCCCCCCCCCCACCCGTACTTCTGATTCTCATGCTCGCGCGGCGGCCCCCACCGTCACTCACGCCCGCCAGCGTCACCCACGCCCGCACTGCAGTCACCCGCCTCCACTCGTGTTGGTCCGCGTTAACCCTCACCCTTTGCCCCGGCGACTGAATTGACCTTCACCCTCTCGCAGGACGTGGCTGGTGCTAAAACATCACATCCACAAAACTGAAATGGTGTAGTGGATTGTCAATGGTTAAAATTGTCGCTGAGGTAATTTCACGAACAGAATCTCTTTACATTTATATTTTGCATCCGGTGTGTCCTGCTTCCTCTACAGAACCACCCCTCTCCCAACCCCACGTGTTTTATTGGTATAAAAATGAGTGAAATAAAAGGTCTGTCACGCAGCGAGCGTCATACGCGACGGCTGAACTCAGGTACATAGGCGACTATTATATTAACCAATAAAGAGGCACTGGTATGGTGTATGACAGTCTGTATGACTGTCTGTATGGCTGTCTGCATAACTGTATGTATGACTGTCTGTATGGCTGTCTGTATGACCGTATGTATAATGGCTGTAGGCCTATTGTTTAAAGGCCGGCAGGTAGGGTGCACGACTGTCTGTAGGTCTATTGTTTAAAGGCCGGCAGGTAGGGTGCACGACTGTCTGTAGGTCTATTGTTTAAAGGCCGGCAGGTAGGGTGCAGGACTGTCTGTAGGTCTATTGTTTAAAGGCAGGCAGGTAGGGGGGATGACGTGCTGTATGGCGATTGTTTGAGGGCTGGCAGGTAGGGTGCACGACTGTCTGTAGGTCTATTGTTTAAAGACCGGCAGGTAGGGTGCACGACTGTCTGTAAGTCTATTGTTTAAAGGCCGGCAGGTAGGGTGCAGGACTGTCCGTAGGCCTATTGTTTAAAGGCGGCAGGTAGGGTGTAGGACTGTCTGTAGGCCTATTTTTTAAAGGCGGCAGGTAGGGTGCAGGACTGTCCGTAGGCCTATTGTTTAAGGCCGGCAGGTAGGGTGTAGGACTGTTAAAATACTTATTTTATAAAAGCCAGCATATATTATAGAAAATGAGAATTTAACTCTCTTTTGGTAACACTTGACCCCCTGGGTATTTCATGGAAACACCCCGATCCGGTTAGAGAAAAACTGCACCCGCTTAAGTCCCAGTTACTCAATAATCCATCAAAGGCTTAGTGGGAAGAGGCCGTAAAGGGGGGGGGGGAAGCCCTCAGATTCAAACTTGGTAAAGCCATCACTAACAGATGATCACATAAAAACTATTTGCTTATGGGTCATTTATATTTTATTTCTCTTGAGATCATCTCCAATCGCTCACATTGGAACATTTACCCACTTACCACTTCTTGTCATACACCAAAGGACAGCTTACACCCGTGCCATATTGCGTGCCAAAAAATTAGTCCCCGCCGCCCCCCCCCCAACTCCCACCCCCAAAACCAACGCTACTTGAAAGTGAACGATCCGCCTCTCTCCCCGATCTCCAATATATTCCCCCCCTCTTCACCAACGAGTGCCCCTACAACCCAACCCACTCCACTTGTTTGTGTAGAGGACCACATGTTGCACCACAAACAGGCCACATTGATTTTTATTTCGGTGATTACCCCGAGTGAGGCGTCATGTGTTGCTGTGGTCACGATCAGCCCCTGGATCACGCAGAGCCTGAGTGTGATCATCTGGCCACGGAGTTATCACGCTGTTCATCATTATCCCAACATCAAGAGGAAGATTCTCTGTCGCCGCGCTTCTTCTGTCTACCAACACCCACTCCCCCACCCCCTCCCACCCCATTTAAAAAAAAAACTATGGTTCTCAAATTTTATGCAAAACATCCAAGTGAAGATCAGATTAGAAGTTTCATGATCCTAGGTGCATGTATTAGAAACAACAGTATTTGTGTCTAGAAAGTATTTGTGTCTAGAATTATTTCATACCTTTAACTGTCTCCTTATTCACTGAGGACCGACAGTCTGGGAAAGTTTGAACATTTCAATGTGTCATTTAACATTGACATATTTAATTAAAACCACTCGTGTCTCAATATTGTAACGAATGAACAGCCATTAATTTTTTATGTGGTTTTTTAGGCTAGTGCCTAGGAATGATTTATATCATGTTTCGCGTAGACTTAGACCCATCACATCATTATGATATTTCACGTAAATTTGAAATCAAGAGATCAATGAAAACAAGAGATCAACGAAAACAAGAGATCAATGAAATCAAGAGATCAATGAAATCAAGAGATCAATGAAATCAAGAGATCAATAAAAACAAGATATCAATGAAATCAAGATATCAATGAAATCAAGAGATCAATGAAATCAAGAGCTCAATGACAACAAGAGATCAATGAAATCAAGAGCTCAATGACAACAAGAGATCAATGAAATCAAGAGATCAATGAAATCAAGAGATCAATGAAATCAAGAGATCAATGAAATCCAGAGATCAATGAAATCAAGAGATCAATGAAATCAAGAGATCAATGAAATCAAGATCAATAAAAACAAGATATCAATGAAATCAAGAGATCAATGAAATCAAGAGATCAATAAAAACAAGATATCAATGAAATCAAGATATCAATGAAATCAAGAGATCAATGAAATCAAGAGCTCAATGACAACAAGAGATCAATGAAATCAAGAGCTCAATGACAACAAGAGATCAATGAAATCAAGAGATCAATGAAATCAAGAGATCAATGAAATCAAGAGATCAATGAAATCCAGAGATCAATGAAATCAAGAGATCAATGAAATCAAGAGATCAATGAAATCAAGATCAATAAAAACAAGATATCAATGAAATCAAGAGATCAATGAAATCAAGAGATCAATGAAATCAAGAGATCAATGAAATCAAGAGATCAATGAAATCAAGATATCAATGAAATCAAGAGATCAATGACAACAAGAGATCAATGAAATCAAGAGATCAATGACAACAAGAGATCAATGAAATCAAGAGATCAATGAAATCAAGAGATCAATGAAATCAAGAGATCAATGAAATCAAGAGATCAATGAAATCAAGAGATCAATGAAATCAAGAGATCAATGAAATCAAGAGATCAATGACAACAAGAGATCAATGAAAACAAGAGATCAATAAAAACAAGAGATCAATGAAAACAAGAGATCAATGAAAACAAGAGATCAATGAAAACAAGAGATCAATAAAAACAAGAGATCAATGACAACAAGAGATCAATGAAATCAAGAGATCAATGACAACAAGAGATCAATGAAATCAAGAGATCAATGAAATCAAGAGATCAATGAAATCAAGAGATCAATGAAATCAAGAGATCAATGAAATCAAGAGATCAATGAAATCAAGAGATCAATGAAATCAAGAGATCAATGACAACAAGAGATCAATGAAAACAAGAGATCAATAAAAACAAGAGATCAATGAAAACAAGAGATCAATGAAAACAAGAGATCAATGAAAACAAGAGATCAATAAAAACAAGAGATCAATAAAAACAAGAGATCAATGAAATCAAGAGATCAATGAAATCAAGAGATCAATAAAAACAAGATATCAATGAAATCAAGATATCAATGAAAACAAGAGATCAATAAAAACAAGAGATCAATGACAACAAGAGATCAATGAAAACAAGAGATCAATGAAAACAAGAGATCAATGACAACAAGAGATCAATAAAAACAAGAGATCAATGACAACAAGAGATCAATGAAAACAAGAGATCAATGAAAACAATAGATCAATGAAAACAAGAGATCAATGAACACAAGAGATCAATGAAAACAAGAGATCAATGACAACACGAGATGTCTGATCCTAAATCTTGGACGGGTTAGAAAGTCCGGTATTTGGTGTTGACATGAACTTGCTGGCTTGACACAAACGAGCTACAATTCTGCAATCAGACAATCAGCATGGAAAAGTATCCTTCAAGTAGCGCCTGATGAAAATTTCGTTCGTAAATACGTTTTGTTTTCTAACAGGAAAACGTAAAATCAGTTACTCTTGTATCCAGTTGTATTCTTTATTTCATGTCCCCATATAAATTGACTCGACAAGGTGTTTCCAGCGCTAATCATCCCAGGAATGATAGTCTAAACTTTCCGTCCTATTCTCTCATAAGAAACTAAACCTTTCTAATATCCTGCCCTCCATGTTTAGTTTTTATCTAATGATCCTCAATCACAACAAATCAGTGGGTCTCAACCATTGCAGTCCTAGGACTCTGCAAGATATAAAAGACGATTTTTCAGCCAATTGGGATTGTAATAAAAGAAAGGTCTCAGTGACGCCCTTTGACGTGAAACATTCTCGGCATAACTTGTAAAGAAACGCGTTTTATTTTATAAAACTGTTACATTTTGCGTGTCATAAGGTACAGGCATGGGCGCCCGCAGGTAGGGACAAGGTGGGGCACTTGCCCCCCCCCCCCGCCCCCGGATTGATAAGATAAAAAAATTTAGACAAAAATATCATACAAATACGCTACAATAAATTAAAACTACATTAAAACATTACTAAAAATTCCCCCCCCCCCTGGAAAGTTAATCGATTTTTTTTGCCCCTCCCCCTAGAAAGTTTTCTGCGGGCGCCCATGGGTACAGGTGTGGATCATAAGGTAATTGTGTGTTATAAGGTAAATTTGTGGGCCGTAAGATAAATTTGCCTGTGGTACATTTTTTTTTTTATGAGGTCAATTTGTTTTTCTTAAGGTAAATTTGTCTTTCTTGAGGTAAAGTTGTTTTTCATAAAGTAATTTGTTTTTCATAAAGTAAATGGTTCTTCATAAGGTAAATTTGTGTGTCGTCAGGTACATTTGTGTCGTAAGGTCCGAAAGATTACACGTGGTTTTCAGATATGATAAGGCGCTTGAATTCGAGGAACATCTCCGATAAGCTAAGCTGTTGAAGCTGTGTACACAGCTAAGACCCGTGGTGTCTTTTCATGTGTCAAAGTTTTTTTTTATCTCTCTAATTGAACACTTTCGATATAAATAAATGGATACCTTGTATTCGATACCCCATAAACATATATTGCAACCATCTAGTGGACCAAAGAGAAGACTACGCTTGCAGAAATTAGACTTCACTCAAGAGTTACCTGAATCTACCAGATTAAACATCGGACGACCTCTTAGAATAGGAATTTAATCGGCTTAATCCAGCTTCTGAGGCACGATTTTTTTACGGAAAATATTTACATTTGATGTTCAACAACAAAAACAACAACATAAAAACATAGAAGCAAAATTTTTGGGAAATATTTATATATATATATATATATAAAGTATCATAGATTGATCTTTGTCATGAAAATAAAAGTGTATTTTAATACTGATTAATATGTGAAACACTTAGATGAATTCGTTGGACCATTGGGTGGCAGCAAGTTTCAGTTAAATGTATTTCAGTGCAGCTACCAGCAGCACCCAAGTTAAGTAGAATGATTCATAAATTAACACGTGGGG
Organism: Lymnaea stagnalis; assembly: GCA_964033795.1. NCBI lineage: Eukaryota > Metazoa > Mollusca > Gastropoda > Lymnaeidae > Lymnaea > Lymnaea stagnalis. Next base: position 2,200,187 of record CAXITT010000028.1, on the reverse strand, counting down.
CTAGAGATGTATGCGTGCGTCTGTGTATGTGTTGCCCCCGGGAGGGGGGTTGGGGTGGTGGAGTGGGACCATTCTAATTTGAATTCAGAAACTAAAAGAAAAACAAATATTTTGCTAGAAACGCACAAGAGTAAGATGTTGTTGTGTGACGTTGGCGTTGCTCTATGATGATGTTTGGGTTGTTCTATGATGATGTTGGGTTGTTCTATGATGATGTTGGGTTCTTCTTTGATGATGTTGGGTTGTTCTATGATGATGTTGGGTTGTTCTATGATGATGTTGGGTTGTTCTATGATAATGTTGGGTTGTTCTATGATGATGTTGGGTTGTTCTATGATGATGTTGGGTTGTTCTATGATGATGTTGGGTTGTTCTATTTTGATGTTGGGTTGTTCTATATTGATGTTGGGTTGTTCTATTTTGATGTTGGGTTTGTCTATTTTGATGTTGGGTTGTTCTATGATGATGTTGGGTTGTTCTATAATGATGTTGGGTTGTTCTATAATGATGTTGGGTTGTTCTATGATGATGTTGGGTTGTTCTATAATGATGTTGGGTTGTTCTATGATGATGTTGGGTTGTTATATGATGATGTTGGGTTGTTCTACGTTGATTTTTGGGTTGTTCTATGTTGATGTACGATGTTGAGTTGCTCTACGTTTATTTGTGATTATTGGGTTGTTCTTCATACATATACGTTTCAAACCAAACTAGCTCTCTGTTCCCATCCGTTACTCTTGTTAGAGTGCTAGGGTGCACTGACCTTGAATTAATCACAACCTGTTACACCCACGGCTTGACAGCACGAAGCGCCCACAGCTGGACATAACAGTTCGCCCAGTTGGCTGTGACACTCGCTCTGTTAGACAAAATAATATTACATACCTCGCATTCCGAATTCACTGTAAATATCAAGAACGAATAATCGGATCTACCGTTTATCAAAGTAGAATCGAATACGTGTTTTGGCTAATAAAGGGGAGCATGCGATTCTTTGAAATGACACATTCAAGTTTGTGGGGACTGATGGGCAGTGTTTGGTGTAGGGTCGGGCAATGTAAGTAAGGGGGGTGGTGTATGGCAGGGGTGGTGTATGGCAGGGGTGGTGTATGGCAAGGGTGGTGTATGGCAGGGATGGTGTATGGCAGGGGTGGTGCGAGACAAAAGTAGCATGTGACAGGAATGATGTAAGACAGTGGTGGTGCAGGGCAGGGATGGCGTAAGACAAGAGTAAGTGTGGCTGGGGTGGTGTAAGACAGGGTGGTGTAAGAAAAGCCGTTAGCACACTTCTTTTGCTGCCCACAGATACTACTTACCAGCTAAGTGCTATTTCTTATTTTTATTTTCATACCTTTTTTCTGTTGTTTTGTTCACTGACGAAGGCTGTCTGCCGACACGTTCGCTGTTTTGTTGCGATTATCTTTTTCAGGTTTAACCCTACTTTCTTTTACTCATTTTATTCGTTCTTGGGCATAGGCAAACTAGGCGACTCCTGTCCCAAAGACATAATCCTATGTTTTTACCCGGAGCCAATAGGTGGATATTCACTGGTAGCACTGGACACTCTAGGCCCCTATATTAAACACCGCGTTACAAAATCTCGCTAGTGACGGTGACGAAAATGGCTGAGAGGGAAACCTGTCCTAAATAGGGGTCGCATTTTTCGTAATCAGTAACACCTTTGTTATCTACGATCTTTTAGCTGCAGCTGAAATAATGCGCCTAAGCCCTAGTTCAAAACATCTTTTGGCCGCACTCATTGGCTTAGAAAAAAAGGGGAGGGGGTACTTAGAGGGTGCGTCCTCATGGGCGGCACTTTTTTCTTTATGTGGAGGAACGGCATTTTAGGCCAACTACAGACGGTTTCTTTTTTATGAATGGATGAGGTAAATTTTTCGGCTGGTCCAGGCGTCGCTCACCCTAGCCACGCAACTACCAGCACATCTCGCCACATAATCATCGTTCCGCGGCAAAGTTTGGCAAATATTTATCCCAGCAGGTTTCCTAGGTCCCTACCAACCCCAAGGGCCTACTGTACCCCAGCAGGTTTCCTAGGTCCCTACCAACCCCAAGGGCCTACTGCAGGTTTCCTAGATCCTACCAACCCCAAGGGCCTACTGCACCTCATCTGGAGGCTGTAGAGTTGGGGACCTAATTAGGTGAAGAACCTAACCACGTGTAACAAGAATTCAATGATTCCCTTACATTGTATTTCGTTAACAAGTTTGAAATTTGAAGGCTTATCAGAACTGCTGAATATCATACGATATACCATCAACTTCGAGTGCTGGGCGGCCGAATGGTCTAAATTGATTGGATCCTAAGCTTGTTGTCGGAGTTCAATCATCCCCTAATGCCAAGTCAAGCAACATTATCATCAGCAAACAGGGTAGATGAGAGAAGAAAACTCTGCATTGAAATCCCGGAAATGGAGTTCCGAAGGCCGATAACATTCGCACAACAACTTGACAACTCCTGTGGTGCTCTGGTGCCAAGCTGTATCATACATATATCGTGTTCCCCTGTGTTATCCATCGTATACTCCTGAAAACCCCCCATATGCCTTGAGATTTCGTCCTGCAACGTCTACACCATCATTACATTGTGGCAGACTATTTTTTTTACGCAAAAAAAAAAACGCACTGACAAACAATCAAAACAAGTTGTGATTTAAAAAATCTTTATGGTGTATTCTGAAAAATCCTTTTTTTTTTTTAAATTTCGAGCTCACGAGTTAGCCACACACTACACACCACCTACACACCACCTACACAGCCACACACCACCTACACAGCCACACACCACCTACACACCACCTACACACCACAACACACAACCCACACACCACCTACACACCACCCACACACCACCTAGACACCACCTACACACCACTTACACACCACAAACACACCACCTACACACCAACAACACACTACCTACACACACAACACCACCTACACACCACTTACACACCACCTACAAACCACCTACACACCACCTACACACCACTTACACACCGCCTACACACCACTACACAGCACCTACACACCACCAACACACCACCTACAAACCACCTAAACATCACCTACACTACTATACACCACCTACACACCACCTACACACCACCTACACACCACCTACACACCACCTACACACCACCTACACACCACCTACACACCACCTACACACCAACACCCCACCAACACACCACCTACACACTTACACACCACCTACACACCACCTACACACCACCTACACACCACTTACACACCATCAACACACCACCTACACACCACCTACACTCCACCTACACACCACCTACACACCACCAACACACCACCTACACACCACCAACACACTACCTACACACGCAACACACCACCTATACACCACCTACACACCACTTACCCACCACCTACACACCACCAACACACCACCTACGCACCACCAACACACCACCAACATACCACCTACACACCACCTACACAGCCACCAATACTTACAATAAATAGCAGCTACGAATTAAAAAATAAGAGCCACTAAAACTTGTTACATTTAAGTTGAAGGAAATTAGGGCCCATAAAACTGTCCCCTGAAGCACTTTCTGGGTGGCCGCCCACACATTCAACATTGTTCACGGCTTTACATTTCGTGTCTTATCCGGTTGTCTGATCTTTTCTGTTCACCCTTCAAATTACCGGCCGACGTATGTTAAAGTTCTGGTCAGGTGACACAAAACTGTGCACAAACCTTTGGGGAGCAGCTGAGCTACTGCGCACAATGGCGGACTTCCTGGCAGTCTCAGATATAACAAGGCCAAATAATTGACCAACACTGCACATTGCAGGATGAAATTCTATACATTTTTAAAAACTCTATAACTATGTTAAAGAAAGGTAGTATTAGAATAACTCAATCTTTTATTTCGACGTGTCTTTCCAGATGGGACCATTGGAGTTAATGAGACTTTTAAAACGTGACGGAGAGTGACGCAAGCAATGTATGTCTATACATATCTGCCGAAAAGATGCCTAACCTATGGGGTCAACAAACGGAAATTTGGGGATTAAATTAAAAGTATTACGTACAAAAAATTTCAAACTTCCCTTTAAATTCTTTGGAAAGTGTGTACATATTTGTGTACGTTAAACGGAATACCACGTCAAAACCGCCACTGCGCCTAAAGATTGATTAAAGCTAAAACCATATGTCCTAAAACCATATGTCCGTTTCTTGGTACTAGGTCAAGGACGGCATCAATTTTGTTGAATCACGTTTCTCGCCGGCTGGCATGTGGTTTTCAAGATAAACTTACAACAAGACGAATGTCGTTTTTTAAATGCAGGAAACACAACTGAATGCTGAATGCTACACAGGCAATGCACGTAACAGTGGATATAAAATAACACAGTTTAAACCAACTTCTGGTAACGTAAATGGTCGCGGCATTAGAAAGGTTGAGAACCACTAGTCGAAAGGAAAGATAAGACCATTTAATACCAGTTCCCCTGGTTGTGGCGGCCCCGAAACACAAAATTATTTTCTTTGCTACTTCATAAATGTTGACTGTATGTGTTTTCAGATGGTCTTGGTCGACCCCCCCCCCCCAAGATGTAGCTACCCGCAGGTTGAGAACCGCTGCTTTAGAGGCTAGTATTCTAATATCGCTAATACCAGTTCCCCTGGTTGTGGCGGCCCCGAAACAAAAAATTATTTTCTTTGCTACTTCATAAATGTTGACTGTATGTGTTTTCAGATGGTCTTGGTCGACCCCCCCCCCCCCAAGATGTAGCTACCCGCAGGTTGAGAACCGCTGCTTTAGAGGCTAGTATTCTAATATCGCGTGATTATTATTCTTATTTTGATTTTAATTTTTTAAAATTATGCAGCCCCTCGTGGTAAATCCTCCACTGCGATGGTGACTTGATCATGTGTTTGAGAATTGAATTTCCCATGAGTGTGGTGTGATGATGACTTTATCATGTGTTTGAGAATTGAAATTCCCCTGAGTGTGCTGCGATGATTACTTTAACATGTGTTTGAGAATTGAAATTCCCCTGAGTATGGTGTGATGTTGAAATTATCATGTGTTTGAGAGTTGAAATTCCCCTGAGTGTGGTGTGATGATGACTATCATGTGTTTGAGAATTGAAATTCCCCTGAGTGTGGTGTGATGATGACTTTAGCATGTGTTTGAGAATTGAAATTCCCCTGAGTGTGGTGTGACGATGACTTAATCATGTGTTTGAGAATTGAAATTCCCCTGAGTGTGGTGTGATGATGAAATTATCATGTGTTTGAGAATTGAAATTCCGGTGAGTGTGCTGTGATGATGACTTTATCATGTGTTTGAGAATTGAAATTCCCATGAGTGTGGTGTGATGATGACTTTATCATGTGTTTCAGAATTGAATTTCCCCTGAATGTGGTGTGATGATGACTTTATCATGTGTTTGAGAATTGAAATTCCTATGAGTGTGGATTGATGATGACTTAATCATGTGTTTGAGAATTGATATTCCGGTGAGTGTGCTGTGATGATGACTTTATCATGTGTTTCAGAATTGACTTTCCCCTGAATGTGGTGTGATGATGACTTTATATTGTGTTTGAGAATTGAAATTTCCACCAGTGTGCTGTGATGATGACTTTATCATGTGTTTGAGAATTGAAATTTCAACGAGTGTGGTGTGATGATGACCTTATCATGTGTTTCAGAATTGAATTTCCCCTGAATGGGGTGTGATGATGACTTTATAATGTGTTTGAGAATTGAAATTTCAACGAGTGTGGTGTGATGATAACTTTATCATGTGTTTGAGAATTGAAATTCCTATGAGTGTGTTGTGATGATGAAATTATCATATGTTTGAGAGTTGAAAATCCCCTTGAGTGTGGTGTGATGATGACTTTATCATGTGTTTGAGAAGTGAAATTCCGGTGAGTGTGCTGTGATGATAACTTTATCATGTGTTTGAGAATTGAAATTTCCACGAGTGTGCTGTGATGATGACTTTATCATGTGTTTGAGAATTGAAATTCCCCTGAGTGTAGTGTGATGCATGGCAAGGGTTAGGGCGTCGGAACAACTGGGTACAGCCAACATAGGGACATATAGCTGTCCTTTCATTGTCCATAGATAGTGGTTGTAACGCGCCCGGGCTGGGGGTCCTTGAGCCCCGTGGACTACAGGACTGAATATGTAGTACGTTGACATTGATAAAGGACTGAACATGTAGTACGAGGACATTGATAAAGGACTGAACATGTAGTACGAGGACATTCATAAAGGATTGAACATGTAGTACGAGGACATTGAAAAAAATAATCCTCAAATAATTCTTTTTTTTTTTTTAAATTTTAAAATAAGACGCCAGAATTGCGAAAACCACTTGTTTAGCCACTAGGCCCTGATCCTAACATAACTCAGTGATACAACGCACTCGATGATCCCAGGCAGCAGTACATATATATGCTTTTTGGGAGGCTGGTACGTCGCATTGGCAACTTTAAAAAAAAAAAAAAAAAAGGGGAAAAAAAAAGAAAGGGTAAAAAAAAAAAAAAATATGCTTTTTGGGAGGCTGGTACGGCGCATTGGCAAATTTAAAAAAAAAAAAAAAGCAAGGGGGAAAAAAAAAGCAAGGGGAAAAAAAAAAAAGTATTTTCTATAAGCAATGACAACTGAATCAAACCCTTTGCAGGGATAGTGCTATTTGCAGGTTCCGCTAGTGTTAATTATTACGTTCCAGAGTTGGCGCAAATGCAAGGGAAATTTCTATTTCAAGATTCGTTATTTCTTGGTGTCACTGTGCCTGAAAAGCACTATATATATGGGAAAAAAAGGAAAGGGGGGGGGTTTGAAGTAGAACAGTCAAGGTCCGCCCTGGGTGGCATATACGCCACTGCTGATAAGCCGTCCCACTATCAGGCGTCCCGCTATCAGCCGCCACACTATCAGGCGTCCCACTATCAGGCGTCCCACTATCAGCCGTCCCACTATCAGGCGTCCCACTATCAGCCGCCACACTAAAAGTCATCAAACTATCAGCCATCAAACTATCAGCCATCAAACTGTCAGTTATCAAACTATCAGCCATCAAACTATCAGTCATCAAACTATTAGTCATCAAACTATCAGCCATCAAACTATCAGCCGCCACACTATCAGTCATCAAACTATCAGCCATCAAACTATCAGCCATCAAACTATCAGCCATCAAACTATCAGCCATCAAACTATCAGTCATCAAACTATCAGCCATAAAACTATCAGTCATCAAACTATCAGTCATCAAACTATCAGCCATCAAACTATCAGCCATCACATTATCAGCCATCACACTATCAGCCATCCAACTATCAGCCATCACACTATCAGCCATCACACTATCAGCCATCAAACCATCAGCCATCACACTATCAGCCATCAAACTATCAGCCATCCAACTGTCAGCCATCACACTATCAGCCATCACACTATCAGCCATCCAAATATCAGCCATCACACTATCAGTCATCAAACTATCAGCCATCAAACTATCAGCCATCAAACTATCAGTTATCAAACTATCAGCCATCAAACTATCAGTCATCAAACTATTAGTCATCAAACTATCAGCCATCAAACTATCAGCCGCCACACTATCAGTCATCACAATATCAGCCATCACATTATCAGCCATCACACTATCAGCCATCAAACTATCAGCCATCAAACTATCAGCCATCACACTATCAGTCATCATACTATCAGTCATCAAACTATCAGTCATCAAACTATCAGTCATCAAACTATCAGCCATCACACTATCAGTCATCAAAATATCAGTCATCAACTATCAGTCATCAAACTATCAGTCATCAAACTATCCGCCATCAAACTATCAGTCATCAAACTATCAGTCATCAAACTATCAGTCATCAAACTATCCGCCATCAAACTATCAGTCATCAAACTATCAGTCATCAAACTATCAGTCATCAAACTATCAGTCATCAAACAATACACTCTCAAGTACCAACAGTTTAAGAAAGGGGGCTCAGAGGATGTGATCCGCCCCTTTATATTAGGGGTAGCAGTTTCGGGTAAATTTTTTGGACAAGGGAGGGGGTCGAAGAAAGCTTAGAGTACCAGTGGTGGCGCTAACACTCACTACGCCACAGCACCGAACCATTGTTGCGGGGTGCGTCTCAATGGCGTGCCGTTGACCAGAGCCTCGAGTTCATGGTGGATTTTGTTAAGGGAAGATCGACTGACTGCTGTTAAAAACAAAAATATACATCGAACACGTAACATTGAGAGACACTTTAGATCTACCGTCTATCTCTCCATCACCTGAACACTCCCTAAGATTTACACAAGTCTGTCTCCCGTGTCACGTGCAGACAAGACACCGAGCCCACAATCGATTTCAATCAAGTTTACGTCATTCTGCGGGCCTCCTTTCTTTGATCCCCCAATCAACTCCCCCACAGCGACCGCTATCTTATAAACGCATTTTTGAACATAAAGTTTTTAGTATACATTCCCTCACTCAATAACGCTTCGTCCCTTATCGATTGGCCGAGGATCTCGTTCACATCAAACTATAATGAAATCAGCAGCAAGCATGACTGGAACTGCTTCAACGCCAAGATACAAGAGAAGCTGTTTGAAGCTTAGCTTTTTTCATTATTCTAAAGCGTTCGCTTGAAATGTTCTACTGACATGCGATAATATAGTTGACTAGTACAAAACCAAATCTAAGCCAAAATGAGTGTTTTTTGCTCAGACGGTGACGCAGATGTCAAAAGAGTTGGAATGGGTCAACAGTCAGCCAATGGCGCAGGGTTCGTTTGTACGTGGCGTGGTGTCAAAGTAACAGACAGCGACGGGGGTCGACATTGTCTGGATTACAGCCATCATACTGTATTATGCAGGGAAAAGTGTTTCCAATGTTTAAAAAAATTAAACAAGCCATAAAAACATGTTTTTGGTAAAATCCTTTGCTTAATGTAATATCGAGCAATAGGTGGGTCGGGGGGGCTGAAAATTTTACAAAACATGGAATCGGGTAACGCACTTTACAAGATTTCGAATTAGTGTTCCCACCCCTTCCCCAAGAGAAGAAACCGCCATTTTTTACCCCAACCCCCCCCTGAACTATATTACAATACTAATGACCCACTCATTCTTACACCACAGACTTATTTACACTAACTATTTCAGAAGAAAAAATTAAGCACCAAACGCACAAGCGATATTTAAAAAAAATAAATAAGAATCACATTTAGCTCAGTTATCGGGAATTTTATTTCGTGAAATCAATGTAGTCAAATATGTACTTTATCTTCCTCTTGAAAAACTGGAAAAACAGATTTTGGGGGTAGGGATGGGGCTGAAAATTTGAAGAATGTATTGTCATCGGCAACGAGTCTGTGTGCCAAGTTTCAGCTCGATAGGTTGGCGTGAAGTGGGTCAATTAGCCATCCGAAGATTTTGCCAGCCGCAAACAAAAGCGAAGTTAATATAAAGGATAAAAACAAAAAACAAACAACGTACTACTTAATGTGTTTAAATTATTTCTGCAGCAAGACTTCGTCCATTAACCACCTACACATGTGTGGGTCCGCGGACTATTTTAATCGTAACCCTTTTAATACCCCCACGATCATGAAGTACATGTTGGGCGCCATACAACATAGTCCTGGGCCGTGGTGTGCAAATGGCTTTCTTTATTAGCTTGTGTTTCCCAGCCACACAAGTCACCGTCGGGCAAGTCATGAATACCAAAGTGATTAGCAAAGTGATGACCACAGGGATTGCCGCATTGATTACCCCATTGATTACCAAAGTGATGACCAAAGTGATGACCAAAGTGATCACCAAAGTGATTACCCAAGTGATTACCAAAGTGATAACTAAAGTGATGACCAAAGGGATTACCAAGGTGCTTACCACGTTGATTACCAAAGTGATGGCCAAAGTGATTACCACAGGGATTACCAAGGTGATTACTACAGTGATTACCAAAGTGATTACCGCAGTAATTACCAAAGTGATTACCAAAGTGATGACCAAAGTTTCTAAAGTAATTCTAATCTCTGATATATAAGTATAACTGGAGTACGCAGATATATTGCAACTTTTGCATGACCTCAAATAGTGACAAACCAAGGGCGTTAAAGGGGGCCGATATCTTGGGCGACACTTTGGGGGTTTGTGAATATAACTCATAGATGAAAGAGGGTATTACTGAAATAAATTTCTATCTAAATATAGATTATGTATAAATTACGACCGGTTTAATAAACAAAATGATATTTTTAGTTTACATTGGGTAAAGATAAGTAACAAATCGACTGCGTTCAGTGGTCAGTATCTGTCCCAGAATGCTAGTTGTCACATAGGAAATACAACACACTTTGTTAAAGGTCTGCCATCTTGGAATTAAAACAGACCCAGGGCTGCCGCACTGAAAGCAAGGTCACATTGAAGCATGCCTACCTGAGAGTAAATGACTTGTCTGCCCTCAGTGTTGTCAGTCGAGTCGTATGTCTTCGCCAAATGTAAACAAGGGGGGGGGGACGAATGTTTTAACAATGGAATTGTCATATTATTTCGAAGACAAATTCTCATTAATTTCAGAGTTAAACATCCTGATCCTTGTTATCATTAGATGCTGCAGCGTTGGTAGCAGACGGCACGCCACCAGCCGTATCCTGACAACACGTCCCTAATTCTTTACAACGCCATCGTGAAACAGTTATTAGCCAAAAAAAGTGAACTTGGCGACTCCCATATCATAAATATCAATAACTCTGTATGGTTTCAAGATGAATGCGTTAAAAAATATCTAATTTAAAATCTCTAAACATTTTGGCAGCTACGAGTTTGTGAACCATGTTAAATGATGAATTTAAAAAAAAAAAAAGAAGTTAAATAGGAATATGATATTTGTCCCGTAGAGTTTGACGATTGGAAGAGAAGGTCTGGTTTGTCGGGACCGTACGACTGTAATGTTGAATGTTAAACGCCTCTGGAACTTGGTGCAGTGACCAACAAGACTGCTGAAGGCACCCGTGGGTGTGAGTTGGACTAACTTACGACTTCGTTGAATATACCGTTCTACGAGCATTTATCTATTCAAGTATAGATTTTCGTAAGCAGTGTTACACGCAGCTAACGGATATCCTTCTGAATTAGTTTGTAAACACAATATATGTTTATCGGTAATCTCTTAAAACTGAACAGGTGCAGAACTGGCGGGGAACAGGTGAGTAGGAAAGTATATTGTAGGAGCTTAACAATGTTAGAAAAATTATTTTGACAAAACGTTAGCAATATCCAAGGGGGGGGGGCGGAAGCATTTGTTCGCCCCCGCCCCCCTTTTCCCTGCGGACGCTCAAGGGCGTCAATACAGTACACCAGTTCACCATGACTAGCTGGTCAGTTACTGTTGAAACTCTAATTGCTGGTCATCTACTGAATCCTGGTCTGTTTCCAGTCGTCTTGACTAAGCCTTGCCATCGGAACAAACAGAGAAGGACGAGAGAGTGAGGCTGGCGAATCGAGCAACTCACCTTCACCTTAAACATGAACACAGCTCAGGTCAAGGCCAAGACTTACGACTCAAGTTGACCGCATTGGTCATCTCCGCACGCGAAGGCCAAACTGTACAAATTCAAATTAAAACATTGACCAGTTAGATCAGCGGTTCTGAACCTTCCCTATGCCGCGACTACGTAATACGATTCTTCCTATTGTGGCGACCCCTAGTCACAAAATTATTTTCGTTGCTACTTCACAACTGTAGAGCATATGTTTTTCAGATGGTCTTAGGCGACCCCTGAGAAAGGGTCGTGCGACCCCCAAAGGGGTCGCGACCCACAAGGTGGAGAACCGCTGAGTTAGATGGTGATGTGTACGAGATGATGACGGTACACTTCCGGAAGAAGGAGATCTGTGTTGCGCTATCAGCCTAGGAGTCGTGTCTATAGCCAGCGGCGTAGCAAGGGTTATTGCCGCTAGATGCGGGTCAAACTTATGCCACCCCTTTCCATTAAAAAACCCCCAAAAAACTGGTTTTGGCCGAATATGCAGCACCTCCATTTAAAGAAAAGAAGGTGACGCCCGGGCGGGCCTCCCCTCCCACCCCTCGCGCCTCTCCTCTTCCTATGCTACTCTCTACACCTATGTAAAACGTTGTCACGCAGCGGCAGCTTAGTCTACAGGTACGTCAAAATATCACCACAACAGCAAAACTAACGTTAAACGCTACGTATAAGGTTTTCCCGTATGTAAGATCATAAATTATTGTAGTAACATATTACATGGGACACTTTACTTCGCATAACATTTTTACGGCGCTAACAGTTTAAAAATATACACGATTTTTTTGTTTCCAACGTGTCCTTCATTTATCTCAATGTTCGACTATAAGTAGCGCTTAAACGCCCCCCCCCCCAAAAAAAAAAAAGAAAAAAACATAATATGATAACACATANCTAGGAGTCGTGTCTATAGCCAGCGGCGTAGCAAGGGTTATTGCCGCTAGATGCGGGTCAAACTTATGCCACCCCTTTCCATTAAAAAACCCCCAAAAAACTGGTTTTGGCCGAATATGCAGCACCTCCATTTAAAGAAAAGAAGGTGACGCCCGGGCGGGCCTCCCCTCCCACCCCTCGCGCCTCTCCTCTTCCTATGCTACTCTCTACACCTATGTAAAACGTTGTCACGCAGCGGCAGCTTAGTCTACAGGTACGTCAAAATATCACCACAACAGCAAAACTAACGTTAAACGCTACGTATAAGGTTTTCCCGTATGTAAGATCATAAATTATTGTAGTAACATATTACATGGGACACTTTACTTCGCATAACATTTTTACGGCGCTAACAGTTTAAAAATATACACAATTTTTTTGTTTCCAACGTGTCCTTCATTTATCTCAATGTTCGACTATAAGTAGCGCTTAAACGCCCCCCCCCCCCCAAAAAAAAAGAAGAAAAAAGCATAATATGATAACACATATATGCTCTACAGTTATGAAGTAGCAACGAAAATAATTTTGTGGCTGGCAGGAACTGTATTAAAGGGTCGAGGTATTAGGAAGGTTGAGAACCACTGCATTAGACGATAATAAAATGTAAAAAGAAATGTAAAAGACAAAATGTAGGTTTAGCAAGTGACAATGTATAGGTTGCACAGGTAACACTATATATGCTGCACAAGTGACAATATTATATATATATATATATATATATATATATATATATATATTTGACAGGTGGCAATGTTTATATTTGACAGATTGCAAGGCATTGTAATAAGAGAAAAGTCAAGTATAAAAAAGTAGGCAACAGGTTTAGAATTGATAATATGAGAAACGGGACACAAAGATACAGAGAGAGAGAGAGAGAGAGAGAGAAAGATAGAAAGAGAGAGATACAGATATATATATATATATAAAGAGAGCAAGAGAGAGAGTATGTGTAACAGAGAGAAAGGGCGTGAAAGAAAGAAAGACGAGAAAGTGGAGTTTGAGACTTGGAGACATAGAGAATGGGAACACAATATTTTATAATCAGAATTGTCAAATCAATAAATTCCAGACGTTTTCATCAAGAAAAGACTTTAGGTAAATACAACGATGACAGTAGCGATGACAGTAGCGATGACAGTAGCGATGACAGTAGCGATGACAGTAGCGATGACAGTAGCGATGACAGTAGCGATGACAGTAGCGATGACAGTAGCGATGACAGTAGCGATGACAGTAGCGATGACAGTAGCCATGTCATTACAGAGGTCAGTATCTCAACTTTGATATTAAACAAGATTTTTAAAATAAATGTTAATAATATTTTATAATGGAAACGAGGGCCAGGGGAATGAAACATCTAGCAATAGCACTAAGTGAGATAAAACACTAAGAGAGTACGAGATGAAACATCTAGCAATAGCACTAAGTGAGATAAAACACTAAGAGAGTACGAGATGAAACATTTAGCATAGCACAAAGTGAGATAAAACACGAAGAGAGTACGAGATGAAACATTTAGCAATAGCACTAAGTGAGATAAAACACTAAGAGTGTACGAGATGAAACATTTAGAAACAGCTCAAAGTGAGATAAAACACTAAGAGTGTACGAGATGAAACATTTAGCAATAGCACTAAGTGAGATAAAACACTAAGAGTGTACGAGATTAAACATTTAGCAATAGCACAAAGTGAGATAAAACACTAAGAGTGTACGAGATGAAACATTTAGAAACAGCTCAAAGTGAGATAAAACACTAAGAGTGTTCGAGATGAAACATTTAGCAATAACAGTAAGTGAGATAAAACACTAAGAGTGTACGAGATGAAACATTTCAAAATAACAGTAAGTGAGATAAAACACTAAGAGTGTTCGAGATGAAACATTTAGCAATAACAGTAAGTGAGATAAAACACTAAGAGTGTACGAGACAGTAACATCAAACACAGCGCCTTGTGTGACGCCCCCTTATACTCCTCTTTGAATGCGTCCTGTCATTTCATCTGGCTATGATCGAGTTATTATTAATCTCACGAATAAACTCCAATTACTGGGCTAATTTAAAGTGTTTGTCGGTGAGATTAATAATAGCTCGTTCACAACCAGATGAAATCTATAAACAACGTCTCAGATGTGTGGGTCATTTTAGGGGTCATCATGATATAAATAATACACTTTGTAACCCCCATCCCCCCCCCCAACCTCACCTCAAGCCCAAAAATATTATCATGATCCACAATAGCACAATCATGGCGTGTCTGGATTAAATTATTATTTGTTTATGATAGAAATGATATGCTGAGTTTGAAAGAGTTTACTGGTAGTCGAGTATGACATCAAATACTTGGCTCCATGGCGACTACAGATATTCAAATATTAAGGTTAGGAGGGGGGGGGGGGTTAGGGGGGGTGTGATTTCGGAGGGGGGCTAGAAGGCGGGTAGGGGGGGGGGGTAGGGGGGGGGTTGGGGGGGGGGTTGGAGGGGGGGTGTGGGGGGGGGTGGGGGGGGGGGTGGGGGGGGG
>CAXITT010000028.1:2160107-2184980 GCA_964033795.1 Lymnaea stagnalis | reverse complement strand
TTAGGAGGGTGGTTAGGAGGGTGGTTGAGAGGGTGGTTAGGGGGGTGGTTAGGAGGGTGGTTAGGAGGGTGGTTAGGAGGGTGGTTTGGAGGGTGGTTGAGAGGGTGGTTGAGAGGGTGGTTAGGAGGGTGGTTAGGAGGGTGGTTAGGAGGGTGGTTAGGAGGGTGGTTAGGAGGGTGGTTGAGAGGGTGGTTTAGGAGGGTGGCTAGGTGGGAGTTCAGGAGGGTGGCTAGAAGGGAGGATAGGAAGGGGATTAGGAGAAATGTTAGGAGGGAGTTCGGAGAGAGGTTAGGAGGGATGGAGTTTAGAAGCGAAGCTCAAAAGAAATGTTTTTAAGCAGTTTGAGAGGGAGAGTAAGAGAGAGGAGACTCTCAAAGATTCAAACTCATTGATCAAGTTTTCAATGTCTCTACCAATGCAAAAAGGCCAGCGATTGATTGATTGAACGATCTATCGCGTTCAAAGGGGTCGATACGTGGTTGAAACCTTGACAAAATCATAGCGGTTGGTTGACCGTCAGAGGTGACTGGGTTGGTAAAATGACATGACAACTATGATAGATCGATATGATTAGGCCATCAAGAGACGCTTTCAACAATAAATGGGTAGCTACGCGCAAGACCAGGTACGAGTGGTGAACTTTGTAAATGATATTTATCATATAGCGTGTCATCAGCAGCGTAGCTGGACCATGTTGGGGGAGGGGAGATATCATGGTGTTGACACCTCTTTATATGTGCACAGTGTAACGCTACGAAGGCTTGTGTATGCGACTAGACAGTATTTTTTGTGATACATAGAAATAAAAGTGACGCCATGAGATTTTCGCGCTGTGTCAGCACCCATATAGTTGCATCACAGTGTTTGATTCACTATATGTGTTGTTTTTTTAAATATAGGGCCTCGAGAGATCATATTCTGCCAAAGTTAATATTCTGTCAAACATTCTGCTATATTCTGTGAAGTAATTTTTGTTGTTGTTGGTCAAACAGATTTAAAATATATTTACAAATATGTTATACTTACATTTTATTTATAAAATATCCATCATCATTGTTCCTCTGGTCACTGAAATAGTCAAATAATACTAAGTCGTTATAGCATACACATGGCAGATTAATTGTCTGTACAGCGAGACTGGCCAAAACACGTGTTAATTTTCACTTGTACGTCTGATGTGTACTTATCCACTCAGCTGCCATTACATGTACACATATGACAAAGCATAAGTTGTTTCTCTATTTAAAAAAAAAAGCAATAGACTAAGAGGCATATCATACATTTATTAAATCTCCCACGGTCATAATAAGGTGTCCCAGATTTACTTGCGACAACAACACATCCAAATATGGAATCGAGATACTCTCAAATAAATATCCCTGGTGCAGGGAAACGAACTCTCCTGTATCGACTGTCAACAAAGAGCGGCAACTCTACACCGCGTTAGTACTGCTGGCTGACGACGCTATCATCAATATTATTGCTCTCCAGTAATAAGAGACCACGCCTTAGGGGTCACACCCGCCGCCTAAGACCAAATGCAGTCTCAAGTCGGACGAGACGGTCAATTACCCTCACGTCGTAAAACAATTTTCTAATCATATGATAATATTTTAGTTAGGGAGCAGTGATTTTTTTGAAGAGGGTGGCATGGAAAATGATGTGGTTTTTTTTTTGCCCACTACATCATCATTTTTGTCATTGGAGGTGGGCTAAAAAATTCACTTCCAGTTCAGTTCAAAAATCAGTGGTGAAATATTATTTTGTTGTAAATGTTATGTGATTATTATAAATAAAATTGTTATTTTTTACTCTGCGATTGTTAGTTTTAAAACACTTTTGAACAGATTAGTTCACAGCAGGGGCGTCATTTCATTTTTTTTTCAAAGAGGGGGTGCCGGGAAGGGCAAAACCAAAAAACTTGGTCGGCTTGTTAAGGTGGTTTTTCCTGGAGGCACCACAGGACATAGCAATTTAAATAAAACCTGCAAATTTAGCGGGGGGGGGGGGAATGCCCTACCCAAATGACGTCCCGGGTTCACAGTGTTTTATGAAATGGCAAAACCAAAAAACTTGGGCGGCTTGTTAAGGTGGTTTTTCCTGGAGGCACCACAGGACATAGCAATTTAAATAAAACCTGCAAATTTGGCGGGGGGGGGGGGAATGCCCTACCCAAATGACGTCCCTGGTTCACAGTGTTTTATGAAAACATAAATCCAGTTCCTAGAAGGCCTTAGAGGCTGAATTAGCTGTTTCAGTGGGCCGTAAGTAACCCGTGGGCCGTATATTTCTGTCACAGAATTGTTGCTGAGGAGGAGGGCTCCGGTCCTGACGTATCAAAAACTATAGTGACCCAGTAGTGGTCAGTACAGGACCGCTCCTCTCTGTGATTTATATTGTGGGTGTCCAGGCGTTGGGACGGACAAAGCACAGCCGCCCCCATTGTCTGGTGGGTCATTTCTAGTTATAATAACAATAAGCTAGAAACTAAAACAATTGTTATCTCGCACACAATTCTTACACTACCCGAAAAACAAACGGCGAAGATGATAATGCCTACTTGAGTGTACTGTTTTAAGATGTATTTTTACAAGCCGACTGAACGTGGTCAACTTGGTCAGCTTGGTCAACGTGGTCAACTTGGTCAACTTGGTTACGGTTGTTATCGTGGTCAATCTGGTCAAATTAGTCAACGTAGTCAAAGTGATCAACTTGGTCAATGTAGTCAACGTGGTCAATGTAGTCAACGTGGTCAATGTAGTCAACGTGGTCAATGTAGTCAACGTGGTCAATGTAGTCAACGTGGACAATGTAGTCAACGTGGTCAATGTAGTCAACGTGGTCAATGTAGTCAACGTGGTCAATGTAGTCAAAGTGGTCACCGCGGTCACCTTGGACGATTTAGCTCTAGTTCTGGCTTGCCTCTGTTTGTGTGACCGACATCAGGGCACCGATCACGCCGTTCTGGCTTGCCTCTGTTTGTGTGACCGACATCAGGGCACCGATCACGTCGTTCTGGCTTGCCTCTGTTTGTGTGACCGACATCAGGGCACCGATCACGTCTTTGAACACGGATTAATCACATTTTGATTATTATGATTACTTCATGAGAGAACATGTTCCCGTGAATTTAAATTAATGTCCACTCGGTCACCCAACACAACACCGTCTGACCACGCCTTCCCGTCACCACAGAGTCCACTCTGCCATACAATTAAACACCGTCTGACCACGCCTACTGGTCACCACAGAGTCCGCTCTGCCACACAATTAAACACCGTCTGACCACGCCTACTGGTCACCACAGAGTCCACTCTGCCACACAAATAAACACCGTCTGACCACGCCTACTGGTCACCACAGAGTCCACTCTGCCACACAACTAAACACCGTCTGACCACGCCTACTGGTCACCACAGAGTCCACTCTGTCACCCAACCAAACACCTATGAGAGAACATGTTCCCGTGAATTTAAATTAATGTCCACTCGGTCACCCAACACAACACCGTCTGACCACGCCTTCCCGTCACCACAGAGTCCACTCTGCCACACAATTAAACACCGTCTGACCACGCCTACTGGTCACCACAGAGTCCACTCTGCCACACAATTAAACACCGTCTGACCACGCCTACTGGTCACCACAGAGTCCACTCAGTCACCCAACCAAACACCGTCTGACCACGCCTACTGGTCACCACAGAGTCCACTCTGTCACACAACTAAACATCGTCTGACCACGCCTACTGGTCACCACAGGGTCCACTCTGTCACACAACTAAACATCGTCTGACCACGCCTACTGGTCACCACAGAGTCCGCTCTGTCACACAACTAAACATCGTCTGACCACGCCTACTGGTCACCACAGAGTCCGCTCGGTCACCTAAACTGAACACCGTCCCATCACGCCAGCGGTCACAGAATGTCACATCCACCTTCACATAACTCCATTCTCTGTATGTTGATGTTGATACATCAAGTCTTCACTCTAGCGTGGGACAAACTGCGCAACTGCCGCGGAGGTCACATTAGCTGGGACAAAACGATTAGCAATGACTGGCATGAACAGGGGCGTAGCTACATGAGGAGAATAACGGAGCACGGAAACACAGGAAGACTTTATTTAGCCGATGAGAGAGATGAGCAAGACGATATAGGCGAGGTTTATCTTTAAAAAAATCTTTAAAAAAAATAATCAGATCGAACAACTTTCTGGCAGGGCGCACAGCAATGAAGAATAAGTTAAATGAATGTAATCCAAATAATGACAGACTCACCCACAGTCTTCCTATAACTCTCTACCAAAATACGTTCTCTACATTCTAAAGTTATTGTTTAAGCTCCTTTGAAAAAATGGAATAAGTCGTTCCCAAGTCTGAGAACTAATGTGTGATCTTGCTCAATCGAACATGAGACATTCCCAAGTCTGAGAGCTAATGTGTGATCTTGCTCAATCGTACATGAGACATTCCCAAGTCTGAGAGCTAATGTGTGATCGTGCTCAAACGTACATGAGACATTCCCAAGTCTGAGAGCTAATGTGTGATCGTGCTCAATCGTACATGAGACATTCCCAAGTCTGAGAGCTAATGTGTGATCGTGCTCAATCGTACATGAGACATTCCCAAGTCTGAGAGGTAATGTGTGATCTTGTTCAATCAAAGGGTTCATTTAAGGTGTCGGAACCTCGTAATGACATCTTTGATTGATTGAACGTGTTTTAGTTTAGTGGTGTTAATGAGCTACCAGCAGTGAGCTACCATCAGTGAGCTACTAGTGAGTTAGTTCTAAGTTGTGCAAGACATGGATGGTAAATGAAATATGAGTAGTTGATATTTAGAGACAAGTGTTTACCCAGTAGTGGCAGATTAGTGGCATGTGAGTGTCATTTTAGTGGCATGTTAGTGGCATGTTGAAACCAGAAATAAAATTTTAATAGATGATATCTATATAGAAGTGTTTTACAGAGTAGAGTCATGTTAAAATAAAATTTTAAAAAAGAATTATAAGTAGACAATATCCAGATAGAAGTGTTTACCAAGTAGTAGCATGTTAGTGGCACGTTAGTTGTATGTTATTAGTGACACGTTAGTGACATGTTAGTGGCTTTCTTAGTGGCATGCTAGAACCAAAAAAAAATAAAACCCCAAAATCAAGAAGCCGAGCGCCATGTGTATTTGAAACTACAGAACGGTAGGTAAGTGACATAGCTGCATTGGTCAACGTCCTGGTAAGGCCACGCGTGCTCCTGGCGTCACCCTCTACGTTACCGCCCTTGGCTAAATGTAATAAGTTGGTTGCAAACCCAAGAGGTCGATAATTGCCACCTGTCTAATGACGGTGATCTCTACACCAGTGTACAACCAGGAAGATTAGCAGCGCCCCCTGTGTCAGGTGTGCGTTGAGACACAGGGACACTGTTAGTGCACTTGTACGACACGGAGTCCTGGGATTTCATAAATTAGTGCAACTAGGTCACAATGAGTCCTGGAATAACATACATTAGTGCAACTATGTCACAATGAGTCCTGGGATTACATAAATTAGAGCAACTAGGACACAATGAGTCCTGGAATAACATACATTAGTGCAACTATGTCACAATGAGTCCTGGAATTACATAAATTAGTGCAACTAGGTCACAATGAATCCTGGAATTACATAAATTAGTCCAACTTTGTCACGCGAAGTCCTGGAATTACATAAATTAGTGCAACTATGTCGCGCGAAGTCAAGGAATTACATAAATTAATGCAACTACGTCACAATGAATCCTGGAATTACATAAATTAGTGCAACTTTATCACGCTAAGTCCTGGAATTACATATATTAGTGCAACTATGTCTCGCGAAGTCCTGGAATTACATAAATTAGTGCAACAATGACACGCGAGGTCCTGGAATTACATAAATTAGTGCAACAATGTCACGCGAAGTCCTGGAATTACATAAATTAGTGCAACAATGTCACGCGAAGTCCTGGAATTACATAAATTAGTGCAACTATGTCACGCGAAGTCCTGGAATTACATATTTTAGTGCAACTATAACACGCGAAGTCCTGGAATTACATAAATTAGTGCAATTATGTCACGCGAAGTCCTGGAATTACATAAATTTGTGCAACAATGTCACAATGAGTCCTGGAATTACATAAATTAGTGCAACTATGACACGCGAAGTCCTGGAATTACATATTTTAGTGCACATGCGCCACATGGAGTCCTCGAGACATCTAAGAGTACAAATGTAATTTTGGAGTCGTGGAATTAATAAAATATTGCAACTATGTCATGTGGAGTTCTGGAGTTACATCTGCTAGTGCACATTTGTCCCATGGAGTCATATCCCCACCTCCACACACCCCCACACACACACACACACACACACACACACACACACACACACACACACACACACACACACACACAGATACAAATACAAAAATACACACACAAATGCATACACACACACACACACACTTTTAAATCCGCGGCCATGTTTGCTAGTGTTCCAGTTATTCACATATGTTGTTGATCGTTATCTGACGTCGTGAGAGATATTCTCCATTAGACTCTGACAGACATATGGCTGTAATTGGTTTAAAACTACTTGTGTAGTGAAATCCCTACAGCATGCATAAATAGAACGTCCAGCGGTGTTCAAATTGTTGACAACTGAAGACACATATTATACTGGATTTCACGTATCAAGACTAATGATACAATCTCAAATGCATAAACAAATATACTGATTTTGTAATTACGTAACTAAAGTATTGCATGGGTGGACAAGGACACTGTAGATGTCATATTGAGTGTGAAGAGATGTATGAAGCTGTGCCTTAAAGTATGATGGTTTGAAGAGATGTATGAAGCTGTGCCTTAAAGTATGATGGTTTGAAGAGATGTATGAAGCTGTGCCTTAAAGTATGATGGTTTGAAGAGATGTATGAAGCTGTGCCTTAAAGTATGATGGTTTGAAGAGATGTATGAAGCTGTGTCCTAAAGTATGATGGTTTGAAGAGATGTATGAAGCTGTGCCTTAAAGTATGATGGTTTGAAGAGATGTATGAAGCTGTGCCTTAAAGTATGATGGTTTGAAGAGATGTATGAAGCTGTGCCTTAAAGTATGATGGTTTGAAGAGATGTATGAAGCTGTGTCCTAAAGTATGATGGTTTGAAGAGATGTATGAAGCTGTGCCTTAAAGTATGATGGTTTGAAGAGATGTATGAAGCTGTGCCTTAAAGTATGATGGTTTGAAGAGATGTATGAAGCTGTGTCTTAAAGTATGATGGTTTGAAGAGATGTATGAAGCTGTGTCCTAAAGTATGATGGTTTGAAGAGATGTATGAAGCTGTGTCTTAAAGTACGATGGTTTGAAGAGATGTATGAAGCTGTGTCTTAAAGTATGATGGTTTGAAGAGATGTATGAAGCTGTGTCCTAAAGTATGATGGTTTGAAGAGATGTATGAAGCTGTGCCTTAAAGTATGATGGTTTGAAGAGATGTATGAAGCTGTGTCTTAAAGTATGATGGTTTGAAGAGATGTATGAAGCTGTGTCCTAAAGTATGATGGTTTGAAGAGATGTATGAAGCTGTGTCTTAAAGTATGATGGTTTGAAGAGATGTATGAAGCTGTGTCTTAAAGTATGATGGTTTGAAGAGATGTATGAAGCTGTGCCTTAAAGTATGATGGTTTGAAGAGATGTATGAAGCTGAGTCTTAAAGTATGATGGTTTGAAGAGATGTATGAAGCTGTGTCTTAAAGTATGATGGTTTGAAGAGATGTATGAAGCTGTGCCTTAAAGTATGATGGTTTGAAGAGATGTATGAAGCTGTGCCTTAAAGTATGATGGTTTGAAGAGATGTATGAAGCTGTGTCTTAAAGTATGATGGTTTGAAGAGATGTATGAAGCTGTGCCTTAAAGTATGATGGTTTGAAGAGATGTATGAAGCTGTGCCTTAAAGTATGATGGTTTGAAGAGATGTATGAAGCTGTGTCTTAAAGTATGATGGTTTGAAGAGATGTATGAAGCTGTGCCTTAAATTATGATGGTTTTGTTTTAACCAGTGTTTGACGGTTTTTTTTAACCAGTGTATGAAGGGTTGCATTAAGTAGTACATGAAGTTTTGTGTGAAAAGTGAATAAATTATGTGTGTAAAATAACTTATGTCAGTCGAACTCGTATAGTATGGATGTATGTCAACCCAACTCACAAGAGTGGATGTATGTCAGTCTAACTCGCAAGAGTGGATATATGTCAATCCAACCCGCAAGTGTGGATATATACCAATCCAACTTGCAAGTGTGGATATATACCAATCCAACTCGAAAGTGTGGACAATGTCAATCCATCTCGCAAGTGTGGATATATGTCAATCCAACTCGCAAGTGTGGATATATGTCAATCCAACTCACAAGGGTGGATATATAGCAATCCAACTCGCAAGTGTGTATTTATACCAATCCAACTCACAAGTGTGGATATATGTCAATCCAACGCGTGAAGTGTGTTCTTCTCCGTTGGGTCTTTTCTTATTTCGTATATAAGAAAAATGTACACTTGTTTATTCAGACCTAACTCGCCATAAAAATTAACCTGACAAAATGTCCTTCTCTTGACTGCCACGCAACATTTGTCAAGATCTGAGTGCATCTATTTCTATTTAAGTCAGTATGTTCACTGCTTTCAGGAACATCAGAATGACAGATAAATTTATTGCCAACAAAAGAACAGCCGTTTATTTAGCTTGAGAACCAGTGATGCACCACGCCACTAGCAGGGGCACTATTGTGTTTCTCACACTTTTCCAGGGGGCTGCTTGACCAAATTCTGGTACATTCTACGGGCTAACATTATAGTTCATCAAATTCCAGAAGAATTAGGCTAATGTGTGCGTTAATATGTTAACATAAAAGAATTCACTTACATAATCTATTCATACCAGCTGACCCAGTCAAAACATATGCATCTCAGCTACATTGCATGTGAATTCTAATTATAAAAAACAAACACACACACACATACATACATACACACATAGACATAGGCACACACACAAACACACACACACACACACACACACACACATACTGTTATAAATGAGAACTCAACAAGAAGCAC
The DNA here is from genome assembly GCA_964033795.1 of Lymnaea stagnalis. Taxonomy (NCBI): domain Eukaryota; kingdom Metazoa; phylum Mollusca; class Gastropoda; family Lymnaeidae; genus Lymnaea; species Lymnaea stagnalis. The sequence goes on along the minus strand of CAXITT010000028.1, from coordinate 2,175,848 downwards.
TTTGTCCTAACTTAAAAACTGAATTTCATCTTACTACAAAAAGTAACATGACTACTTCTACAAGAATGTTTGCAACATCCAGTATTTCATGCCCTAGTTGTCTATGTAAGATCCAATATTTCATGTACTACATATTTATGTTATATCCTACATTTCACGTACGGCATATCTATTGAACAAAAGCTGAGCCGGGTGGAGCTGAGCCGGGTGGAGCTGAACCGTGTGGAGCTGAGCCGTGAGGAGTTTTTTTTAGACATTACCCGGCGGATCTGAGTCCGTGTCAGAGTGTTAATAAAAAAAGAGTTATCTTCTCATTTTCTATAATGTGATTCACCCAATATGGAGAAGTGGAAATTGAATGTATATAGTAGAGACCGACCGAATGTGATTTTCTGTGATATCAGCCGAAACCGAAATCAAAAGTTAAAAAGGATTTTAGCTTAAACCCAAGCCTAAACCCAAAACCTTACGAGACTTCCGGCCTAAACCGAAATATTTAGATATTTCAAAGCTCGTTCGCGCATACGCTCTGCATATGTACGACAAAAAAATGTGGGATAAAGTATCGATACTTGTATAATTTTTGTTTTAAAAAACAATATTATCTTGAATTTTGAAAGAAAACATCTCATGAATAATTAAACTTATACTATTTGAATTAATAAATAACTAAAGTTGTTAAAAGTATATTTAAAGTAGTATGTTAAGAGCAAATTTGGTGGGCAAAATTCATGCAAAGTATATCCTTTATAATATAAATACAACGCTACCTAGACATATAATTTGGTATCGATCGAAAGCTCAGCCGATGTATTGTTCATTGGTATGGCCCACTACAATGTCCAGACATATGCCTTGAAAGAACTCTTTGTTCCGCTAGCCCATACATTGTTCATGGTATGGCCCACTAAAATGTTCAGACATATGCCTTGAAAGAACTCTTTGTTCCGCTAGCCCATACATTTTTCATTGGTATGGCCCACTAAAATGTCCAGACATATGCCTTGAAAGAAATCTTTGTTCCGATAGCCCATACATTTTCGTTGAAACACACGTTCTTATTGGTCGAGATTTTCATTTTTTTTTATCCACAACTATCATTGGTCAGCTTATTTTAGATTTGACCCAAGTTAAACAAAAGTTGAACAGTATTGAGCTACACCAGGGGTCTCAAACTCGCGGCCATTTGCGGCCCACAAGACGCTATTTTGCGGCCCGCTACATGACAGCGAAGTTTAGTGTTAATGCGGCCAGCGCGTTTTCCCCATTCTCATATCTATAATGTGATCCTCCGCGACGGTTTCAGTCGAATCTCACCGACTAGTCTAATTCGGATTTTTATTATGTTTGTATAGATTCGGACGTTGATTTTAATGGTAAGAACCGTTTTAAAATGGAACTTAAAGTTTTTATTTTAAAGCATTCTACGAGACAAACATGGCCAGAGTGCGGTTTTGAGAAAAGTTTTAAAAGTCAGTTACTGGCTAATGCACACCCATATTTGTGTAAATTGTAGCGATCTGACCCAGTATCAAAGAATCCCTATTAAAATTGCCGCTAGTGTTTACCAGTGAGGGAAACTCACAGCCTGTCACAGTGGAGTTACTTTCAAAATAGTGTTAGTCAAAAAGGGCTTTTCTACGATAAAACAAAAATCAAAATTCATTCTCCCTGCAAATAGCTTACGCCTTCGCATCAATAATTCATATATATGGCCTGATCCTGGCCTCTGTTTGAACACGTTTTAGCATTTAAAGCCCTAATGGAGAAGGATGGGGTTGTTGTTCCTGAACTAAGTGATCCCAAATGGATCATGGCCTTGGCTTTTCTTTTTGACATTACACAGGAGCTGAAATGTACTCAACAAGAAGTTAAAAAACCAGGGGTAGCTTGTTAGTGTTCCCTATGACAATATCAGGATATTCTGCACAAAACTTATGTTATGGTTCTTAGAGAAACCTCTGCCATTTCCCAAAATGCCCAGTACACATGGACTTGGGCCCACCTTTCAGTAGTAACTTAGTAGTAAGTATACTAATGCCACTGCAGAGCTACAAGAAGAATTTGATTAAACTTTTTACACTTCAAAACACACACAGCCAATTTTCAGCTTTTTGCTGACGCTTTCTCATTTAATGTGGGAGATTTCTTTTTTTCCGCTTCAAATGGAGCTGATTGATTTAAATGCAATTCTAAATTCAGGGAGATGAATGGACAAACAGACGAGCATGGACAGCTGATGAGAGCATGCCCTTCACCTTCACTGAGATTTCCAGTTTGTTCAAGCGGATCATATGCCTTTTTTGGGAGTACCTATCTGTGTGAAAAGCTCTTTTCCACTTTGCACTTTAACAAGTCAAAGTTCAGGCCCAAAGTTATTGATGAGCTATACTGAGGGTCTCAGTTGCTTCCTCACTCAAGCCAAATGTTGCTCAGCTGTGTAAGAAGAAGCGCTGCCTAGTTTCTGGCAACAATGATTAAGAGGAAAAAAGTGAATCCTAGTTATTCTTGAGAACGCTTAATGTTCTTATTTGTTATTAATAAAGGATGAGCAGATTGTAACAGTGGTACTTTATTGAATTTGTAATCGCCTGTTTTGTGTCGAATATGCGGCCCAGTCTCACTCAGACTCTTCTTCCTGCGGCCCCCGGATGATGTGAGTTGGAGACCCCTGAGCTACACATTAGGCCTCCTCCATTATTATTATACAAAACAGTGACACATGCACAATGGTTTGTAGGCGTATGATTTAAATAAAAGGCCATTTCACACCCAATACGACAAAATTGAAGTGAATAAGTATATGTTTTTAATGTTACTAATGGTTTCATTATTGTCTTCCTTGATATGTGTGTCCAAACAGGCATACAGGCGACCAGAGTTGTGGAATGTTTGATCCTTTTATCTCGTCAATGACAACGTCTATCACTTTGATAATGAGGAATTTCAAGAAATTAACTGAATGAACCTGAGTTTCCTTAATTTTATTTTTTTCAAATAAAAACCAAAATAATAACGAAAACGTTACCTCCCCCCCCCCTCCCCCTAAGATTTGTTTCTTCCCAATGCTTTCATCCACAATGGCCTCAGACGACATTTAGCAACATTGGGATGAGAAATACAAATGAATGTCACAAATTAATGAATTGAGCAAACCTAAGGCTCCCGAATTTTATTTATGAAAATTAAAACAAAAATAATATAAATGTTACAAATCTCTTAGTTTTTAGCCATTAAACAAGCTGTTTACCTTTGCTTAAGATGAAATGATTTATTTTTTTTCCCGGAAATATTGGACAAGTAGGTCATCATTCAGCTGTGAGCAGTATTGGCAGAGGATTAGTCATATAACATACGATGACAGCAAGACGCCGAGCTGTAATGAATAGCTGATTGCCGTCCGACAGAGTGAACATCATCAGCCAACATCATCAGCCAGTCATTGAGCCAGAAAGTCAGTATAATCAGCCAGTCAGTCAGCCAGCTAGTATCATCAGCCAGACAGTCCGTCAGCCAGTATCATCAGCCATTCCGTCAGTCAGTATCCTCATTAGCCAGTCAGTCAGTCAGTATCATCAGCAAGTCAGGCAGCTATTCAGTCAGCCAGTATCATCAGTCAGGCAGTCAGTCAGTCAGCCAGTATCATCAGCCAGTCAGGCAGTCAGTCAGTCAGCCAGTATCATCAGCCAGTCAGTCAGCAAGTAAGTCAGTCAGTATTATCAGCCAGTCAGCCAGTCAGCCAGTCATTCAGCCCGTATTACCAGGAATTCAGTCAGTCAAACAGTATTACCAGTCAGTCAGTCAGCCAGTATCATCAGCCAATCAGGCACGCAGTCAGTCAGCCAGTATCTCTGCCAGTATCGTCAGCCAGTATCTCAGCCAGTCAGTTAGTCAGCAAGTATTACCAGCCAGGCAGTCAGTCAGCCAGTATCATCAGCCAGTCAGTCAGTCAGTATCATCAGCCAGTCAGGCAGTAGCATCAGCCAGTCAGGCAGTCAGTCGGCCAGTAGGTCAGTCAGACAGTATTACCAGCCAGCCTAGCAGTCAGTATAGTCAGCCAGTCAGTCAGTCAGCCAGTATCACCAGCCAGTCAGTCAGTATCATCAGCCAGTATCGTAAGACTGTCAGTCAGTCAGCCAGTATCATCAGCTAGTTAGTCAGTCAGCCAGTATCATTAGCCAGTAAGTCAGTCAATCTGTATCATAAGTCAGTTAGTCAGTCAGTCAGTATCATCAGCCAGTTTGTCAGTCAGCCATTATCATCAGCCAGTTAGTAAGTCAGCCAGTATCACTAACCAGTCAATCAGTTAGCCAGTATTATCAGTCAGTCAGTCAGTCAGCCAGTATTACCAGCCAGTCAGTCAGTCAGTATCATCAGCCAGTCAGTCAGTCAGCCAGTCAGTCAGTATCATCATCCAGTATCATCAGACAGTCAGTCAGTCAACCAGTATCATCAGCTAGTTAGTCAGTCAGCCAGTATCATTAGCCAATAAGTCAGTTAGTCAGTCAGTCGGTATCAACAGCCAGTTTGTCAGTCAGCCAGTATCATCAGCCAGTTAGTAAGTCAGCCAGTATCACAAGCCAGTCAATCAGTGAGCCTGTATCATCAGCTGGTCAGTCAGACAGCCAGTATTACCAGCCAGTCTAGCAGTCAGTATAGTCAGTCAGTCAGTTCAGCCAGTTAGTCAGTCAGCCAGTATCAATCAGCCAGTTAGTCAGTCAGCCAGTATCGTCAGCCATTCAGTCAGTCAGCCATTATCATCAGTCATTCAGTCAGCCAGTATCATCAGCCAGTCACTCAGTTAGCCAGTATCATCAGCCAGTCAGCCAGTCAGCAAGTATCACCAAAAATCAGTCAGTCAGTATCATCAGCTAGTTAGTCAGTCAGCCAGTATCATTAGCCAGTTAGTCAGTCAGTCTGTATCATCATTCAGTTAGTCAGTCAGTCAGTATCATCAGCCAGTTAGTCAGTCAGCCAGTATTACCAGCCAGTCAGTCAGTTAGCCAGTATCGTCAGTTAGTCAGCCAGTGTCATCAGCCAGTCAGTCAGCCAGTCAGTCAGCCAGTGTCATCAGCCAGTCAGTCAGTCAGCCAGTATCATCTGCCAGTCATTCAGTCAGCCAGTATATGAAAAGAAATACTAATTGGGAAATATAAATCCCTGGTTATATCAATAGACATGCTTTTTGCTAAGAAAATCATTGCACGACATTCACGGAAAGTCCATTATTATTTCCAGAAAGTTGCAGTTTTCTTAAGCCTTCATTTTAATTTCGCACCAATCGCTAGTCAGTCAGTATTTTTTTTTTAAATTTATTTAATTCCAGTAACTTATATACACACAAAAAAAGAAGAAATACAATGTATAGAATCAGTTTACATATTGTTTAAACTGCTTTTATGCATACGCTTTTATTCCCACACCCCATTGGTTGGAACACATTATAGAAAATAAAAAAATAACTTTTTTTTTGCTACCCAGATCCGGTTTAGTTTTTACCGGGTCCGGGTGTGTGCCGGTGTTTCATTGCTCGGTAATTCCGAATATCTGGATCAGTACCCGGCCCAGCCCTAAATGGATTGTCAAATATTTGATGCCCCACACATCTTTACAACTGGTGCGCACTGGCCCCTTCCTGTGAGTGGGGCAATACAAATATCAAATATTAATGGCAACTGTTTAGATGGCCACGCATTTGGCCCCCGGATCAATAACCATTTGTTCTTGTGATGGGTCAGTTCACGAGATAGTGCGGTGTAATATTGCCCGGAACGGCCATCTGGTTATTTGAACAGGAAGCCTTCTAATGTCAGAACAGTTATTGCAGTGGTTCTCAAACCTTTTCCAATGTCAGAGCAGTTAGTGTGTTTATTTATTGTTGGCGTTGTTGCAACGTACAATCCTAGTAAGAGATTGCTGAATGGGTGATGAGAAAGATAACTGGTGACGACAGACCTTACTTGATTGGTGCAGGGAAGACCCGGCCCTAAGAGACCTAAAACTAATATTTTTTTTAATGTTCTATCACGTGACATCTGTCAACATGCAACATTTCTGGTGTCCAACATGAGGACATTTTTTTTTTAAAATACTTTTTAAACAAATCCCCAGACCCAGAGGAAAATTAAAGTGCGATAGGCTGTGATATTACCAGACTGGAAAATGTTCATAGGAGCCCCCCCCCCTCCCAATGCAAAGCCACAGCTCAAATTAGATCAGTGGTTCTCAACCTTCCTAATGCCGCGACCCTTTAATACAGATCCTCATGTTGTGGCGACCCCTACCATAAAATTATTTTCGTTGCCACTTCATAACTGTGGAATATATGTGTTTTCCGATGGTCTAAGGCGACTCCTGGGAAAGGGTCGTTCGACCCCCCCCCCAAGGGGTCGCGACTCACAGGTTGAGAACCGCTGCATTAGATCAATAACAACATCTCTACAGGTCTGCTCGCCTCGAAGGTGCGTTTCGTTTCTACAGTTACTAAAGTTTTTAGGAAGCCAGACAAAAAAGACGTTTAGAATGTGCCAATAGCTTCTTTTTTAATCCACAATAGCATTTCCAACATCACGTGACTCGTGGATATATGGAATAGTCAGAGCGGTCCTGCAAATTATTATTTGCATGGATATGGTGAGTGGGCGACACACCTCATTAATGGCTTATATCGTTTTAAAAGGATTTCTTGATGACAACTTAATGGCACTGTATCAACTTTGCTTTTAGTCATAATGACTGTTGGATGGAGAGAAAGGAATAACGAGGCGAATCGGCCATCTTATGACATTTCAGTGAGGACATCCTGGAACGTTACACCTAGCGTCAATGTGTGATAACTTCCGACGGTGGACAGTGGTCAGTTTACAAATACTTGCTTACTGTATATAAAATTGGTTATGTGTACTGAAGATAAAGTTAAAGTATATTTGTATCGAAAATATTGTAAATGTACATATGTTCGGAGAGTTAGAGTTAATAAATATTTTTTTAATTAAACTAAAATGAAATCAACTCACATGTTTCTTTTTGTACAAATGCATTTGCCTTTAACTCCTCCAGACTAGCCGCCTCTTTACCTTGTAATGCAATACATTTAAGAAGGATGATGTCAGTAAATGGATGTACACATCCCAACTGAACATCCTTCGTGTGTACGTGTGCGGTCATGTCACCGCATAACATAGCGCACCAGATACGACACACACAAAAAAAACACCACATTTCTTCATTATGTATGCAGCTACAGCGTGGCAACATGGGAGCTAAGCAGGACGGACATAATCGTATGGATAATCAGATGGCAAGGGGAAAGTGGGGGGGGGAGTGGGGGGAAGTGGGGTACTTCAAAGCAATACTAAAATAATATCTAAATTATAATTAAATGTTTAACCTAAATTATATTTGATGTAAAACCTAAATTACCTGTAAATTTTAAAATGTTGGCAGAAAGATGCATATTAAGAGGAGGTAATGGGGGAAAGGAAACCTTGAAAATAAAAATACGGACTTATTTACAGCGAAAGCTGGATCTCACACGTAAGGCAGGCTTTGACTTTGTGGGACATGGGAGGTAAAATTTAACTGCTGCCTGCTGTCCAGGTTTCCGCCTTCATTTTTACACTGACCCACTTTTCTTGAACAGGTAAATTTTGCTTTAAAGCCACACACAAAAAAAAGTGGAATATGCAGATGGAGATAGTAACACACATCATGCGTTTAATAAACATTTCACTAAAGTGCAGCGAAATAAGGAAAATTGGGAAAGAAAAAAAAAAACGAAATCGGGAAAAGAAGGAAAGCAGAAAAGATTGAAGGAGGTGGGAAGTGAAAATATACTTTTCCTCTCCCCCCTTTTTTTTGTTTTTTTTTTTTTTTTTTCAGCGAAATAAGGAAAATTGGGAAAGAAAAAAAAAAACGAAATCGGGAAAAGAAGGAAAGCAGAAAAGATTGAAGGAGGTGGGAAGTGAAAATATACTCCCCCCCCCCCCCCCCCCCCCCCGCCTTTTTTTTTTTTTTTTTTTTTTTTTTTTTTTTTTTGTGTGGTTGTTTTTTAAAAGTTACCATTAGAATTCTTCCTGTAATATTCTTCAGAAGTACACAAGTAACGAGAGGTGAAACTGTAGTCATGTAGTTAATACGTTACATTTTAATGCGACCCCGTCCGCACCCGGAAACCAATAAAAATATAAGAAAAATTAAAAAAATGTACACACAAAACCGACCGTTTACATTTTACGGTAGATTAAATGAAGTCGTCTAGGAAAGACAATTCAGGGAAATATTTTTTCAAAATCAAATTTATGACGGGTAGACTCCCTTGGACCTGATATGCCATGCTCCGTTCTCTATTTGTTAGTTGCGATTCGCGGAAAGCAAGTACTCCGGTGAGTGGTTGCCAGAGCCAAACTGAGCCTACTGCATGCATGACTACGTCTGTCCCAGTCTTCTACATCTTAATGTAAGTCTTCACTAAAGAACGCTAAGGGTTAAACGCAGTATTTGTCAGCAGGAGCGAGTGGTGTTAAGATGGATAATGGTGGAGAGGGTCGCCTGTTGGGGGGGGGGGAAAGGTAGGGATTGAAGGAGAACAACTTTGGAGCCCTAAAGGTAAGAGGGTGGTGGGGGTTAAAACAGTATCAGAATCTATGTTAAAGACAATATCAGAAAAAAAGTTTTCAAATGGTAAACTATTCCAAATCATGCCTAAAAACTCGACGTTGTCAAATATATTTAAATTTAGCTTGAAATTTTGTAAATAAAAGATGCGGTAATTAGCATCCCTGGTTGAATATAGAAACTAAAACGCAGTTATCGCCCTTTACTTGTGGTATTTACAAAATTAATTCACTATCCAGCCATCATATCGTTCAAGTCTCGTTCTGTCAGACATTTACCGAATAGTTAACCACTAATGTTTCAATTTGGTGTAAGTCTGGCGTAATAAACAACAAATATGTATCGGCATTGGCGTAGCAGTTGGGACGGCCCAATTTTTTTTTTCCGCCCACGACCCAGACAAAAATATCTGCAGTTGCAGTTTGCCAAAAATGCCGCAAAGTTGTGTGGCGACAAAACTGTGCCGCCAGGGGCGGGTGGCTCACCCGGCCCCTTCATACCCCTCACTCTCTATCAGCAGCACCACGATGTTTCAGATACTTAACAAAAAATGTATGTTTTTACCAAGTGATAGTATCGCTATGAGGTCAGAGGTCTGTGATAGTATCAATTTGAGGTCAGGTGTCAGTGATAATATCGCATTGAGGTCAGGAGTCAGTGACAGTATTGCTTTGAGGTCAGGAGTCAGTGATAGGATCGTTTTGGGGTCAGGAGTCAGTTATAGAATCGCTTTGAGGTCAGGAGTCAGTTATACTATCGCTTTGAGGTCAGGTGTCAGTTATAGTATCGCTTGGAGGTCATAAGTCAGTGATAGTATCGCTTGGAGGTCATGAGTCAGTGACAGTATCGCTTTGAGAAAACTACTATTTTGATGAATATTTTAAAAAAAAACCTATATGCCCCCCCCCCCAACACAACACAAAAAAAAAAAAAGCTAAACAAACACAGAGATAACAGAGGTGAAAGGTCAGATTTAATTTGTTGCCCTCTAACAATGTGAAACATTTAGATCCATCTACACCATTTAACCTCATGGAAAATCATGTTTTCAACAACAATATATTATTTATTCTTTGATCGCAAAAAATGTTTTAAAAAGATATTAGATTCATATGTTGCAATTTTCTATTTATCGTGATACACACAACCAGTAACACAATAATTATGTGAGTCAAGAAATTACGAAATGTATCTCTCAATTGCTTACATGTCGTCAGATGTCCCCGGGCGCAAGCTAGTTAGGGGCGCCAAAATGTGCTTTGATATTATATTATTGGTAAAAATAATGGGTTTGAGAGTTGAAAAAAAAGAAAAGGGGACGCTTTAAAATGAATCTTGTCCCCGGGCGCCAAACACCCTCGCTACGCCTCTGCATGTCGCCACTCGCAGTAGATTTAAGTAAAAAAAAAATGTGTGTGGTGTAGGGAGGGGGTGCTTACCCTTTCATAAGATTCGAAGAATGTATTTATCTATCTAACAATCAATTGCTTCATCTAACAATCAATTGCTTCATCTAACAATAAATTGCTTCATCTTCTTACTTTGTCAGAGCTTGACAGCCATGATGACGTTAGGCTATTTCTTTTTTTACAAATGAAACAAAAATAACATAAGGGAGTTTAGAGTGCAATGATTTTTATATCAAAAATATAATTATTCTATAAAGGCAAGTCTAGCGTTTAAGGCGAAATGGTTCTCATGAAAATATAAATACGGCATCAACTTTATTCAAAACTCTCTCGTCACACCTCCAAGCAGTGGTCATCTGGAGTGTCCAAGCAGTGGTGATCTAGAGTGTCCAAGCAGTGGTCATCTGGAGTGTCCAAGCAGTGGTCATCGGAGTATCCAAGCAGTGGTCATCTGGAGTGTCCAAGCAGTGGTCATCTGGAGTGTCCAAGCAGTGGTCATCTGGAGTATCCAAGCAGTGGTCATCTGAAGTGACCAAGCAGTCATCATCTGGAGTGTCCAAGCAGTGGTTATCTGGAGTGTCCAAGCAGTGGTAATCTGGCGTGTCCAAGCAGTGTTCATCTGGAGTGTCCAAACAGTGGTCATCTGGAGGGCCCAAGCAGTGGTTATCTGGAGTGTCCAAGCGGTCAAAGACAATAACCAACAAGCGGTCCTATCGGATAGAGCCATCCAACTCTATTTTTTTAGGTTGGGCTGGGGATTTCTTTTAATCCAAGGTCACTGCTCACCTTGCAGTCAGTCACCTTGCAGTCAGTCACCTTGCAGTCAGTCACCTTGCAGTCAGTCACCTTGCAGTCAGTCACCTTGCAGTCAGTCACCTTGCAGTCAGTCACCTTGCAGTCAGTCACCTTGAAGTTAGTAACCTTGCAGCCAGTCACCTTGCAGTCAGTCACCTTGCAGTTAGTAACCTTGCAGCCAGTCACCTTGCCGTCAGTCACCTTGCAGTCGGACAGACAGTCATAACACGAACGATGCATTGAAAATATATATATATATATATTTATGTGACAAAGTATTGAGAATACAGTTATAGTTGTATTTCGATTGGATGGGACACGTTAACCTTGGATGGTAACTCATCTAAGTGAAGGAACCTCTGAATTCAAACCCGGAGATGGCGTCTCGTAGGCGGATAACATTGGTACAATGAAACAGTGATAGCTCCTGCGACGCCACTGGTGCCAAGCTGTGTCATACACATGATGTTCCCTTGGGTTATCCAGCGGCGTGATGAGACGCAGTTGGGGACCAGCTTAGAATGCTTGAAGAATAATCCCAGACCTTGTGGATTTCGTCCTGCGAAGTCCACACCATCGCCACATGGTGACGAACGGATGCCAGCAAAAAAAAAATATTTTGTTTTATCCCACCAGAAGCCATTCCAGTGATTGTTATTGTTTAAGCAACTATTGTAAATACATGCTCCATTCCGTGGGAATGGGACGACGTTTGTTGATCTTGTGCTACTGAATACCATCATTAACGTGCTACTGAATACCATCATCAACCATTGTTTGGGCTTCAATAAGCATGCGTTGGTTGTGTTTTATTCAACATATTTTTTTGCTATTCCAAAGTAAAACACATTTTATAGTGCGACTCATCAAATGTTACAATTGTATTTCTTTTTACTTTGTATAACAGAAAAAAATATAGTCATTTCTTATTTGTAGCTTTAGAAAATTGCATGGTGTGCCAATTATTAGTATATTAACTTTTACATGATGTGCTGGTATTGAAACATACGCCCCATCTGAGAATCATACATGTGTATTAATAATTACAATTAATTAAATGGTGCTTTACGAAAAAAAAGCTTCGACCTCTGACTTCCGACCCCTGACTTCCGACCCCTGACTTCAAACATCGGTTAATAATTACTAACTAACTAACTTAAGAAAATCAGCGGACACCGAGCCTTGAGGCTCATATGGTCCTCCCCAACGCACCACCCCGCCAACCAAACCGGCCGTCAACCACTCCCCCAGTGGTCTTTATTCCGATCGGGCCGCGAAGCGGCACGCCAGGGACGCTCCGCCCCTAAGATAAGACCGCCACACTCGACCTCCACTCGATTGGCCGCTGAGTGTGGCAGCCCCAGAGAAGAAACACCTGGCCAGCCGGATTGCTGCTCACGCAGCAACAGGGCCGGACTTTCTAAGGGGTTGGGGTGGATATTTAACGTCTCTAAAGTCCCCCCTTACCACCCCGGGGGGACCGCGTAGTTGTTTAAGACCGACGCCCTCTACTAGGGTTTGTATGGTTATTCTACGGTGCGACTAATTCACACCGTAGATGGGAGAGAGAGGTTGCCTAGGAGCAGTGCCCTCAAGACTGCATAGTTAAAATCACCGGTGAAAGGTTGCCACACACCTTCACCTCATATCCATACGGCAACTGTAATCATGTCCCAACCTGTTTCTGCGTTTAATAATTACTAAAATGCCTAAACATGAGCCGATGACTTGAAACCACGCGGTGATTGATTTTTCATGTAGGTGTTATTTCAAATGTAAAGCAAGATCTCTCGCAGGATGCAAGGGTGACGACAAGAGACATTCAAAGCTTCTATGCACTGTGCGGATGCTTGTATAGACGACAGGTGTTAGCTAGAGCCATGGGCGCCCGCAGAAAACTTTCTAGGGGGGAGGCAAAAAAAATCGATTAACATTCTAGGGGAAGGGGGGCAAAAAATTTTTTAGTAATGTTTTATTGTAGTTTTAATTTACAGTAACCTATTTGTATGGTGAACGAACGGACAGGACATCAGCTTAGTTAGTTTCTCTTTATTTTCTCTTTACTTTAATACATTATTAAATCACGGTGAGCCAGACCACCCTTACCTCCATCCCATAGCATCTGTGTTGAGGAAGAATGACAGCGAATGTTTGTTATGCATTTACTAACTCATGATGGCATGACTGTTCATCTAGTGCCATCACAATATCTCGACCCTTTCATCTACGGCTATCATACTATCCCAGTCCGTTCATCTACTGCTGTCCCACTTGCCCGATCTGTTCGCATCTATCATACACCTATGGAAAAGATTTGATTTTTAATTCACTAGCCGACAGCAAAATATAAACTTTTAAAAATATTGTATAACCCAGTCATTCAATCAATGAATGCACATGAAACATATCTTTCCGACCGTGTGCATTTGTATTTTGTGTATGTGCCTGTGTTGGTATGCGTGTAAGGGGTTGCAGAGGTAATATCGATATTATTTGCTGCCCACGGATACTGCTTCGAAGCTCAGTGCTATTTTTTAAATTTGTATTCATTTTTTGTGTGTTGTTTTGTTCGCTGACGAAGGCATCCTGCTGGTTGTTTTGTTGCGTTCCTTTTTTTCAGGTTTAAACCTGCTTTGTTTAACTCATCTTATATTTTGCTAACCTGATTGCAGTCTCTCCCCTTATTACCCTAATATTGATATACGCTTACTGAGCAGTGACAATGGGTTTCTGCGTTGTTTACCTAACATCTTATTCCTTAGACTGTTTTCCTGTGTTTTTATGTGCGCGCGGTAGATGTGTTGACTGGATTTAGTCCATTGTGTATGACAGTGTGTTAAGTGACAGTGGTTTTTTACTGACAGGGTGTTGTGTCACTGTGTGTTGCGTGGGAGTGAGTTTTTTGTGTGGCAGTGTGTTGTGTGACAGTGTGTTGTTTGACAGTGTGTCGTGTGACAGTGTGTTGTGTGACAGTGTGTTGGTGACAGTGTGTTGTGTGACAGTAGGTTGTCTAACAGTGTGTTGTGGGACATATGTTTTGTGACAGTTTGTTGTGGGACATATGTTGTGTGACAGTGCGTTGTGAGACGAAGGGGTTATGTGACTGTGGCATTTTCATTTAATTACTTAAAATCTCATTCTTTGTTTCGCAGCTTTTCAGCTTATTTCGTTCATATTTTGCATTTTTTCTTGTTCTCTTTATTTCACTTGATTGCGCTTGGAATTGTCGTCCCCGTCAACATGTTATTATTAGCATTGAGGGGGAGATGTGGTTGGGAGTCGGGCTGATATCTGGCCTGGTATTTTTGTCCGCACGCTATACTCAACCTCACCCACAGCGTCTGTCAGGGTAATTTCAGATGACACAGTCCTACAGAGCTCTTTCATATTCAAGCTTAAGCTTAATTTAGGGCTCTGTCACACTCACAATACAACCATCTTTTAGGGCTCTGTCACATTTACAACATAAGTCTTTGAGGAGTTTATCACTTTCAAAATACAAAAGTCTTGAGGGCACTGTCACATTCACAACACAACATTCTTTTAGGGCGCTGTCACATTCACAATACAACAGTCTTTTAGGGCGCTGTCACATTTACAACATAAGTCTTTGAGGAGTTTGTCACTTTCAAAATACAAAAGTCTTGAGGGCACTGTCACATTCACAACACAACATTCTTTTAGGGCACTGTCACATTCACAATACAACAATCTTTTTAGGAATATGTCATATTCACAATGCAACAGCCTTTTAGGGCTCTGACACATTCAGAATAACACTTCGTTTTAGAGCTCTTTCACATTCATATTACAACAGACTTTAAGGTCACATTCACAATACAAAATACTTTTAGGGCTCTGTCACATTCACCATAGAACAGTCTTTTAGGGCTCTGTCACATTCACCATAGAACAGTCTTTTAGGGCTCTGTCACATTCACCATAGAACAGTCTTTTAGGGCTCTGTCACATTCACCATAGAACAGTCTTTTAGGGCTCTGTCACATTCACCATAGAACAGTCTTTTAGGGCTCTGTCACATTCACCATAGAACAGTCTTTTAGGGCTCTGTCACATTCACCATAGAACAGTCTTTTAGGGCTCTGTCACATTCACCATAGAACAGTCTTTTAGGGCTCTGTCACATTCACCATAGAACAGTCTTTTAGGGCTCTGTCACATTCACCATAGAACAGTCTTTTAGGGCTCTGTCACATTCACCATAGAACAGTCTTTTAGGGCTCTGTCACATTCACCATAGAACAGTCTTTTAGGGCTCTGTCACATTCACCATAGAACAGTCTTTTAGGGCTCTGTCACATTCACCATAGAACAGTCTTTTAGGGCTCTGTCACATTCACCATAGAACAGTCTTTTAGGGCTCTGTCACATTCACCATAGAACAGTCTTTTAGGGCTCTGTCACATTCACCATAGAACAGTCTTTTAGGGCTCTGTCACATTCACCATAGAACAGTCTTTTAGGGCTCTGTCACATTCACCATAGAACAGTCTTTTAGGGCTCTGTCACATTCACCATAGAACAGTCTTTTAGGGCTCTGTCACATTCACCATAGAACAGTCTTTTAGGGCTCTGTCACATTCACCATAGAACAGTCTTTTAGGGCTCTGTCACATTCACCATAGAACAGTCTTTTAGGGCTCTGTCACATTCACCATAGAACAGTCTTTTAGGGCTCTGTCACATTCACCATAGAACAGTCTTTTAGGGCTCTGTCACATTCACCATAGAACAGTCTTTTAGGGCTCTGTCACATTCACCATAGAACAGTCTTTTAGGGCTCTGTCACATTCACCATAGAACAGTCTTTTAGGGCTCTGTCACATTCACCATAGAACAGTCTTTTAGGGCTCTGTCACATTCACCATAGAACAGTCTTTTAGGGCTCTGTCACATTCAC
>CAXITT010000028.1:2141739-2159921 GCA_964033795.1 Lymnaea stagnalis | reverse complement strand
CCCCCCCCCCCCATATTGCAACTTTGAGCCCCCTTAAATTTCTGAGACACGTTGCAACCGAAGGGGGTGCTCGGCCCCCACGATGACTTTGTTTGTTTTGAAATCGTAGCCAGGCACGTGACTTCCATTTTTCCAGCTGCCTTCAAGTTGTCTCAATCAGAAGAAATATTGAATCTTTCCTTACTCATTGGGCTGCATCGGTCACGTAACACGGACACACTCACACAATCCCACACCACAGGCGCACCCCGACACTCACACAATCTCACACCGTAGGTGCACGCCCTCACTCACAATATCTGGCACCACAGGCGCACCCCCACACTTACACAATCTCACACCATAGGCGCACGCCCACACAAAATCCCACACCAAAGGCGCACCCCACACTCACACATTCTCCCACCACAGGCGCACGCGGCCTCCCCGTGGCTGCTAACAAGTTTTGATTTGTCGTTAGCCGAGATAATTAGGGCTCATCACAAAGATTTATGCTGCGAGCAGGGCCGATTACTGCGATCAGATGTTTGATATCAAGTGGGTGTGCTCCCCTTAATAAGATTACGTGCCCGTGTTAACAGCGACTGGTCACAATAACAGAATGAGCAATGAAGACAGATCCTGCTGCCAGGGTTGTTGAGGTTAGGAGTTGGTGCTGGGGTCAGGAGTAAGAGCTGAGGTCAGGAGTAGATGCTGGGGACAGGAGTGGTTGCTGGGGTCAGGAGGCTGTGCTGGGGTAAGGAGTCAGTGCTGGGGTCAGGAGTAGGTGCTTGAGAGAGGAGTCTGGGCTGGGGTCAGGATTCTGTGCTGTGGTCAGGAATCTGAGCTGGTGTCAGCAGTCAGTGCTGTGGTCAGGAGTCAGTGCTGGGATCAGCAGTTTGTGCTGGAGTCAGGATTCAGTGCTGGGGTCAGGAACCGTGTGAAAATGTCCCATTTCCTTCAGTCTGTATTTTATTTTAGTTTATACCTGTCTGATTATCATTCGATAGATACACCTGGAAATCTCTTAACCCTTGTATTCTTGCAACTCCAACGCTCTGTGACTACCTACGTACATTATCGCGTAGTTTGATACATTCAACATTCCGCTTTCCAACAAGAATGTGGAATCAACTGTGTTTGCGGTTTGCACAAAACAAAAAAAATCAACAAATGCTGAAATGTGTTTATTTGTATGAGAAATCTTTTGGATTCGGGAAACAATCGGGAAAACTTTGATCCCGATCGAAACAGACGCCTCACAACAATTTGAACTCTCTAGCCCTGAAACATTTACATAATTCTTTCCTCTTTGCTTCGCGGCCCCACTCACTTTGAGGCGTCCGTGGAGCACAATGATTTATTACTGCTAGAACTGCGTACTCGATCATCCCTAAATCGTGGTCATACACACTGTGCAACATTACACTGGAACAACATTGGATCAGTGAAGTCGAAAGCTTTCACAATGAACGGAAACATTACCCCCCCCCCCCTTTTTGGTTTTACGCCACACTTTTTAAAAGGTTTTTTTTTTTTTCAGTGGCTTTTTGTATTTGTGTTTAGTGTATGTGTTTTTGTGTGTGTGTGTTTAAGCTAAGTGTGTAGCTGATTTGTTGTAGGTGAAACATAAAAAAAAAAGCTTGCAATCTTGATATTAACAATTATTATTATGTACTAGGTGACCTGCGGTGTAGCATACGGATATGGCCCGCCAAACATTGGCGACAGCAATGCGTGAACGTCCTATCTACTAAGGTTACTGGACAAAAACCTGAACTCAAGTTACGCACATTTAAGAATGCCCATTTTGCAACACCCCTCCCCCCCCCCTCCTTTTTCATTATAGGTCACTGCACACTTTTTATTTCACGCCCATGAACTATATAAATATAGCCGACCCGCGGCTTAGCATAAGACGCCGCGAGCTTGTTGGGGTGTGCGCATGGCTGGCAAGCGAGGGTGGTGCAGGAAAGTGGGGGGGGGGAGGGCAGTAGCTTCACCGCAGTTCGCATGTCTCAAGACCAACGATGGGCAGGCAAGGGACGGGAGGGGAGGGTTTGCCTGCGTCTTGCTTGCTCTGGCGTATCTATATATAGGCTGCGTCGTCTTCTTGCCCTAGATTCTAGATATAGCCCGCCAAACATTGGCGACAGCAATGCGCGAACTTCCCATCTACTAAAGTTACTTGACAAAAAAGTGAACTCAAGTTACGCACATTTAAGAATGCCAATTTTGCTACACTCCTTCCCCCACCCCCTTTTTTCATGATACGTCACTACATACTTTTTATTTCACACTCATGAACTATAGCCGACCCGTGGCTTAGCAGACGCCGCAAGCTGGCTGACAAGCGAGGGGAGGGTTAGTCTGCGTCTTGCTTGCTCTGGCGTATCTATATATAGCTGCGTCTTGTTTGACCCGTCTTCTTGTTTGAACTTTGCTGTCGAAATATACATATAAATTACTATAGAGAGATGTTGCTATATTGCACTGAAACATTACCTTTCAAGGTGACTGTGACTAAACATTTTAAAAATCACGCCTAATTGAGCTCATCTCATATAATCCCTTGAGTATAGGGAAATACGCGAGAATAGTTATCAAGTAGGAATAAATCTGTTTTAAATGTAATCCCAGACTTCCGACAACCGTTCCTTTCTTGATCCTATGAAATCAATGTTAAAAAAACAACTCTGATTTATGCATAAACGGAAAATTAATTTTGATCTTTGTGCTAGTGAACATCTAAAAAAAAAAAATGAATGAAATTTTTAAAAAACTTATAGTCAAACTGATGGAAATTAAGCACATAATCGCATTATACATGTATCCCATCAACGATGCGGCTGTTGTACCCAATCAAACTATGTGACTCGCGTACACAATCAACTATGCGGCTGGTGTACCAAGTCAATCTATGCGGCTCGCGTACCCAATCAACTATGCGGCTGGTGTACCCAATCAACCTATGTGGCTTGCGTACCCAATCAACTATGCGGTTCCTGTACCCAATAAACTATGCGGCTCGTGTACCCAATCAACCTTAGTGGCTCGTGTATCCAATCAACTATGCGGCTGTTGTACCCAATCAAACTATGTGGCTCGCGTACCCAATCAACTATGCAGCTCGTGTACCCAATCAACCTATGTGGCTCGCGTACCCAATCAACTATGCGGCTCGTGTACCCAATAAACCTTTGTGGCTCGTGTATCCAATCAACTATGCGGCTCGTGTACCCAATCAACCTATGTGGCTCGCTTATCCAATCAACTATGCGGCTCGTGTACCCAATCAACCTATGTGGCTCGCGTACCCAATCAACTTTGCGGCGCGTGTAGCCAATCAACCTATGTAACTCGCGTACCCAATCAACTATGCGGCTCGCGTACTCAATCAACTATGTGGCTCGTGCACCCAATCAACTATGCGGCTCGTGTACCCAATCAACCTATATGGCTCGCCTACCCAATCAACTATGTGTCTCGTATACCCAATCAACCTATGTAACTCGCGTACCCAATCAACTTTGCGGCTCGTGTACCCAATCAACCTATGTGGCTCCTGTACCCAAACAACCTATATGGCTCGTGGCGCAATCAACTATGAGACTTGTGTACCCAATCAACCTATGTAACTCGCGTACCCAATCAACTATGCGGCTCGTGTACCCAATCAACCTATGTGGCTCGCGTACCCAATGAACTATGTGGCTCGTGTACCCAATCAACCTATGTGGCTCCTGTACCCAAACAACCTATATGGCTCGTGACGCAATCAACTATGAGGCTCGTGTACCCAATCAACCTATTTAACTCGCGTACCCAATCAATTATGGGGCTCATATACCCAATCAACCTATGTGCCACATGTACCCAATCAACTGAAGTGACTGGTAACACGTTAGCCTCCATGTGTGTTGATAGCGTTGGCATTGCAACTAATGTTTCCTCAACACATTAAATGAAAAGTTAGGGCCAAAAAATAACTCATCTTTACTCCTGAGAGTTCGCAAACACTGTTGTTAGTGTTTCAGCAACGGCTATCAAACCTACGAATCATTTTCAATTGGGGAATCCCTCGCCCTCCCCCTCCTCTTTTTTTTTAGTCTTATATGTTAGTAGTTAATAGTTTTTTAGGAATTCCTGGAGCCGCCGCGGTGCCCATTTGAAGTAAACCACAGGTTAGGAACAGGATCACCTTAACAAACGTCTTGGAAAAGTAGAAGAAAACTAATGTCTTTGCACAAGTTCCGGACTGTGCATTCTCGTTGAACATAATAGGAAATACTGGATCAAGATGTGTTTGGGTTTGAAATGAAAAAGGAAAGGAAATCTATACAGACGTTTCGGCGAGAAGCCTTCTTCGGCAGAAATGACAAAACAAGAAACACTTTCAAAAAGATAGAGCTACATCCACTTCGTCGAGATTTTCTAACAAATTGGATGTTATTCTTTGTATTTCAAATATCTGTTGTTGAATTGTTTGTATCGTCTTGCGATAGGGGTGGGGGGGGGGTGGGTTTGAGGATATTTTCGGGGGCCATTCCGGTGATCAACATCATCAAACACTGACACAGTGAACAATCGGTGAAATGAACCAGTCATTGAGAAATTTGACAGGAATGATGTCTTCATTTACTGGTGACAAGCCTAAGCAGATCTTTTTCCACGTTTTCCTTCACGCGGCTTGACTGCAGTCCCTTGTTTATTATACTTCAGATAATTCTTATCTGAACGTTCTCTTTACCACTTGTGTTTATTAAATGTATACCGGGTATATATTTTTAAATAGTTTGAAATAAGAGTAGATTTGCTTTAAAATAAACATACATCAGGCGAGAATTGAAAATGGGGCGGGACAGATGAACAGCTACAGGAACAGGTAGTCTTTAAGTTGGTGTTTAAGTTGGTGTTTAAGCTGGTGTTTAAGCTGGTGTTTAATTTGGTGTTTAATTTGGGTTAAAGTTGTGTTTAAGTTGGTGTTTAAGTTGGTGTTTAATTTGGTGTTTACGTTGGTGTTAAATTTGGTGTTTAGTTGGTGTTTAAGTTGATGTTTAGGGTGTTGTTTAGGTTGGTGTTTAATTTCGTGTTTAAGTTGGTGTTTAAGTTTGTGTTTATTTAGGTTGGTCTTTAGTCTGGAGCTTAAGTTTGTGTTTAGCTTGCTGTTTAAGTTGGGGTTGTTTTCGCTTTGGTTTTGTTGGTTGTATTGAAATAATAAACGAGTTATTTGTCAAATTCTTATGCTTAAAGTTTGCACTGACTTACAAGTCGTAATGACTTACAAGTCGAAAAAAATCACAAGTCGAATGACTTAAAAGTATGAATGACTCATAAGATGAAATGACTCACAAGTCAGAATGACTTACAAGTCGGAATGACTTAAAAATCGGAATGCCGCACACTTCGGAATGACTTAAAAATCGGAATGCCGCACACTTCGGAATTACTCACAAGTCGGAATGACTTCTTATCTCAAACTTTAATCCAGCATTACAAGCTGGCAAGTGACGGCACGTAGAGGCTTTGGTGGCGTACTGGGATTAAACTAAGCACAGCAATTTAAATTTACGCAATGACTTGTTTGAAATGTCGCATTCAAATGAATTTTCACGACACCAGTAAATACAGACATCATTTTCTGGTAAATTATCAAATGTAACGTTTCTTTTATTTTAGCGATTTCTTTTACCCTTGTCTTTGTTGGTTGATGTTGACCCCCCACTCCCCCCCCCCCCCCCCCCCCCGTATATGGCCTCCCATTCCCAGCTATTTAATTTCTAACACGCATATCTGACAGTGGTCATAAGATCCTCTGGAGTGTACGACAGGCGCATTCTGAAGCTGAGATGAGCCGTATGAATGTGTCCTAAAGGACATGTCATTGAGGCTACACATCACGAGATCCGCAGACTTGATGAGAACGAGGAATGTGGAGACATGGTGAGGAGTCTGGGGAGTGGGGGGGGGCTGGTGTCATAGATCGTTGCCAAGGTAATCAACGAGGAAAGTTTACAATAATGTTAAATGTTTTTGAAGAATGTTTACTCTTCACACAGAAGAGACAAAGATGATGATTCGAAGCCGGCCTGCCTAGATCAAAAGGGGGGGGGGGGTAATATGAAAAATTCAATATATGTATAGTCTAAATCCAATTATATAAAAAGCACGTTCCTTGTAATGAAAGAACTATTTGTTCCGTGCTCTACTGCATCTGGCCAGTGTAAGGCAGAAAGACACTCACTCTTTAGACAAGTCTAAACTTAATTCAAGTAAGTTGAGTAGGTCTGGGGGGGGGGGTAATATGAAAAATTCAATATATGTATAGTCTAAATCCAATTATATAAAAAGCACGTTCCTTGTAATGAAAGAACTATTTGTTCCGTGCTCTACTGCATCTGGCCAGTGTAACGCAGAAAGACACTCACTCTTTAGACAAGTCTAAACTTAATTCAAGTAAGTTGAGTAGGTCTAATTATAACAGACCTAACACTATAATATATTTTATCAAATAGTTAGCTCTAAATCTGAAATGATTTATTTCCTTTCAATTCATAGCATCATCATCCATTTCATATTTATGTATAGCCTAACCATGATGGCAGCAACCCATGATATGAAAGCAAAACACAATCACTTTCCTCAAAGACATGAAACATATTTTTTTCACTAAGCCGCGGCTTGTTGGTGTTCATTATATTGTTGTCTTTTAAAGCATTCATTTTATACCTTTTGCATATAATAATTCTACTCTCCGTTCAACGTATAAATAGATTCAATAAACCCAAGTTCATTACAACTAGTCTGTGATCTTCTCTCTTTCAAATCATTGGGAAACAATTGCTTAAACAAATATATTTTGGTGTAATAGCTAAAAATAAAGTCCTCAACCCATGGTTTAGATCAGTGGTTCTCAACCTTTCTAATGCCGCGACCCTTTAATACATGTCCTCGTGTTGTGGCGACCCCCAACGAAAATAATACTTTATCTCTGTGGAGTACATGTGTCTTCGGATGGCTTTTGGCGACCCCTGTGAAAGGGCCGAGCGACCCCCAAAGGGGTCGCGACCCACAGGTTGAGAACCGCTGGTTTAGATAGATGCATGACAATTAATATAGGTCAAAGGCCAAAGCGAACTTTGTTCGATTTTTTTAAACTAGTTTTTTCGTTTAGCAAGTATTTGACCAATTAAAACAGGCTGTCAAGAATGTGACCAATTAAAACAGGCTGTCAAGAATGTGACCAATTAAAACAGGCTGTCAAGAATGTGACCAATTAAAACAGGCTGTCAAGAATGTGACCAATTAAAACAGGCTATCAAGAATGTGACCAATTAAAACAGGTTGTCAAGAAAGTGACCAATTAAAACAAGCTGTCAAGAATGTGACCAATTAAAATAGGATGTCAATAATGTGACCATTTAAAACAGGCTGTCAAGAATGTGACCAATTAAAAATGGTTATCAAGAATCTGACCAATAAAACCAGGCTGTCAAGAATGTGACCAATTAAAAAAAGCTGTCAAGAATGTGACCAATTAAAACAGGCTGTCAAGAATGTGACCAATTAAAACAAGCTGTAAAGAATGTGACTTAAAACAAGCTGTCAAGAATGTGACCAATTAAAATAGGCTGTCAAGAATGTGACCAATTAAAACAAGCTGTCAAGAATGTGACCAATTAAAACAAGCTGTCAAGAATGTGACCCATTAAAACAGGCTGTCAAGAATGTGACAAATTAAAACAAGTTGTCAAGAATGTGACCAATTAAAACAAGCTGTCAAGAATGTGACCAATTTAAAACAAGCTGTCAAGAATGTGACCAATTAAAACAAGCTGTCAAGAATGTGACCAATTAAAACAAGCGAAGCATTTGACCAAAATAAAACAGGCAGTCAATTATTTGACCAATTAAAATAGGCTTTTAAGAAATTGACCAGTTACAACAGGTTGTGGAGAATTTGACCAAAAGGTGTTCCAATGATTGTGTGCACATTAAAAGCGCTTGAATAAATGATATCTTTGTAAACTGTTTTTTTCGAAGCTTTCGATGTCCGCGTTTTATCGTATTGATTTATCGCCACCATTACTCTAGCACGAGCAATATTGTGAGACTGGGGGAGTCTAAAAATAGAAATAGAGTTATTTCAGATCTTTCCTGGCCAACGAGTACAAAATGAATTTGTTAGCTGGCCAACTAGAACACAGCGCCATTGTTTGATGGCCAACTAGGACACAGTGACATTTTTTTGTTTGCCAACTAGGACACAGTGCCATTGTCATCTGGTCAACTAGGATACAGTGCGATTGTCATCTGGCCAACTAGGACACAGTGCCATTGTCATCTGGCCAACTAGGATACAGTGCCATTGTCAGCTGGCCAACTAGAACAGAGTGCCATTGTTAGCTGGTTAGCTAGGGCACAGTGCAGATATTTTCAGGAAAACTAGGACAAAGTGCCATTGGTTGATGGCGACTAGGACACAGAACCACTGTTTCCTGACGACTAGGACACAACGATATTGTCCTTTTTATTAGGAAACAGTGACATTGTTGACCATCTAGGACACAATACCATTGTTTGCTAGCCAACTAGGACACAGCGACATTGTGGGTTTGCCAACTAGGACACAGCGACATTGTAAACAGATTCTGTAAGTCGGCAGACTATGTCTCGACAATACAACGTCTCAGAAACTAAGACGTATTTGGTGTACAAACCAGAAAAGTAATTATCCCTTAGTAGTAAAGGGCGTGGGAAAGTCCGACGCAAAATTACCGTAAAAACCCCAATGTTATCTCTGTGCTGTTGGGAAGTGTTTGTTAGAGTGTGTTTGTGAGGGTGTGTTTGTGTGAGAGTTTGTGTGTGAGGGTGTGTTTGTGTGAGAGTTTGTGTGTAAGAGTTTGTTTGTGAGGGTGTGTTTGTGTGAGATTTTGTGTGTGAGGGTGTGTTTGTGAGGGTGTGTTTGTGAGAGTGGGTTTGTGAAAGTGTGTGTTTGAGGGTGTGTTTGTGTGAGAGTTTGTGTGTGAGGGTGTGTTTGTGTGAAAGTTTGTGTGTAAGGGTGTGTTTGTAAGGGTGAATTTGTGAGAGTGTTTGTGTGAGGGTGTGTTTGTGAGGGTGTGTTTGTGAGTGTGTGTTTGTGAGGGTGTGTTTGTGAGAGTGTGTTTGTGTGAGAATTTGTGTGTGGGGGTGTGTTTGTGAGAGTGTGTTTGTGAGAGTGTGTTTGTGTGATAGTTTGTGTGTGAGGGTGTGTTTGTGAGAGTGTGTATGTGAGGGTGTGTTTGTGAGGGTGTGTTTGTGAGGGTGTGTTTGTGAGGGTGTGTTTGTGAGGGTGTGTGTGTGAGCGTGTGTGTGTGAGAGAGTGTGTGTGTGAGGGTGTGTTTGTGAGAGTGTGTGTGTGAGAGTGTGTGTGTGTGAGAGTGTGTGTGTGAGGGTGTGTGTGTGAGGGTGTGTGTGTGAGAGTGTGTGTGTGAGAGTGTGTGTGTGAGGGTGTGTTTGTGAGAGTGTGTTTGTGACAGTGTGTTTGTGTGAGAGTTTGTGTGTGAGGGTGTGTTTGTGAGGGTGTGTTTGTGAGAGTGTGTTTGTGAGAGTGTGTTTGTGAGAGTGTGTTTGTGTGAGATTTTGTGTGTGAGGGTGTGTTTGTGAGAGTATGTTTGTGAGAGTGTGTGTGTGAGGGTTTGTTTGTGGGAGTGTGTTTGTGACAGTGTGCTTGTGTGAGAGTTTGTGTGTGAGGGTGTGTTTGTGAGGGTGTGTTTGTGAGAGTGTGTTTGTGAGAGTGTGTTTGTGAGGGTGTGTTTGTGTGAGATTTTGTGTGTGAGGGTGTGTTTGTGAGAGTATTTTTGTGAGAGTGTGTGTGTGAGGGTGTGTTTGTGAGAGTGTGTTTGTGACAGTGTGTTTGTGTGAGAGTTTGTGTGTGAGGGTGTGTTTGTGAGGGTGTGTTTGTGACAGTGTGTTTGTGTGAGAGTTTGTGTGTGAGGGTGTGTTTGTGAGAGTATGTTTGTGAGAGTGTGTGTGTGAGGGTGTGTTTGTGACAGTGTGTTTGTGACAGTGTGTTTGTGTGAGAGTTTGTGTGTGAGGGTGTGTTTGTGAGGGTGTGTTTGTGAGAGTGTGTTTGTGAGAGTGTGTTTGTGTGAGCTTTTGTGTGTGAGGGTGTGTTTGTGAGGGTGTGTTTGTGAGGGTGTGTTTGTGAAAGTGTGTTTGTGTGAGAGTTTGTGTGTGAGGGTGTGTTTGTGAGGGTGACAGAAAGTTTTTTTTTGTGTGAGTGATGGTAGCTGTAGGCAGTACGGAGCTTAAAATGGAACCTAGCACTGGCGACCGAAGCATTACATTTAAGGTATAATAATAATGTAACAATCCGAGGTATTGCTGGAACACAATTAAGGCTGATGGGAACAACACCTTTCATCAGGCCTAAATCAACGTTGTTCTTTACAACATATGGCGTCGCACGCCGTGAAAGCCTCTAAACAACTCAGCTATTTCCTGTCCTTGCGCCGTCATTGCATGTACACATCTGGTTCCGGCTACAACACCTTTTTTTTGTATATGGACCCTAATTGGGTATAAACAGATGTCGTTTGTTTGCAATATAAACATGATTTCTTAATTAAACAATGCTAAGTCATAAAGTGCATGTTTAAACTCAATTAGAATTGTACTTGTGGCGCAGTCATAAAGTGCATGGTTGTACTCAATAAGAATTGTACTTGTGGCTCAGTCATAAAGTGCATGGTTAAACTCTATTAGAATTGTACTTTTTGCCCCGTCATAAAGTGTGTGGTTGAACTAAATTAGAGTTTTACCTGTTCCTCAGTCATAAAGTACACGGTTGTACTCAATTAATACTGTACTTGTACCATTAAGCTAAACACAATTTGAGCCCATTCGTGTTTATCGATTGATGGTGAATTAGTGTCAAGACTCTTACACATAATTGTGAATCGAACGATTCTCAAAACAATATTGTAATGGGATAATCAGTGGTATAGAAGAAAAATATGGGGGAGGTGGGGAGGGGGGCCTCAGTCCTCCTCTTGAGAAACATTTTTTTCTGTATAGGTACAAGGGACATATTTGGCAACAAAGGCGCAAGGCGGGTTTTATTATAGGATCATTACCACTCAATAGTATGAATTATTGAAATTGTCTAAAATCTTTTAAGTGGATTGCGAGCTTTTATTCTGACCCAGTTAAATAGAAATATGAGGTAGCAAAACAAAACAAAAAAACACAGGCCGTCAACCCGGGGACAGTCATGAAAGATCGGAATTGGACAGATATTTTACAGGGATGACGCGGAATGTCTTAACATAACAAGCTCAGTTCTGGCTTATTATAATGTGACAGCTGGAATAATATAGGCCTATGTGTCAGCTGGAATAATATAGGCCTATGTGACAGCTGAAATAATATAGGCCTATGTGACAGCTGGAATAATATAGGCCTATGTGACAGCTGTAATCATAGAGGCCTATGTGACAGCTGGAATAATATAGGCCTATGTGACAGCTGGAACAATGGAGGCCTATGTGACAGCTTGAATAATATAGGCCTATGTGACAGCTGGAATAATATAGGCCTATGTGACAGCTGGAATAATAGAGGCCTATGTGACAGCTGGAATAATATAAGCCTATGTGACAGCTGTAATCATATAGGCCTATGTGACAGCTGGAATAATATAGGCCTATGTGACAGCTGGAACAATGGAGGCATATGTGACAGCTGGAATAATATAGGCCTATGTGACAGCTGGAATAATATAGGCCTATGTGTGAGCTGGAATAATATAGGCCTATGTGTGAGCTGGAATAATATAGGCCTATGTGACAGCTGGAATAATATAGGTCTATGTGACAGCTGGAATAATATAACCTACACTAAAACAACAATATTCCTGTAGAATTCCTTTTTGCTCAGGCGTCATGGCCCAGGAGAAGCAGACGTTGAATAAAATGAACATTAAATGCAGCCATTGTGATGTTATGCACATACTTGTTAGTACATTTTATTTTTAGTCTAAGGTCAATAAACATCTAATATAAGTTAATTATAATTTGAAGTATTTGATTTGATACCACTCCTCGGGATTTGTTACCCAAAGGACAGTGTTTCTCTTGGTCGTATGGTAAATCCAGCCCTGAGATTATGACTTGAATGGTATCATGTGTTTGGACTCAAGTGTTTGCCTTAGTCGTGTTGCATGGGTTGGATTTGGGCGTTTGAGACACTGGGTACAGAAGACATAGGGACACACAACTGTCTATTCATTGTCCACAGATAGTGATTGTTTTACCCCTTGAGCACTATCGACTGAAAGGATTTTACGATGGCAATAATAAAGAACACAAAATAAAACTTGGAACCAATACACCTTCACTATTTGAAATTATCATTATTTTTTTTTTTTAAGTTAAAATTTAAGGCATATTTGATGAAACCACTTCTTTAGGCATTCGGCCCTGATCCTGATTAAATTTTAGCGCCACTACTCACTGCACGCCACCGGACAGTATTTATGTTTAGTGTTATGATGGGGGTGGGCAAACTTAAAGTCCTCCCCCTCCCCCCCCCCCCCCCCGTTGGCACAATGTCTCGTTACGCAGCTGTGGACAATGTGTAGCGTAAAGTTCGTCTTTTCTCAGATTCGGTGATTGCCCACATTGCTTAAACATCAATTTCAATTCACACAACTATGTACAGTCAAATTTACATACGATTTAAACGTTGGTGATGTAGCAACAAAGAAATTTTTAAATTATAATATTAATGAGACTGATTATTTTTAAATAATAATTTTATGATGATTTTACTTTTTTTTTTTTTAAATCATACACATCTTACTGCTCTGTTCAAATTGGTGTTTTATTGCCTCTTACACCAGCAGAAATGGGGCACTAATCAAAGTTAGTTAAATCTATCAATTATTCCTACTTACTTCTGAAAAATGTTAGAGCAATGGCACTGAATTCCAACCTTGCATAGAGTCGCATTAAGAAAACGTCATTGGTCCAAGGGAAACAATTCCCTAATGCACAACGCTTAGCAGCCTTATATTTTATTACAATTTTGAACACCCAAGACATATAAAAAATAATTAAAAATCCTTGAGTTCAAGAACTCTGCTACAGACAAAACATCTGTAGAAAAATGGGTAGAGAGAACATCGGTAGCGAGAACATCGGTAGAGAGAACTTCGGTAGCGAGAACTTCCGTAAAGAGAACTTCGGTAGAAGAAAATCGGTAGAGAGAAAAACGCCCCTATTTAGGAGAACTCTGAAAGAAAGGTAGCTAGAATGACAAAATTTACCAAAACATTATCTCCCGTTGGTCGACTGTTTTCTAAAATCTCTCTATATAATATATGTGACGCAAAAATAATGTTTTAAAAATCAGTTAATGTATGTTTTCATGTAATTCTTGGCACAACATTTCATCACTGTATAAGACAGGTTGAGTTTTTTAAAATACTCCTTCTGTCTGAATATGAGTACTGTTGTTACGGAGGTCGCCCAGAGCACTGCTGAAACAATCCTAGGACCGAAGTCTTCCCTAATTGAAACATGAAATAACACTTTTTCTTGCACTGTTACCGCGAGCAACCCTATCAACCTAAACAATCCGCCAACCCCCCCCCCCACACACACACACACAAGCGCGCGCGCACACACACACAAACTACGATTGAATACAAAAAAGCCTCACAAAAGCCTCACAATAGCCTCACAATACTCCATTACGGCGATGCCAGGAAGGGGAAAAATCAACCAGCCACTAATAACCCCAGTTTTCCTGGTAGTGATGGGTCGTGGGAACCGAATGTCCATACAGCCGACGTAACTGCCATCCCATGGCCGACCCTCACAATCATTATGGGCAATTTATTGAGGACGCCGTAATAATGCTTTTACTGGATATTTGTCTGAGTACTGTTCCGCCCTGTCGTGGATTTCCTCTTCACCAAATGATTCTTAGAAACAAATAGAAGAAAAACAAATATGTTTGCCTCTGTTGTTCCAACTCGGTGGCAGCAGCTTGACATAGTTTGGGAAAATCAATACAAATCAGCTTTACAATATGTGTTGATAATAACTCATGGAAGATGGTCGGTGATAATCAAGGTACCAACTATTAAAATCAATATGGGGTTGGGGGGGGGGGGGGGAGAAAAAGAAAATTCTTAAGTTTTCAAGAGAATGACCGAATATAGGCAATGTTCTTGAACTTGTCGTTTCCCCGTAGGAAACACTTGTATTTATAAATGGAAACTTGACATCAACTTGTCAATGGGATACGTTCACGAATAAAAAACATTTATTTTCGGAGATAAAAGAGCATACTGGGTTGGGGAACATCATTTCCGCTTTCATATCTTTTGTGGTTGTCATGGTTTGGCTGAGTAAACATGGATCGGATGACGTCACCGTGACTTAAGAGGAAAGAAATTATTCGGAATAAAAGCATGCATATTATTTAAAAAACCATAATATTGGGTCTGTTTTAATGAACCCCACTTAAGTTACTGGAATGGAGTTTAGAAACAACAAACGTGATTTTGGCACCAACCCATAGTGGTAAAAGTAGGCGGCAACCACGAGCAAGCTGTTTTACACAAATTATTTGAACGCAGCCCACAGAAAGCTACTCTGTTTTAAAAAAAAATATTTGAACGCAGACCACAGAAAGCTACTCTGTTTTACAAAAATTATTTGAACGCAGCACACATAAAGCTACTCTGTTTTACAAAAATTATTTGAACGCAGCCCACAGAAAGCTACTCTGTTATACAAAAATTATTTGAACGCAGCCCACAGAAAGCTACTCTGTTTTACAAAAATTATTTGAACGCAGCCCACAGAAAACTACTCTGTTTTAAAAAAAATATTTGAACGCAGCCCACAGAAAGCTACTCTGTTTTACAAAAATTATTTGAACACAGCCCACAGAAAGCTACTCTGATTTATAAAAAATATTTGAACGCAGCCCACAGAAAGCTACTCTGTTTTACAAAAATTATTTGAACGCAGCCCACAGAAAGCTACTCTGTTTTACAAAAATTATTCGAACGCAGCCCACAGAAAGCTACTCTGATTTACAAAAATTATTTGAACGCAGCCCACAGAAAGCTACTCTGTTTTACAAAAATTATTTGAACGCAGCCCACAGAAAGCTACTCTGTTTTACAAAAATTATTTGAACGCAGCCCACAGAAAGCTACTCTGTTTTACAAAAATTATTTGAACGCAGCCCACAGAAAGCTACTCTGTTTTACAAAAATTATTTGAACGCAGCCCACAGAAAGCTACTCTGTTTTACAAAAATTATTTGAACGCAGCCCACAGAAAGCTACTCTGTTTTACAAAAATTATTTGAACGCAGCCCACAGAAAGCTACTCTGTTTTACAAAAATTATTTGAACGCAGCCCACAGAAAGCTACTCTGTTTTACAAAAATTATTTGAACGCAGCCCACAGAAAGCTACTCTGTTTTACAAAAATTATTTGAACGCAGCCCACAGAAAGCTACTCTGTTTTACAAAAATTATTTGAACGCAGCCCACAGAAAGCTACTCTGTTTTACAAAAATTATTTGAACGCAGCCCACAGAAAGCTACTCTGTTTTACAAAAATTATTTGAACGCAGCCCACAGAAAGCTACTCTGTTTTACAAAAATTATTTGAACGCAGCCCACAGAAAGCTACTCTGTTTTACAAAAATTATTTGAACGCAGCCCACAGAAAGCTACTCTGTTTTACAAAAATTATTTGAACGCAGCCCACAGAAAGCTACTCTGTTTTACAAAAATTATTTGAACGCAGCCCACAGAAAGCTACTCTGTTTTACAAAAATTATTTGAACGCAGCCCACAGAAAGCTACTCTGTTTTACAAAAATTATTTGAACGCAGCCCACAGAAAGCTACTCTGTTTTACAAAAATTATTTGAACGCAGCCCACAGAAAGCTACTCTGTTTTTAAAAAAAATATTTGAACGCAGCCCACAGAAAGCTACTCTGATTTACAAAAATTATTTGAACGCAGCCCATAGAAAGCTACTCTGTTTTAAAAAATTATTTGAACGCAGCCCACAGAAAGCTACTCTGTTTTACAAAAAATATTTGAACGCAGCCCACAGAAAGCTACTCTGTTTTACAAAAATTATTTGAATTCAGCCCACAGAAAGCTACTCTGTTTTACAAAAATTATTTGAACGCAGCCCACAGAAAGCTACTCTGATTTACAAAAATTATTTGAACGCAGCCCACAGAAAGCTACTCTGTTTTAAAAAAAAATATTTGAACGCAGCCCTCAGAAAGCTACTCTGTTTTACAAAAATTATTTGAACGCAGCCCACAGAAAGCTACTCTGTTTTTAAAAAAAATATTTGAACGCAGCCCACAGAAAGCTACTCTGATTTACAAAAATTATTTGAACGCAGCCCATAGAAAGCTACTCTGTTTTACAAAAATTATTTGAACGCAGCCCACAGAAAGCTACTCTGTTTTACAAAAATTATTTGAACGCAGCCCACAGAAAGCTACTCTGTTTTACAAAAATTATTTGAACGCAGCCCACAGAAAGCTACTCTGTTTTACAAAAATTATTTGAACGCAGCCCACAGAAAGCTACTCTGTTTTACAAAAATTATTTGAACGCAGCCCACAGAAAGCTACTCTGTTTTACAAAAATTATTTGAACGCAGCCCACAGAAAGCTACTCTGTTTTACAAAAATTATTTGAACGCAGCCCACAGAAAGCTACTCTGTTTTACAAAAATTATTTGAACGCAGCCCACAGAAAGCTACTCTGTTTTACAAAAATTATTTGAACGCAGCCCACAGAAAGCTACTCTGTTTTACAAAAATTATTTGAACGCAGCCCACAGAAAGCTACTCTGTTTTACAAAAATTATTTGAACGCAGCCCACAGAAAGCTACTCTGTTTTACAAAAATTATTTGAACGCAGCCCACAGAAAGCTACTCTGTTTTACAAAAATTATTTGAACGCAGCCCACAGAAAGCTACTCTGTTTTACAAAAATTATTTGAACGCAGCCCACAGAAAGCTACTCTGTTTTACAAAAATTATTTGAACGCAGCCCACAGAAAGCTACTCTGTTTTACAAAAATTATTTGAACGCAGCCCACAGAAAGCTACTCTGTTTTACAAAAATTATTTGAACGCAGCCCACAGAAAGCTACTCTGTTTTACAAAAATTATTTGAACGCAGCCCACAGAAAGCTACTCTGTTTTACAAAAATTATTTGAACGCAGCCCACAGAAAGCTACTCTGTTTTACAAAAATTATTTGAACGCAGCCCACAGAAAGCTACTCTGTTTTACAAAAATTATTTGAACGCAGCCCACAGAAAGCTACTCTGTTTTACAAAAATTATTTGAACGCAGCCCACAGAAAGCTACTCTGTTTTACAAAAATTATTTGAACGCAGCCCACAGAAAGCTACTCTGTTTTACAAAAATTATTTGAACGCAGCCCACAGAAAGCTTCTCTGTTTTACAAAAATTATTTGAACGCAGCCCACAGAAAGCTACTCTGTTTTACAAAAATTATTTGAACGCAGCCCACAGAAAGCTACTCTGATTTACAAAAATTATTTGAACACAGCCCACAGAAAGCTACTCTGTTTTACAAAAATTATTTGAACGCAGCCCACAGAAAGCTAGTCTGTTTTACAAAAAATATTTGAAGGCAGCCCACAGAAAGCTACTCTGTTTTAAAAAAATTATTTGAACGCAGCCCACAGAAAGCTACTCTGTTTTACAAAAAATATTTGAACGCAGACCACAGAAAGCTACTCTGTTTTACAAAAATTATTTGTACGCAGCCCATAGAAAGCTACTCTGTTTTAAAAAAAAATATTTGAACGCAGCCCACAGAAAGCTACTCTGTTTTACAAAAATTATTTGAACGCAGCACACATAAAGCTACTCTGTTTTACAAAAATTTTTTGAACGCAGCCCACAGAAAGCTACTCTGTTTTACAAAAATTATTTGAACGCAGCCCACAGAAAGCTACTCTGTTTTACAAAAATTATTTGAACGCAGCCCACAGAAAGCTACTCTGTTTTTAAAAAAAATATTTGAACGCAGCCCACAGAAAGCTACTCTGTTTTACAAAAAATTATTCAAACGCAGCCCACAGAAAGCTACTCTGATTTACAAAAATTATTTGAACGCAGCCCA
>CAXITT010000028.1:2126546-2141164 GCA_964033795.1 Lymnaea stagnalis | reverse complement strand
TTTACAAAAATTATGTGAACGCAGCCCACAGAAAGCTACTCTGTTTTACAAAAATTATTTGAACGCAGCCCACAGAAAGCTACTCTGTTTTTAAAAAAAATATTTGAACGCAGCCCACAGAAAGCTACTCTCTTTTACAAAAATTATTTGAACGCAGCCCACAGAAAGCTACTCTGTTTTACAAAAATTATTTGAACACAGCCCACAGTATGCTACGAGTTTGTTTTTAAAGAGTCGTATAACCAAATTATTCTGTCATTCTGTTTGTCTTAAGACTGTGTCGGATCGCTGCGCAATTCATGAAATTCATGTCGCATGAAACCTGTGTGATTTAAAAAAAAAGGTGAAATTCATGACCGTGACCAAAAGGTAATCGGCCTCGACTTTGATTCATACTGCTTAATTTTTTTTTTTTTTTTTTTTGGTGGGGGGGGGGGGGGGAGGGTAAAATCTGGCCACGTTTTCGGAGATAAAGGCGGATAGGTTCTCTTAAGGAAGCTCAAACTTTTCCAATTATAAATTAATACATTCGTCATGGGGGCTTGTTTCAGTTACTTTATGGTTTTATGGAGATCAGAACCCATAAACCCATTTAAAATTGAACCAAGTCCCGTCGTAGGTAGTCCTCACACATCTCTTCTATCACGTCATACGTGGTCCTCACACAGCTCTACTGTCACGTCATTACGTGGTCCTCACACATCTTTACTGTCACGTCATACGCGGTCCTCACACAGCTCAACTGTCACATCGTGTTTGGTCCTCACACAGCTCCTACCGTCGGGGTCAAATGATCAGTTTTACGATCCCTTTCATTCAAGGCATCCTTTATAATTTCACAGACGTTACTACACGTCTTAAGCAGGGCTGGATTAACTATTAGGCAAACAAGACAAGTGCCCTAGGGCACCAAGCATGGGGGGGGGCACCACAACTCCTCAAGAAAAATGTGTATATTGTCCCGATAGCGTCACTGCATGGCATAAGCAAATCGCAGATGTAATATTGAATCGCACATTATTTAACCTTGGTCCCACAACAGTATTTTACTGACACTATCAACCCTCTTGATAAGTCTAGTATAGGCTGTTCTGCAAATCCAGACACTGCATTAGTGCTTGAACATGAAATTCGTGGTGACCCACTTCAGTCTGGTGAAGATGATGATAACGATAAAGATGATAAAATAAATCAAGCAATAGATCCAGGACTGTGGATTGACTTCTACGCTGATGATGTGGCTTACTAAGTTAACTGTGGGCTAAGTATATGATCTAGCAGTTCGATTTTCTTGTTTGGTCGATGTACCACAAACATCTCAGTGCTGTGAAGTACTAATAAATGCTTATCCTGAAGATCTGAACAATAATTTATATACTGAACTACACCAGGTCCACTCATATATTCGCCACAAGTTTCGTGCATCAAAATCTGAGAACAACACGTTCAGTCATGCAGAACTCTACAAAGTAATAGTTCGAGACAACATCGAGTGTGCTTTTCCAAACGTAGAAATCGACTTGCGCATATTTTTAACATTAATGGTTACGAACTGTTCAACTAAGCGCTCTTTTTCTCAGTTAAAACGTACACAAAATCCAAGTAGATCGACAATGAAACAAGAAAGGCTTGATTCTTTATCTTTGCTGATGATTGAGGCAGAATTGTTGCGCAAAATTAACTTTGATGATATACTCAAAAACTTTGCCAGACGAAAATCTAGAAAAAAGAACTTCAAAATGTAAATGTGTGCTCTCTCTGATTCTCTTATCTATCAAAAAAGTTACAGTATTTGTGTCTACTATTACTACAATTAACTGTTAATTTTAATACAGAAATACCTTATTGTAGGTTTTATATGAGTGATAATAGTACAAACATATGTGTTTAGTATTTCAAAAGGGTTTTTCTTTGTTAGTTTTTTTGCATAATATTGAACATACCAGCAGACAGTGGAGGATCGGGGGCCCGGGGCAGTAGGGGGCACCCATGTGGGTTTGTGCCTAGGGCACCAAGATGACTTAATCCGGCCCTGGTCTTAAGCCTCTATAGCTGAACAAGAATGTTTAAACCACCAAGTCTTCCTATTTAGATTTAAACTCAAATGCTAATGTTGCACATGGCTCATTATTAAGTATCTAATTTAGCCGTATGTTTGTATGTACTATATTAAAAATGAATAAGCCATATTGTAGCATACAACTCGAGTAACTCGCGTCAATCATTATGTAGCATACCACGATGGTAACTCGAGTCAGAAAAAAACAGGAGATGCTGCCATCGATTTTCGCTAGAAAACTATTAATTTTGTAGAAAGTTCGAGTCGTCTCCCCTCAACATGGTATCACAGCTTCCCATCATTAAACCCCCACATAGTATCGTAACGGTCCATCGTTAAATCCGATAGACGATACTCAATAGCAGATCGATATCAAATATTTTTTCATAGCATTATAATCGGTGTCATCGACCATTTATCTAGTCTCAGTGGAGCTGTGTGCCATTAGGAATAATAAAAAAAAAATATAGTCTGAAGTACGTGTAGTCGTGCTAAAAATAGACCGGACGCTTAGTATGCTGCTCACCAACCAGTGTTAACTAAGGAAGTATTTTTAAGAAAGTATCAAAACTCATTTAAGGTGAATCAACATTTTAACATTTTAAAACACGTTTGTCTTGAAATGTGCAAGATGTATTTGTACACACGAAGGGAGCTCTTTGACTCTGATGTCTCGTCTTGTACGTGTTATGTTGTGTTCAAGGATTTACCGACAACTTACAGACATTTCACTACTACAGACATAGATATAATCTCATTGATTGAATGGGGATGGGGTAAACGATATGAAAAAGATATGGCAAAGATTTGAAAAAAACATATTAATAAGATGGGAAGGAGATGCGAAAGAGGTATGACAACTAATGAAAAAGATACGAAAAGATAAAAAAAAA
Organism: Lymnaea stagnalis; assembly: GCA_964033795.1. Classification (NCBI taxonomy): domain Eukaryota; kingdom Metazoa; phylum Mollusca; class Gastropoda; family Lymnaeidae; genus Lymnaea; species Lymnaea stagnalis. Next base: position 2,138,212 of record CAXITT010000028.1, on the reverse strand, counting down.
AGTTAGGAAAACACAGAAAAGAGACTAGAAAGAGTTAAGACAAAGATAATAAAAGAGCTTTGAAAAAGATATGGACAAGATATGAAAAAGATACGTTTAAACTAAAGTAATAGACTAATTATCATTGCAATGACAGTACATAAAATAGAATCCAATGTGTTATCTAATTTTAACCCCATAAGATCTCTGCTCCAACTCATTTATAAAGCCCTTCGGTATCAGACTAGAGAACGATGACGTCACGGCCTCCCCCCTCCCCCCCCCCCCCCCCCCCCCCACCAACCCCCCCCCCCCCCCCCCAACTCATTTATAAAGCCCTTCGGTATCAGACTAGAGAACGATGACGTCACGGCCTCCCCCCTCCCCCCCCCCCGACCCAAACACCCCGGGTGTGTCACTCCCCCTATCCATCAGGCTCAGTTTCAGCTTTCAATATCTAGGCTTGTTCTCATCATCTTCCACAGACCTGATAGCTCATAAATTATTGAATCAGGACTGACCACCACCCCCTCCCACTTCCCCTGTCCAACCATGTCCTTTTATTCTCGATGCCCCCCCTCCCACCCCAACCCCCACTGTTTTCCTTTCTTCTTATATTCCATTTGTCCTGGCAACACGTTTTCTCACGTCATCATGCCCACCATAGTAACCTCCTAGCTGGCCTCTAATGATATAAACAAGTTCGTGGTCGTTGATATGAACTGTGACATGCATAGACATAGTTGACTGTCTACAACACTGACATCCTAGCCGGCCTCTAATGATATAAACAAGTTCGTGGTCGTTGATATGAACTGTGACATGCATAGACAGATGAATTGGGTTATCTATGATCAATATATGAGTAAAATATGATCAATCATAGCATGGTACACTCATCCAGCGGTCGAAGTCGGTTTATTACTAAACAGAATTTACTTCAACAATTTTAAATTATGTTTATATGATTACTGAAGTAACAGGTATCAATCTGAGAGAGACTCCAACCTTCTCTCGTTCTCTCTACCTTTCTTCTTTTCTCTCATTCCTGATAAATAAAAGAATCATAATTTTTTTCTGAATAATATGTAAGGATTGAAAAATTATTATTATTTTTTTTTTAGTAAAATGGAAAATGTCTAATATTTTAAACCCATTGTAATTGTGCGTATTAGTGAGTTATGTTGTAGCTGTTGTGTCTAAGAACAATGCTACTCTTATCATCACAAATGATGATTCGCTGGGTATGTATGTACGGCTGTAACGTTGGGTGCAATAGGCGCGCTAAATAAAATTCCCAATAATTTAGCGCTTGTTGGGATTCTTTTGTTGTAAAAGAGCCTTTCTTGTATGTGTGTTTGGTCCAGTCACTTTAGGAGACGGGAAGTCGACGCATGGTCGCCGAAACTGTTTGGCGGGCTATTTCAAGTATGGTATGAATTGAATGACATAACACGGGTAGGTCAACAACAATAATGATCAAAGCAGGAACACACTTTGTTTGTTTACGGTCGCCGTAATGGTGTTGGTTGGGCCCAAAGACACTGCGTAGAGGCAGACGCTCGGGCTGTTATGGTACCCTCTCGCTCAACATAAAGTTGTTTACTCAGCCTTAACACGGACGACGACCTTGGTGATCGGTGATGACCTCCAAAATGGCGACGGGAAAGCGTGTCTTTACGACACATACTCATTCTAAAAGTACGACAAATGGACACCTCGCTGCCATGACACTGTCAATGTGAATAACATCAATTCATTGACCCTATGTATTAATCCTTTTTAATGACAATACTGTCGATGGTTTGCGATAGCAGGGTTGTAATGCTTAACCAAGATAAGCATCTTTATATTTTCTGAGTTCAAAGGCTTCATGGACATTTTTTTTTAACTTAAGATGCAACTTGATTAAGAGGGGTGTGTAGCCCGGGCGCATGTTTTTTGTTTCTTAGACCATCTGGAGATAACACATGGATTACACATTGCTGTAGTGTGGCAGATAAACTATCGTGGCGATGTCGATCACATGTTTCTGTCCGCCATGACTAGACCATCACACGTTTCTTGAGATTGCCATCAACCATCAAGGGCATCACCACAGTAACCCTAACCCTAACTCGGTCAACATTGTCTCCCCTAAAAGTCACTTTCTTAATCAACGTATGTTTTAATTGTATCTAGGATCACATGCTGTCCAAAGACTCCTTGCTGTTTCACATGACCACCAAAAAACTCTCTTTATGTTTCACATGAACGCTAAAAGACACCAAGCTCTTTCCCGTGAACACCAAAAGACCACCTTGCCAATTCACATGACCACTAAAAGATCCCCTGCTGTTTCACATGAACACTAAAAGACCCCTTCCTCTTTCACTTGACCACCAAAAGACCCCTTGCTGTTTTACATGACCATTAAAAGACCCCTTGCTGCTTCACATGACCACCGAAAGACGCCCTTGCCGATTGACATGACCCCCAAAAGACCCACAAGCTGTTTCCCATGACCACCAAAAAGTACCCCTATTTTTATGACATGGGCCCTAAATAAAAACCCCAATTTGCTGCACACGATCTAGTACCGCCCAGGTACCTCATGCTACCTCGTGCTACCGTAACCCGTCTCTGCCATGATGCTGCACAACCCCTTAAAATAGACAACAAATTAATGACGGCCATGATGAAAATTTGAAACTTCCTTTTTTCCCCCTCACGGATGGAGAGAATGTCGCCGGGTTGTCAATGGAGAACGAGAGAGCTAACCAAGGACCGGGTCCCGAGAGCTGAGCCCCCCGATCGATGTGAAGCTGTCGGCGGCCCATCGTGTATTCACTATTCCACGAATCAAACTTCTTTTCTCTTCACTTGATCAGATTAGTCTCAAAGTGTTCCAACAGTTTAAAGGCGAATTATTTGTGTAGCGTAATTGGGCCAAATATGTGCGCTGGAGTTGATATCAACTGTCCAGGAGCCTTCGGAGATTGGTTTCTTCTGGTGTCTTGCTTCTATTTACCGCACCGTTAATTCCGCGGTGGATTCTGATTCTATGTTCAAAGTTTCGAGAGCACAGGATAAATATTTCCCTCTTTGGGGAATTGCGAAAAGTGTTTGAGCCGAGACTCGCTGTGCTGAACGTGTTGAGATTTCATTAAAATTTCGTTAACTTTTAATCCGGTCCAGCAGAACTCACCGGAGAGACGTGTGTGCTTTTCAAATTTGAAGAGGTTCCTAATTTAGCCAGATTTCTCAAGTGAGTTGGGGCTAATGTTTAAGAATTGTAATTTTTTTTAAATTTTTTTTTAGGATAATGTTGTTGTCTTTTTCTGAGTTTTTGTCTTTAAAGTTAAATACGAGATTATTTAATACGTCTTACACGGTTTTTCCATATGAGAATGTACGAGCCTGCTACGTACAAACATATTCTTGTATCAACTTTCAATTTTTAAGAAAATAAGTTTCAGTCAAAGTAAGTGCAGTCAGATGTGTACATTTTATAAAGAAAAACAACATAAATGTATAATCTCCCTTCTCCCATCCAGCCCCACTCACAAATGCAGCAAAGGAAGTGAAGACTATTCAAGACAAACTAAATAAAACCATTAAAGTTATAACAAAATATTTATTAAAAAACCATTAAGATAGTATAAGTTTTCACCCGATAGTTTAGTTTTGTCGTGTAGTTTTCCTATGCTGGATCGCTGTCTTTAGCACTGAATATCGCAGATGAAAGTTTTACAACTGCTGTATGTTTCAATAATATTAATAAAATAAACATGCTATCTTTAAAGGTATATGTATATATATAATGTTTATTTTAAAAAATTACACTTCCTCCCCAAAGGCGCGAAGCGCGGTACAAAGTCAACCATATTAAAAGAGAAATGTAACAATCGATATTTTACCACATTCAAACACAAAACGCAAAGCTACAAAAACTACAAACGAGCCAAACCCATTGAAAGTCGCTCATCCCTTTCAACTATAAACAACACAGGCCAATATACATCTAGGAGATAACAGCTAGCTTGAAAAGATGGTAGACAATATATATATATATATAATGATGAATAGTATTTTTAAAAAGTTTATTTCCTTGCTAGTGTTATATTTCTGGCCTATAGATCAAAGGTTCCCAACTTATCTGGCACGCGCAGCCTTATTCATAATCAGTTTATTTCGGGAGCCCCTCAGGCCTACCCCTATGTATTACAAGTCAATGGTGTTAAGCAGAAGTGTTAAGGAATGAGGTTGAGGAGTGGTATTAACGAGTGGTGTTAAGGGGTGGTGTTAAGGAGGGTGCTAAGGTGTGATGTTACGGAAGTAGGGAAGTAGCAACCGCGGAACCTTTGAGAAATTAACCCGACGCCCTTAGAGGTGAAGACTACTGCCGCTATAAAACCGCAGCCATCCAAAATTTTGTAAGTAACGTTGACACGTATAGCGGTTTTATTCATGGTCACACAGTCCAGCTATTCTGTCCTATTGCTTTTACTCTCTTCACTGTTTGATTCCATCGTTTGATTCCACTGTTAGATTCCACTGTTTGATTCCACTGTTTGATTCCACTGTTTGATTCCACTGTTTGATTCCACTGTTTGATTCCACTGTTTGATTCCACTGTTTGATTCCACTGTTTGACTCCACTGTTTGATTCAACTGTTTGGTTCCACTGTTTGATTCCACTGTTTGATTCCACTGTTTGACTCCACTGTTTGATTCCACTGTTTGACTCCACTGTTTGATTCCACTGTTTGGTTCCACTGTTTGGTTCCATTGTTTGACTCCACTATTTGATTCCACTGTTTGATTCAACTGTTTGATTTCACTGTTTGACTCCACTGTTTGATTTCACTGTTTGGTTCCACTGTTTGGTTCCACCATTTGGTTCCACATATTGATATATTTGTAAATTTAAAAAAAAAACGAAATGTCTATTCCGCAGAGATTTTTATGCGTTTAACTAATTTGCCTCCAGCTTTCAAACACGCTGAACACAATGCTCTTCATATCTGTTTGTGATTGAACCTTGATCTCTGCATACATATCAAAGGTAGCCTATCTTTAGATCACCTTTTTTACAACTCAATGCATGTTCAAATGTGTGTTCTCTTTCACAGTCCAGATCATGGAAACGTTTGACTTCGATCAAGTCATGACTTTATTAACAGTGTTTTTGCCCTACCGTATATTAAAAAGTCATTATTCAGTTTATTCTTTGTACCACTCCGTGACCAGTAAATTACTGCATGATTCGCCTCCAGTGCATTTTCTTTTCTTCACTCTATAATTGCATATCTCACAGGGCATCCTACGGCTGTGTTTATTGTTGACATTGTGTCCTGTCAATAACTATGATTTCCGTGCGCCACATCATTATGTTGGTGAAACCGTTATTGACAGAAATGTCTCCATGCAATCACGTTTCAAGTAGAGCACTGTTTAGTTGTGTCAGGTCAGGATTACAATAACAGGAATGACGGAGCGTGACAGCTTATCAGACACATTATTTAATAGTTGGTTTTTTTACAGTCTATGGGACGCATCATTAAATAGTTGAAACGGATGTTGCAAGGGCTCGCCAAAGAAATCATACAGGGCACAACGAGAGGAGGGAGAAGGAGAGGAAGACAGAGGAAAAAATGGTAAGATAACACCAAAGAGTGGACGGGACTAAAACTAGGCGATGCTGTGCGAAGTGCAGAAAACAGAGACGAATGGAGAAGGATGGTTTTCATGTCATCTGTGGCGCCCCAAAGGTCCAAGGATTAAGGGGCATGAGGACGATGATGATGAACGGATGTCTAACCGATGAGTAGCACCATGTGTAAAACTTCTTCTTGCACCAAGTGCAACTGACGTGTAAGCAGTGTTACTGCTGTGGCTTGATTACGATCCGATACTTACTAGTTATTAGCATAAAGAATTGCTATGAGAGCACGAGACAATGCAGAGCATCTCTTTATCACTTAGCATCGAAGGTTCACACTATATATGTGTATATCCAACTGGATCAAAATAGCTGTCGTGACATCATATAACTGCATGCACTTTATAATACGAACAGGTTAAATATAGCTGGCCCGATTCTATGTGACGTAGCTTAAAACAATCCTACATACGACGCCAATGCACTTTCTCCATTTAATTACATCTCCAAGCTTCCTAGCACTCTCTCTCTGTCTCTCTCTCTCTATATATCTCTCTCTCCTCTCTCTGCGCATGACATCGAAATCCTCCTGGTAACATTTAAAACAACGAAAGAATCTATTCCTATAAATAGAGAGCTGTTACAATTGTCTATTGAACGATTATGGGACACTTCTTTAAGAGTCTTGAAAATAAACTTGTAGCATTTGTTGAACTCGTTTTAAATCTGATGGCAGTAAAAAAAAAGAAAGGTGGGGTGGGTGGGGCGGTGCTACAAACGGTATCAAATAAATAGGACGAGTACCGAAAGATATAGGACTCAAACGCAGACAGTAATATGAGTAGAACACTAACACTGCCTTGGCCCAACAGTGGCAGAACTATAACACAAACAGAGACAGTAAAATGACTGGAACACTAACACTGCTTGGGACCAAGAGTGACATAACTATAACACAAACAGAGACAGTAATATGACTAGAACACTAACACTGCTTTGGACCAACAGTGACCGAACTATAACACAAACAGAGACAGTAAAATGACTGGAACACTAAAACTGCTTTGGACCAACAGTGACAGACCTATAACACAAACACAGACAGTAATATGACACAAACACTGGTGGCGAAATGATACAAAAACTGGTCGTGAAATGACTCAAACAGCGACAGACTAATGAGAAGCAAACACAAACGACACAAACACGGACAGAAATATGACACAAACACGGAGAAGATAAACGACATAAACATTGACAGAAGTTTGACACAAACACTGACATATTGATTACTCCAACACTTGCATAATGATGAGACGCGAACATTTGCATATAAACGACAGAACACAAATCCAACAACAATATACTACCTTTTTTTCTTGCATATCTAACGATTAAAAGAGTGCTTGGCTTTAGAGCTAATTCGTAAGTCTACAGCAGGGGTCGGCAACCTTTTTGTCTGAGAGAGCCATGGACACCACATATTTTAAAAAGTAAATCTGTGAGAGCCATACATTATGTTTAAAACTAAAAATTCAACTAAATGTGTGCATTTTGTGTACTTTCAACACTAAAAATGCAATAATTATGTCTCTGATTTCTTTTTAATAACATTGTTATGCTGTTGCTAATCAATAATGAGTATTTCTTACCATTAATGTGACTTTTTTTTTTAATAATCGAACATTTGTCTGCGAGCCAGATGCAGCCATCAATAGAGCCACATCTGGCTCGCGAGCCATAGGGTCCCAACCCCTGGTCTACAGCATTGAAGGTTTCATATGTTCTGTATCCTTTATATATGTAATTTATTTTTAATTTATTTTTAATGTTGCTCTTTCGGGCAAGCTTGGGTGTCTCAACTGTGGTTTACCTACTAGGATTAAGCCCCCTTCTTGACAGCTGCTCTCCATCTGGCTCTGTCCTGGGCTGTCTGCACCCATTGAGTTGGGTTGATGCTGAAGGCCTTTAGTGCCACTTTCAGTGAGTCTTTGTAACGCTTTTTTTTTTACCTCCATGGGAGCGCTTGCCTGTCGTGAGTTCTCCGAAGAAAATCTGTTTCGGGAGCCGGTGGTCTTCCATACGGACTTTACGAGACTGCATCAGGGTGATGAAGATACCAGGTAGGTTCGCTCTAGCGAGGACGTCTGTGTCAGGAACTTTGTCTTGCCACCTGATGCTGAGGAGTTTCCTGGAGCAGGTTGTGTGACATTCATTCAGTTTCTTGGCTTGACGCTGGCAGACTGTCCACGTTTCAAATCCGTAGAGCAATTTCGAGGAGACTGCTGCGCTATAGACTTTGATACACTGCAGATAGCAGATGTCATATTACTAATTGTTGACATAATCTATAACGGCACCATCTGTTATATACTACAATAAATGATCCGATGCTATCGGGATAATAATGGTAGGTCCTTTGCAAAAATTTCGACATGCTATTTCAAAAACTCATCACTATTCATAACTTTAAAGATATAATGATATTTAAGTTTTTAACATCAAAAGGTTTTGTGAAATAGTTAAATGCTATAAATATTACGCGCCTACCCTACTCCCTTTCATGCTCTTAAACTACATTTTTCCCCTCTAAACATGACCTTAAATTACCCAATCTAAATTAGCACTAAATATATCACTTTTGTTACTAAAGAAGTTAATTGAGGGACGATTTCTACGCTAGTGAAATACTTTAGATTTACCCCTTCTCGTACCCTTGAATTATTTTTTTTTTCTCTAAAAATTGGTTAAAAAATAATTTCAAATTTACAACAAAAACTCTATATATGATATAAATACATTTTATATTACAGGAATTTTAAATATATTGATATCCTCATCAAAAATTTGAAGACACTTTTGCCCTTATTTAAAATTATAAAATCGTAAAACAAACAATTCTTTTATCTAAAGAAGAATCTCGAAACCGTTTTTCAAGTCGATAACAGACTTGTTTGTCTTTTTTTTTTTTAAATTGTTAGGCCTATGTACCCAAGAATGTTAATTATTTGTCAAATTCATTTTTTTTTTTTTTTAGAAACGTATCGTTTGCTGCCTGGGGCAAAGGGTTCAACCCCCAAATTTTTATATAAAAAAGAATCTCCAAACCGTTTTTCAAATCGATAACAGACTTTTTTTTTTTTTTTTTTTTTAAATTGTTAGGCCTATGTACCCAAGAATGTTAATTATTTGTCAAATTCATTTTTTTTTTTTTTTAGAGACGTATCGTGTGCTGCCTGGGGCAAAGGGATCAACCCCCAAATCATGATATTTATTAAAATTAATACCATCTTCCACCGGATTGTTGTCCTTTCCATCCCCAAACTAACATATTTTGCACTTCACATGGTTTTTCTTAATATTTTGCTATGGAGTTTCGCTGCACTGACTGACTTAAACGGCATTTTCTTATCAGAAGTTTATTTAAAGGTTAGTTTTTATTGCGTTATAAATGTAATAAAAGTATATTTTTGGAATTAAAAAAGTAATAAAAAATTAAATGTAAAAAAACAAAAACAAAAAAACGAAGCTAAAATGTGTTTGTGTTTTATTAACAATTTAAAAAGAAATCACTTATATTTATTATTTTTAATTTAAAGAAGAGGAAAATACATTCTAACTTTTGTCATGCCCTGGTTATTAAACACAAGAAACCTAAGAGTTTTGGCTCAATAGGCCATTTGCGTTATGACGTCCTTTGCGTGGTTATTTAGAACAAATTCGTTTTAATTGTATTTCGCAATATTATCAACGCACTAAAATACGCATTAAAAACAACTGATGTTTATATAATTCATAAAAAAAAAAAATGTTTTCATAACTTTCAAACGCATATAAAATGCTTAAAATAATTTCGTTGTTTTTACTTCGAATATATTTGTAATTTATAATAATAATACTTAAACTTTTACTCAAATAAAAGCGGATTTAAAATATTCTTTTGCGCATCTAAATTTATTCGATTTCTGTAAAATAATAGAAAATAACTATGACTGTTTTTAGGAATCCGAACGTACTTAAATCGTATAGGCGCTTTGGCGTTATGTCACTGTAGCTCATTCTTATATATATAATTTGCATGTGGTTTGACAGTTTCCACTTCCGGATAGGGCGCAAATTATAATTCCGGATAACTACGCTAAATAAAAAAAATGTAAATAACGCAACTGCGTTTGATGCGTAATATTTACTTTTCGGAAAATGAAATCGTCTCAATTTAAATATGGTGTAATAAATATTCGGTTTAAAAGTGGTTGGGACATCAGAATATTTAATATAGTTAATGGACGTGAAATAAAAAGGGTGCAGTGACGTATCATCGGGGAAGGGGTGTAGCAAAAATTTGGATTCTTAAATGTGCGTCACTTGAGTTCATGTTTTGTCAAGTTACTTGAGTAGATGAGAATTTCACGCCTTGCTGTCGCCAATGTTTGGCGGGGTATATCTAGTTTGAAATAATACTTTTAAATTGCTCCCGTTTGCCTACTCTAATCTCTTCACATTTCAACCAAAAAAAAACAAAAGTTAACAGGATATTTAGAGATTTTTTTTTGCTTATCAATTGGGTTGTATTACGTCATTCGTTTCTTTATAAATAAAAGACGCCACATTCAGACGCCGATTGGGGACTTTATTGCTCAACATCAATAATCCAGATAATGGTGTAGTTTATATGACAGTCCACATCAATTCAGTTCACAACACACGAATAGGAAAGACTTTTAAAAACAGTCACCACGTGAAGACCTTCTGTTCATAACATTATTTAGAAAGTTAAATTTCAGTTAAATATATTTTAAAGTCATTCTAATGTCAACTGTCCTCTAAAATACCTTTAAAATACCTTTAAAATACCTTTTAACACTTTGCCTGAGAATTTATATCCAGTTTTATATATTTAAATGTTCAATGTCTCTTCATACGCCTTGAATCATTATATCTCATTGGGTCACCTTTATTATCTATATCCCGAAAAGCTCATATCACCCGATCAAATTTTTCGTAAACTTTATTTTTGAAAGCCCTGTATAAAGAGACAAAATAATGCGTTCAAAAAGAAATAATTTGCGGAAAAATCTGATCATGTGACGTGAGCCCAGTGTTTTTTCTTATCCATAAATCACATCAGAAACAAGTTTATTTTCATGTTATATTCATATTATTTTATTCATACATCTATTCTTTTATTATTATCAAAGGACGAGCGGAAATATGTCTCACTCCATGTTACAAGGAACTGAGTCTCAGTCGGTTGTTACATGGAGATATGTCTTAGTCCATTGTTACACGGAGATGTGTCCGTCCGTTGTTACACGGAAAGATGTCTCGGTCCGTTGTTACACGGAAAGATGTCTCAGTCCGTTGTTACACGGAAAGATGTCTCGGTCCCTTGTTACACGGAAAGATGTCTCAGTCCGTTGTTACACGGAAATTTATTTTTCAATGAAACGGTTGCAAAAGAGAAGGTCAGATTCGGGACGATATCTGTTAAGTCTTTGAAGGTTGATTCTTTTTTTGTTGTTGTTGCAATAAATGCCGCCCCAGGATTCCTCTGGTCGGTGGGTCCATGTTGAAATGTCATTAAAAATGTTTCCAAGCTTAGGAGTTTTGTCGGGAAATTAAAAAAAAAAATGTATGAAGAAAGGTTGGGGTTTTGTTGGCAAATGAGAGAGAAGAAGATCGCGAGTGGGTGTAAAATCAATATAAGCTTAACATGACGAGGAGGCAAAGAGGTTTTAATTATGTGTATGATAGAGTGTTTCTCTCGGTTTAAGTTATACATAAGGCGTTCTGCATTCTTCTCACTCTCTTTTTTTCTCTTCTGTGTCTATATTCTGATATTTTCACTCATTTTCGTGATTTTTCATTTATCTCCAAAATACATTTCCCCTTCTCCACAAAATCTGATCATATTCATTATCTCTCTTTTTCTCTCTCGCTCTCTCTCTCTCTCTCTCTCTCTCTCTCTCTCTCTCTCTCTCTCTCTCTCTCTCTCTCTCTCTCTCTCTCTGTCTGACCCTCTTTCTCATTTTTCATTTATTAT
>CAXITT010000028.1:2096642-2126535 GCA_964033795.1 Lymnaea stagnalis | reverse complement strand
TGCCTTTTTCGTCTCTGCTTTCTCTCTCCTTTTTTGTCTCTCTGTCTCTTACTTATTCTGTCTCTTTCTCTCTCTCTCTCTCTCTCCCTCTCTGTCTGCCTGTCTCTCTCTCTCTCTCTCTCGCTCTCTCTCTCTCTTTCTCTCTACATATATATATATATATATATATATATATATATACACCTCTGTCTTTCGGAATTACCTTCATATCTTCTCTGTATTCTATGACTGTCCTGTTTCTATCTCCCCCTCTCTCTTCCTTCTGCTCTGCTTCGCTCTTTCCTCTTTGCGTAATCTTAGTTCAGCCAATCAACTGACGCGTTATGCTACCTTTTTCTATGCGTGTATGTATAATGTGTTGTGCCCTGCCTCGCCGTTCAAACAGGTCTCGTTAATCCAGTTATAATCCTAGTTCGTGTGTGTGTGACGTGAGTGGCATGTGCGAGCATTCGGCCACTGCCCTTTCATTCGTCCAGCCCACCACCCCCTAACCTTAGCGGGGCTTACAGTTAACTATGCATGTTGGAATCCCAAACATATTGGAATAATCTCAAACATATTGGAATAATGTCAAACATATTGGAATAATCTCAAACATATTGGAATGATCTCAAACATATACAAATAATCCCAAATTTATGCGAACAACCCATAAACAGAATCGATTGATATAAACATAACGCTAAGCTGAGATCCAAGTAATATCGTTAGAATCTCCTCGGCAAGAACAATGTCAGTTGAGTCTGTTCAGTGTCTGGAAACTCAGTGGTCATTTATCTCTGTGGTCAGTGTCTGGACACATATGCCAGTTGAGTTTGTGGTCAGTGTCTGGACACTCAGTGGTCATTTATGTCTGTGGTGAGTGTCTGGACAATCAGTGGCCAGTTGAGTCTGGGGTCAGTGCCTGGAGACTCAGAGGTCAGTTGAGTCTGTGGTAAGTGTCTGGACACTCGGTAGTCAGTTGAGTTTTTGGTCAGTATGTGGATATTCAGTGGTCAGTTGAGTCTGTGGTCAGTGTAATGGGTATAGTAACAATGTTCTCTCAGATGTCAGTTGAGTCTGTGGTCAGTGTCTAGACACACAGTGGCCAGTTGAGTCTGTTATTAGTGTTTGGGCACGCAATGGTCAGTTGAGTCTTAGGTCAGTGTAACGGGTATAGTACCACTGTCTGTTGTCTCAGGTGTCAGTTGAGTCTGTGGTCAATGTCTTTACACTTAGAGGTTAATTGAGTCTTTTATCAATGTAATTGTTATTGTAACACTGTCTGTAAACTCAGTGGTCAGTTGAGTCTGTGGGCAGTGCCTGGCTAGTCAGGGGTCAATTTAGTCTATGGTCAGTGTAATAGCTATAGTTATAATGATGTGTGTGAGTTCCTAATTGGTGCCTTAGGGTTTGTCGATATTTACTTACCTGTTTTTTAAATTTCTAATGAGTTTTTTTTATTTTTTATTTAAACAATGTTACACTGAATTCTATGTTGAAGATATAGTTCATTTTATAAAAGAAAATCGATCGGTTGATGAAATTTTGATTTCATTATTAAACTTTATGTTAACATGACCTAATTGATCATTACTGCAGTTATTTTGACAAATTACCCATGTATGGCTTTTTTAAAAAAAAATGAAAACATAATCCTTACATGGAGTTTAAAACATATTAGAAATCAATTCAAACATTAGATTTTTTTCGTGGCTGACAGCCGATAATGACGTAACACTTATCAGTGTGCCATCTCAGAAAATCGAAACAGGCAAACTCATTTTGTTTGTGGAAGGAGTTCACAGAAAAGACCGTGATCAAATTAATTGGGTTTATCCGGAAACTCATTTGAAATATTACGTTATCTAATTAGATATACTCTGACACAGGTAACCCCTCTACTTGATGAAACGTGTTTATCTAAGGAATCTCTCCCGTGGACAGACATCAGCTGTGTTTGTGAAGGATTTCCTGGGCACTAAAATTGGATTGAATTGGTTTTAATCTAATCCGCTGATTTTTTTTTTTCTTTTTAAACGTCAAGACAGCTCTGTTTGAAAAGGAAGTCATAAGATACGATAAAAACGAAACTAGGTGTGTCTATTTCCCGAAACTAGATGAGTCTTCTTCCGGGTTTGGATACCCTAGAACTCTTCAAGGAACCGGTTCGGGATCTCTTGAACGGCCCTTTGAGGAGATAAGAATCTAATTACTGGGAGAACAATCCCGGTGTCCGCTCGCAAATTCCGGCCGTGGACAATCGTGTTGGTCCGAGGAATGTGATTAAGGAGACAACTCTGTCTCTAGCTTAGCCACTGTCACCCCCGTGATCAGAGTCTGGATTACCACCCCTTGATTGCATTGGTCGCGTCAATTCTGGTGCTGTTCTTTTTTTTCTTTCTCACCCCACACACATCCGCTAACATGTTTCACTCACTTTCGGGGTTCAACTCCGTCTTGAACTTTGAATAAATTGGCCATCCCCCCCTCATCGACCTACTGGAGACTCGTTTGTTGAGAGTTGTCAGGTGGTTCCTCTTAGGAGGTCGGAGCGCGCATGGATACAAAAGCCAAGCTCTCCCAAGAGGAAATGCAGTCTTTTAAAGCGAGTGGCCAGGGCGATGAAGAGCGTTTCCGCCTCTCCTCGGCCTGCTCATGCGCGGGGTCGTGCCTCCAGATCGTCGACGAGGATTTCAACGACAGCGGCGACGAGGACTGCTGCACCGGGTACAGCCGCGATGAGGACTGCTGCACCGGATACAGCCGTGATGAGGACTTCTGCGCAGGGTACAGCCGTGACACAACAATAACGAACATCAGCAAGGCCTCTGATTACTACAGGTAAGTGAATACCCATCGTGTAATGTCTGTAAGCTGTCATGTTCACCCTAGACATCTCCATTGCACACGACTTTGCGATATATATTTCCGTTGATAAATGAATTTAATTGTTAAATTACTTTTTAATTTAAAAAAAAAAAAATTGGTTAGAGTGTGTGTGTGTGGGGGGGGGGCTGTAAAAACTCAACCTATTTCCTCTTTGGTAATAGACCTGATCATCTTTTATTAGAAATGAAACGGCCTTAAATATTTGAACCGCAAATTGTTAAGCTTTGAAGGAATTTTATGATCTAATTTCGCAATCAACATATCTAACTAAAGAGCCACAGAAGTAACGGTAATAAAGTTTTTTTTTTTTTTTTTGATCCGATGAAAAAAAGGTGGGTTTTTTTTTTTTTACTTCAGGGAGGCGGCGGCCGAGGGGTGGGGGGGTGGGTTAATGTTTTCACACCTTACANATAGCGGTGTAAGTAAAATAAAAGTATGGGTAACGTTAGGTTTTCAATGATTATTTTAACACTAGCCATGAGCCCACCAAACAATGTCGGTGGCAATGTTTGAACCTCAAGTCTACCACGTCAAAACAAGTTTACTTGACAAAACATCATCTGAAGTCGCGAACTGTATAAGAATCCCAATTATCCCTCCTCCCCCTCCCCCCCCCCCCAAATCCACGGTTCGCAACGGCACAATTTCCTCACTCCCCTGAACTACATTGATAGTGATATATCTCACCACCTTTTCATTATTTAATTTGGAACTATTTCAGTCAAACAAAAACAAAAAGAAACCATTTCGCACCAAACGCACGTGCGGTGTTGCAAGAATCTCATTTAGTGTTAGCGCAGTTATCTGGAATGCTATTTGGTGAACTCAGGGCCATCTGTTAGCGTTAGTGATGGTGTTGCTAAGAGAACTTCGTGCTGCTCCGAAATGACAAGGTATTCCATTAAGAATTACGTTTGACGAACTTAAAAATGTGTCCCTCTTCTGCGGTTCATGTTAAGCATGTATTTCTTCGTTATGAATTGATAGGCATCTAGCATCCTTCCATGGTTTAGCACACAGAGAAGAAATCAGACACACGTCCCCAGTCACCACAAAAATTAAACACCCCCGACCCCCAAGCACACTCACACAACACACACACTCTCCTAAGACAAACCATTATCAACCATATAACATAAAAGTGCATATAGACACAACTACCCTGTTAGCAATGCCTTACTGACTAGGATTTGGGGGGGGGGGGGGGGGTTAAAGCGGGCACCAGCCACGGAAGTTATCTTGAAAAGGGTGCCCCAATCGTCATTTTTCATGTGAAATGTTTGTATACATTTTAAACTTTATGGGAAGAGAGTCTCTTTGGTAAAATAGAGACTTTGAACAGCCTTGAAACAGCCGTGAACGGCTTTTGCTTTCCACTGTCCTGTTTGTCATGAGATACTAAGAAAACATCATTCAGAAATACCCTGCATTTGCGACACATGAACAAAACCAGCATCAAGAGACACATGAACAAAACCAGCATCAAGAGACACATGAACAAAAGCAGCATCAAGAGATTCCACTTAAAATCATCCAACAATAGCATTCAGTAAGAAGCATTCAGTCACGCCCCCCTAGAACATTCTACAGACGTATACATTATAGCCACGCCCTTCTTAACCCTACATCATAAACATGCTATACGACACCAACTGATTTCTTCAGAGACACATTAAGTCTACATTGACTGACGATTATTTGTCAACCAATATGACATTACAGCCCACCATGAAGGATTTTGTCATATAAGTAAGCTGTTGTTCAACGCATTCAAAGTCCATTAGTACAGCTTACGGCCTGTCGTGTTGGCAAAATGGCGGGCTGTTAATTACCCCAGAGCCATCCAGCAATTTTTCCTGTGAAATTATTTGTTTATAAAAAAAAAAAATTCCTTAACAGAGAGAGATAGTTTTTTTTAATTATTTTTTTTTTAAAATTATAAATAATTTTTTTTAAAGTTAAATTGTTGTTCTTGAAATTTGATATAAAGATGTTCCAAGTAATTGAAAATAGTTAAGTGTATATTTTCACGTTTAAAAATCAAGTTACATTTTAATGAACTCGGTTTTTTTAAAGACAAAAATTGCAGCAATTTAAAAGTATGTCACCTGATATCAGCAATGAATTGACCCTGGTCATGAACGTGGGCTACCCCTGAGGTGAGTTGACTGATGGAGAGAACTAACAACTAGGAGGGCGAGTTGTGGATATGTTACTGGATGCATCATGAGGAATGTTTATACAACGAATAAAGCGAAAACCTACTATAGTTTTAACAACATTCCTCGTGATGTATTCAGATTGAACAAGTAGCATATCCACACCATCGCCCTCCTACTAGAAATAGAAGTTCTCCTAAAACTGAAGTAACTAAACCTAAAAGCTAATTTTACTTCAGTTTTTAGAGAATTTTCATTTCTGTCAAACGTCCACACCAGTTTTTCAAAGCAGCCTCCCAATAATTGACCTCTGTCCTTATCATTTTTTAAAAAACAATCTAAGACTTTTTAAACATGAAAGCGGCAACCATTTTGTATTCGGAAAGTAGACTGTCTTCAAACATATGTGGAAAATGATATCACAGGAAGTATTGATCCACGATGACAGAAAATGAATTTTTGTGTGTGTCGTAAACACTGAACAAATTCACGTCTCATTAGCAGCATTATATAGTTCCTTTGGTACTTTCCTTAATGCCCGCTGTTTGTGACGTTGTTAACTGAAGATGTCCCCAACGACGGCTGTTTGTTACTTTGTTAACTAGAGATGTCGTCTGCTTAATGGCTAACACCGGAATCTGAATGTGAGTTTCTTAGAAGAGTAACACCATCTGCATTCTTCAAAGTTTTTTTGGCGCTTGAATCAAACACAGCAAGGGCCTTCCTTGTCGTCTGACAGCCGGAAGTGACTCGTGCTAGGATGTCTGGGGTGCTTACTGTGCTCAAGATTGCGGCCACCCATTCCTTGCATTAAACGAATGATGTGATCCTATGATAAAACCAAGTAAATAGTAAATGTTTGTTAATTTTTGTATATTAAAGTGTACACACATTACTGTAAAATAAAAGAATAGATTTCATTCAAATTAGTTCACGAAATTCAATTTAATCTGATGCGCTTTTAGGGTAATCAAAACACGCAAAATGATTTTTTTTTAAACCGCAAACATTATGTCGTTTATAATTGTCACCTTATACCGAGTTCAATAAAAAATCAAATATGCAAATGTCTGTGTGTCAACTCAACAATTACGATCTCACAGTACAAATATGTACAACTAGTTATAGACCGCCAGACAATGGCGGCGTAAATGCGTGTATATCCCATCGTTGTTCGAAACTGCACTATTTCTTCCCTCCCGCGAACTATAGTAATATTTAAATGTCCCACCCCCCTTTTCCGCCGCATTTTTATAAGAACATATTTAAATGGAGACCATTTCCGTCAAACAGAAGAAAATATTGCGCACCAAAAGCTCTTGCGGTATTTTTAAGAATCTCATTTAGCGCAGTTATGGGGAATTCTATTTTGTGCGCTATTGAACCTTGTGGTTAGTAACGGACATTGTCACATAGAGAATTATGTATGTTTATTGCATTTATATTGATAAGATAAGATTTCCCAGGAAAATGTACGGACGATCAATTATGCAGAGCAATTTAAGACAACCCATTAGTCACCTGATACTTTTGGCAGAATCTATGAATATTCAATAATGACGTTATTATAACGTCTGTTTAAAGATTGTTAAAGAAATATTCACTACAATATTCAGCACAATTCCTCAAAACATTGATAATTGCAGCGAAGGACAAGCAACGATAAATGTTTGATAACGTCCTCAGTAAACCTTTGTGTCACGTCCCCTGCAAACCTTCGTGTCACGTCGTCAGTAAACCTTTGTGTCACGTCGTCAGTAAACCTTTGTGTCACGTCCTCTGCAAAAATTTGTGTCACGTCGTCAGTAAACCTTTGTGTCACGACATCGGGAAAACTTTGTGACACGTCGTCGGTAAACCTTTGTGACACATCATCAGTAAACCTTTGTGTCACGTCGTCGGTAAACCTTTGTGTCACGTCCTCGGTAAACCTTTGTGTCACGTTCTCGGTAAACCTTTGTGTCACGTCGTCAGTAAACCTTTTTGTCACGTCCTCGGTAAATTTTTGTTTCACATGCAGGATTTAACCCCTTTCTGGCAATGCCAAGCGGCTTGTCGAGGAGTTTTTGCCCATAAATCCAGTAAACTTTCTTTAATTAAATTGAACAAGAGTTAACTGTATACATATATATATATATATATATGCTCAGCAATGAACGTTCGATTAACGGGTCTGATTGATTTACTGTTATTTTACTCTTCGAGTTCGAGAATTCGCTGGCGATTCTTTCTTATCATGATTATTTTTTCAATTTAAATGAAGGCAACGTTACTTTACTGCACAGTCCAGTGCAAAGGATCTTGCGTAGAGATCATGATATTTCTGTCGTAATAGAGTCACTGAGTAAATGTAGCATGAAATATGAGTTATTGGCGCAGGGTCACTGACTGGGTCAATGGATGCTCCGATGATCTATTAAAATCTCAAAAAATTATCATGACTACATTATTCAATAAAGAAGTGAAATGATCGATTATAAATCTGGCCACAAGACACGTACTTTGACTACTTGAAGGCCGTTCGTCTGTTGACTGATTGCGTCTCCTCATCATGAAGCCGTTGTGACACCGTCCTCTAGATCTTTATTGATTTTTGAACGCCTCCCAACTTTCTAAGGTGTTCATAAGTAGCCAGCATTAAGTTCCTCAAGGCTTTAACAGTAAATCTTTGTTTCAAGTTGAATATTAACGTGCACAAACTTTTGTGTACATTGAACTAGAAGTGAACTAGTAGTGAACTATGATATGAATCTAGGCAAAACTCTCTAAAGACGAGTATTTGACCCCAGGCTTTTCAAACCCCGTAGACAATCCATTAACCTAGATCTGGCCATGGATGTTTTCAATTCCGTGAAAATGATGGATTTATAGATTCATTGCCTTGGATGAAGGCGTATTTCGTCTTCCAAAAAGGAAATCGCTTTGGACAAATCAGAACTCCATATTAAACCTGTAGTGACAAAAAAAGTATACATTTGTAAGCATCACATCATCTCATACCAACGTTTCCATTTTGTTTTCCCATGATGCATTTTTAATTAGTTTATTTGAAAACAGAGGAGTGGAGGAATATTTTTATAATAACTGAGTTTAAATGAGACACACTCTGTGTGCGTGTGTGTATATATATGTGTGTGTGGAGGAGGAGGCAACCACAGAGCAGACTACATACCAGCTTCGGTAACAGTTCAAAGACTTTGCATCAAGATTCGAGAAGACATTAATTAAGCATGTTAAATAGAGAAAACAATGAGAGTGAATATTATCCACAACAAAAGGTAAACCAAAACATGTTATCTGTCAGTAAGACATGATCAAATTGTGGCCCGGTTAGTGGCACATTAGAGTAGGGCCGTCAATGATAACAGTGTACCACCAAAGTCCTGGGGCGCGGCACCGGTGAAAAGGTCTACGGTCACGGGCGTCAAAAGCTTCAGGATGTTCAAGTATTTTTTTTTTTTTAGACGTTGCTGTACTGCACACCCCGAGTTGCACGGGCGGACGCTATTAAACTCATCTATTTGATAATTTTATAGATTAGAAAAGCATCAACATCTTCCTATAGCTGGCAGTATCTGTACCAGTCTGCATCTGTCTCCATCTGCCAGATAGATCCATGTCCTACATACGACAAGATCTCTCTCCCTCCCCCCCCCCACCCACCCTCACCCCACACAGTTATTGAATTATTGAATTTCTCTCTCCATCCAACACGACACAACTCGGCGGGTGAGCTGTCGTGATATTAGTACGTGGACCCTTTAACGCCTTTGTCCTGTACACTTGACCGACCAATTTGCACGTCCTTTGAACCTTCAACGGTCGTATAAACATGCACTGTTAGCCTCGATACCCCACCAAGCATCTGCCATATGATAAAATGGGTATTCATTGAAAGAGACGCGTCTATAGCATCACAGGGTCATGATCGGCTCCTCAGATTTTACCTTTATCGAAACACGTTTCTATGCCCATACGTTTCAACGAAGATGATTAGATTATTAGCTTCCATTCATAATTCCTTCTTTTTTTTCTTTTTTTTTTTTTTGTAACTCATTGAAAGCAGCAGTTGACACTGACCGCCAAATTAAATGTAAATTTAGCCCCCCCCCCCCCCCAAAAAAAAAAAAAAATTCGTTAAAACAACTCATGTAAAAGTACCCGGGGACGGGCCCCGCTGGGAAGGGGGGGGGGGGGCGGCACAGCAAGGCGATGTTCCGTCAAATGCCGGGCGTGCGGAGCCACCAGTAAAAAGGCCTACGCTCACGGCCGGGACTCCTTTAGCAGACCAAGGGCCTTAATGCCGAGACCTTCCCCCCGCAGAAATCCGATTATTCCCCGTACAGACCACGGAGGGAAAGAAATGGGCCCCCGCTCTGGCGCGAGCGATCCTTCATTCACGTCCTTATGAGGAATTGAGAATAATTGTGGTCTTTTTACAAGCGCCTTCAAATCAATAATCAGGTTGGTAGTGTGGGTCGGAGATTGTTACTGTCAGTCTGAATTGTCCTGGTCTACTGGGTTAGCAGACTGTCAAACAGACATTTATGGTCGGACAATGGACTTGTTAACTTTTTTCTTTAAAAAATTACGAAATATCGCTGGGAGAAATAATTTGAGAAAGAAAACGTTGGGGTGTAAAAAAATATAGGGTGGTTTTGGGGAAAGGGGGAGGGGGGCTGATGTAATTCCTTTTTTACCAGCAAATCATTTGATTTTATCGTTTGTGTATATGATCCTCAAACAATTAAAAATCAAGTTTTTATGCTTAGTTTTAAGTTTTCAAACAATGACTGGCTAGTAATCAAATCATTTTTTTTTCAAACAAGCGATACCATGATCAGACACTGCATTGTAGATATTGGTGATAGATCAAGAGTGTCTCTCAACACAAGTTTAATTGTAATGTTTAAGCTAGGAAAGCTCACAAAATTTTGTTTCCTCCAGACACATACAGACAAGGTCAGTGACACACAGACCACGCCCTCGCCAGGGACGTCATTTGGGTAGGCACGGTGGGGAATTGCCCCCCCCCCCTGAATCTGCAGGTTTTATTTAGATATCTATGTACCCTGGCGCCTCCAGTAATAAGCGACTTAACAAGCTGACCAAGTTTTGGATTTGCCTGGGAGGCACGGTGGGGAATTGCCCCCCCCCCCTGAATCTGCAGGTTTTATTTAGATATCTATGTACCCTGGCGCCTCCAGTAATAAGCGACTTAACAAGCTGACCAAGTTTTGGATTTGCCCCCCCCCCCCACTTTTAGAAAAAAAACTGAAATGATGCCACTGACCTCCACCAACAAATATTTTTCCAATGACCATAGAGACCTCTGCGATAAGGATGAGATCCACTGATACAACCCTCGCCTCCCCTTCACCTAGGTCAAAGCACTACTAAGGTTATAATACTTCATGTTCACTAAAGAAAAAAAAAAATCATTTTCCATTAGGCCCATCGTTATCTGCCTGCAGCTGGGAGAAAACTAGAGTGGCGAAATTAAAGGATTATTTCATTTCTTTTCTTCTTGTTTTTAAAATATGTTTCCTGTATGTATGTTACGAAGTGTCTGTAAGAGAGTGGGTGGAGCATGGATTGATGTGGGTGGAATATTGATTGATGTGGGTGGAGTATTGATTGATGTGGGTTGAGTATTGATTGATGTGGGTGGAGTATTGATTGATGTGGGTGGGGTATTGATTGATGTGGGTGGAGTATTGATTGATGTGGGTTGAGTATTGATTCATGTCGGTGGAGTATTGATTGTTGTGGGTGGAGTATTGATTGTTGTGGGTGGAGTATTGATTGATGTGGGTTGAGTATTGATTGATGTGGGTGGAGTATTGAGTATTGATTGATGTCGGTGGAGTATTGATTGTTGTGGGTGGAGTATTGATTGTTGTGGGTGGAGTATTGAGTATTTATTGATGTGGGTTGAGTATTGATTGATGTGGGTGGAGTATTGATTGATGTGGGTGGAGTATTGATTGATGTGGGTTGAGTATTGGTTGATGTGGGTGGAGTATTGATTGATGTGGGTTGAGTATTGATTGATGTGGGTGGAGTATTGATTGATGTGGGTGGAGTATTGATTGATGTGGGTTGAGTATTGATTGATGTGGGTGGAGTATTGATTGATGTGGGTTGAGTATTGATTGATGTGGGTTGAGTATTGAGTATTGATTGTCGTGGGTGGAGTATTGATTAATGTGGGTGGAGTATTCATTGATGTCGATTGAGTATTGACTTATATGGGTGGAGAATTAATTGATGAAGTTGAAGTATTGATTGATGAGGCTGGAGTATAGATTGATGTGGATGGAGTATAGATTGATTCCATGTTTAATTATAAAAAACTGTCGAGGAATATGTCTCTGAAGTTTACGCCACATAAGTTCTAACTTACTATAATTATTAATAGTAGTAGTAGAAGACCTATAAACTTTTAAAATTTTTGCCATTGCTTTTTTCATCATAGTTATCATTATTATCATCATTATTGTAGTCAAACATAATGCTGTATGCACATGTTGTTTTTTGAAAAATATTTTTAAAACACGTTTTAAGTTTATTTGTTTCATTGTATTATTCTAATAATTATGTGACTATTGTCAATATAAAAGTTTTAATATAAGATTGGTCTCAAGATAAGTCGTTCACCCAAGTGTCACACCATCATTATCATTTCTTTTTACCAGTGTCACACCATCATCATCATTTCTTTTTAACCAACACCCCTTAAAGAGCAACAATGCATTAAAAAAAAATTAAATTAAAAAAAACGACTTTTTTTTTGGTTAAGACTTATTAGATTACAGACCAGCACTACCATTAAATCTTATTTCATCTGTTCTTGGTTTTAACTTTAAGGACAATAATTTTTTTTTTTTAAATTAAAAGCCTAACATTTTGGGAATGCATTATTTTGTGTTTGTGTGTTTAAATTCTCGCAACATTAAATTGACAAAATGTGTTGACTGACAATATGTATGACTCGGTCAATAATTCGTTTCGTTTTTATGGGTTCAATTTCGTGTTTTTTGTTGTTGTTTTTTTTATCTAAGTGGCTTTAAGTTCATTTAACAAAATACGCATGGCTCAAATTTAGAAGAACATTTTTTTTGAAACAGATTAAATACATTTTGTGGACCAATTATCCTTAAAAAATTAAAGACTTATATACTGTTCAAAAACATACGAAAACATAATATGTGAATTGCTTGGTCAGCCAATAAAAAAATACAATCTAGAAAAGCTTTACAAGAGTTGTACCGTATGTTCAAGCCACGCACTACTGACGGCCAATCATTACCCGCTCTTTAAAGCAGAGCATCCAGTGTGGTATGCAATGTATGGAAGCACACTAAACGTAAAGGGCTACAGCCCGGTGACATAGAATGACTAATAACCCACTTCATCTAAACAGTCGTAGAACTATCGAATACCCTGTTTCACTGTTGCCGAGAAGATCGCAATAAACAGCCCCCACTGTAGAGTCGTCGTGGGGTCATTAGCTGCTCAACAACTCTGAACCGTCTCTCCAGCACCGAGCTCCCCCTAGCGTGGGAATGGGGAACACGCTCTCTAGAAGTAATTTAGGGCTGCCTGGGGACTTTTAATCAGTTTTGTGCGCTGTTGTAGCTCGGAGAGAACATTTTCAATTGGCCATCCCTTCGCTACCTCACACACTATAAAAAAAAATTCTTCTATGGGGCTGCTCTAAGCCCTAAGAAGTACCCTATCTGAGGTACTCTAAGCCCTAAGAAGTACCCTATCTGAGGTACTCTAAGCCCTAAGAAGTACCCTATCTGAGGTACTCTAAGCCCTAAGAAGTACCCTATCTGAGGTGCTCTAAGCCCTAAGAAGTACCCTATCTGAGGTGCTCTAAGCCCTAAGAAGTACCCTATCTGAGGTGCTCTAAGCCCTAAGAAGTACCCTATCTGAGGTGCTCTAAGCCCTAAGAAGTACCCTATCTGAGGTGCTCTAAGCCCTAAGAAGTACCCTATCTGAGGTGCTCTAAGCCCTAAGAAGTACCCTATCTGAGGTGCTCTAAGCCCTAAGAAGTACCCTATCTGAGGTGCTCTAAGCCCTAAGAAGTACCCTATCTGAGGTGCTCTAAGCCCTAAGAAGTACCCTATCTGAGGTACTCTAAGCCCTAAGAAGTACCCTATCTGAGAGAGCTTGCCCCGGAAGTAGAATTAAATCAGCGTTTTATTTCTGGTCAGAAAATATAAGGACTTTTTTTTTTTTTTTAAACCGTTAAAATGTCATTTAAAACAGATCTCATCGCTCCTAGTCCCACTATATTTTTTATGATGACCCTAACTGAAGCTCGTCCTTTGTTCCAATAAGATTTCCGATGTTGTGTCGCCAGCCCCTCTATGTCTAGATGTCAACAGCGATTTGTGAACACTTTCTTTGTTACACTAGGGCGAGAAGATGTAGCGTAAGTGTTTTTAATATTGTTCTTCCAAATATAACAATTAATGGAGTCTGCCTTGCAGCCGGGGCCATCGAGTTGTTCGTTCCCTTTTACGAAGGCTTGAGCATGGGGAGGGAATAATTCTACTTCATGTTTGATTTGACGTGTTCTTCTTAGAAAACAAGGGGAATTAAACACGGTTAAACACGGGTGATGTTTTCAAAAATAAATCCGGTGACATGAAGAAAATGTTAAAATGGTGTTGTTGTTTTTTTTTTTTGGAGGGATAATTTTAATAAAACACAAGTTCTTCGATGACGTCATAAATGGGCAAGTCGTAAAACAAACGTTTCTATTTCCGCTGTTGTCGCTGCAATAGATTAAGACCGCATCTTTTGAAGGGCTCTGGAGAACTAGATCGATGCTTGAGGTAAGCCCTGTACTCGGACATGCTGATATATGTGTTGAGTCAGAGCTGTTACAAAGGACCATTAAAAAAGTTTGCGCTACAAGTTGAAACAAAATTGATTTTTTCACACAAAAATTTAATCATCCACAAAAATAATATGATACTAAGCGTTACCTAGGGAACAGAGGTCATAGGTCAAGGTGCGAGACATAATGTTACAAGACTGAAAATATGGAGAGTAGGGTGTTTGTATAATCACTGCACTGTGTGAGGTGAGGGTGTTGGTATAATCACTTACACTGTGGGAGATTAGGGTGTTTGTAGAATCCCTTACACTGTGGGAGATTAGGATGTTTGTAGAATCACTTACACTGTAGGAGATGAGGGTATTTGTAGAATACTGCACTGTTGGTGACGAGGGTTACTGCACTGTAGGAAGCGAGGGTTACTGCACTGTGTGAGGCGAGGGTTTTTGTAGAATTACTTCACTGCTGGAGACGAGGGTTACTGCACTGTTGGAGGCGAGAGTGGTTGTAGAATTATTGCACTGTTGGAGACGAGGGTGTTTGTAGAATTACTTCACTGCTGGAGACGAGGGTTACTGCACTGTTGGAGGCGAGAGTTGTTGTAGAATTATTGCACTGTTGGAGAAGAGGGTTACTGCACTGTTGGAGACGAGAGTGCTTGTAGAATTACTGCACTGTTGGAGACGAGGGTTACTGCACTGTAGGAGGCGAGGGTTACTGCACTGCTGGAGACGAGTGTTACTGCACTGTTGGAGACGAGAGTGGTTGTAGAATTATTGCACTGTTGGAGACGAAGGTTACTGCACTGCTGGAGACGAGTGTTACTGCACTGTGGGAGGCGAGGGTGTTTGTAGAATTACTGCACTGTGCTCATGCCACAGAATGATTTAAGTATGGTTTAGGCTTATTAAATCTCTACAATAAGTCGCTGTATGCTGATTCATTTATTTTATGGGACACTGGTTAAGCAAATACCGTTTGCTGTAATAACACGAGACCGCCTAACCATTGCTACAGCCTAGTTCCTGGTACATCCTAGTTCTTGGCGCAGCCTAATTCTTAATACAGCCAAACCATTGAGATAGCCTAAAGTTGAGACAGCCTAACCATTGAGACAGCCTAACCTTTGAGACAGTCTAGCAAATGAACTTCAACATGAAATAAGTCATGAGATAAAGATTGACTTTTTAAGAAA
The DNA here is from genome assembly GCA_964033795.1 of Lymnaea stagnalis. NCBI lineage: Eukaryota > Metazoa > Mollusca > Gastropoda > Lymnaeidae > Lymnaea > Lymnaea stagnalis. The sequence continues at coordinate 2,111,453 of CAXITT010000028.1, read as the reverse complement.
AAACGCGTAATTTATCATGTAAAATGGAACTATCTCGTCTTTATAAGTTGATTGACTAAAGCATGGCTTAGAATTTTTATATGTACTTTGTTGGACTAGATTAAGAATCACAAAATTTGGCATACATTTTTTTCCTAATTTTCAACACATGTTTCCATTTTATTTTATTTTTAATTTTTTTTTTTTTTGATCGTTGTTGAGAAATCTTAAAACATAGAAATTGTTACTAAGTTTGTTTTTTTTTTTTTTTTTTTTTTGTTTTAAGAATCACAAAATTTGGCATACATTTTTTTCCTAATTTTCAACACATGTTTCCATTTTATTTTATTTTTAATTTTTTTTTTTTTTTGATCGTTGTTGAGAAATCTTAAAACATAGAAATTGTTACTAAGTTTGTTTTTTTTTTTTTTGATCGTTGTTGAGAAATCTTAAAACATAGAAATTGTTACTAAGTTTTTTAAAAATAAACAATCAGTTAAGTTTTACAAGTTCTTAGCTGTTCATTCTTTGTGACGTGTTAACGGCCCATTTTGTGTAAGTTTTAACGGCCCCATTCATTTATGCTCTTAATGTTCCATTCCTTTCGTTGTGGATCAATAGAACTTGTAGTTAGTACATGACAGAATTTTAAAAAATCATTAGTTGTGATCATAGTATGTAACTTAATATAAGTTTATAAAAAACTGCTTCCTCCAGTCGGGCTAGGTCTGGGTTTTCTTGTTTCTTTTTACTTCCACAGTGACCACATAGATCACATAACGATGTGTTGTGAGCAAACACTTACTAAACTCATTTTTTTTAAAATTTCAGATATTCAATACCACCTCCTTCCTAAATTATTTCCCTTGTTTTGTTTTCGTTCTCTTCGTTAAATGCAGTACTTCATGCGAAAACTAGAATGGAAAAATAGATAGGATGACACAGGTGATAACACATTTTTGTGTGTGTGTCTTGAAATACACGAATAGTGACACACGGGTTTCAAACATCTGTCTCGAGAAGGAGATCTTGTAGAAACAATGTTTATGTAAGCCATGCTGACATGGCCAGCAAGCACGGTACACAAGCACGGTACACAAGCACGGTACACAAGCACGGTACACAAGCACGGTACACATGCACGGTACACAAGCACGGTACACGATATGTAACCCATGCTGACATGGCCAGCAAGCACGGTACACGATATGTAACCCATGCTGACATGGCCAGCAAGCACGGTACACGATATGTAACCCATGCAGACATGGCCAGCAAGCACGGTACACGATATTTAACCCATGCAGACATGTCCAGCAGGCACGGTACACGATATGTAACCCATGCTGACATGTCCAGCAGGCACGGTACACGATATGTAACCCATGCTGACATGGCCAGCAAGCACGGTACACGATATGTAACCCATGCTGACATGGTCAGCAAGCACGGTACACGATATGTAACCCATGCTGACATGGCCAGCAAGCACGGTACACGATATGTAACCCATGCTGACATGGTGATATGTAACCCATGCTGACATGGCCAGCAAGCACGGTACACGATATGTAACCCATGCTGACATGGCCAGCAAGCACGGTACACGATATGTAACCCATGCTGAGATGGCCAGCAAGCACGGTACACGATATGTAACCCATGCTGACATGGCCAGCAAGCACGGTACACGACAACAGTGTATGACCCGGGTCCGACAACGGAAAAGTGAGGCGACTCTTCGGTATTTGAAAACCTCTTAAAGCTGACGAGGGTGTGAGAGAGAATGGGCGCGGAAACCACCGTCTGGTAAGTTCATTTATCGTCTGCCTGGCCATGTTAGGGAGTCAATGCTGTCACCCAGGGATCGATAGGAAATGTTGATTACTCTGCTCAACTGTGCGTGAAGAAATCGCGGGGAAAATATTTGCCAATGTTTTTTTTTTGTTTTTTTTTTCTTTTTTTTACCTGCTCAATTATTCAACCTCGTTCTGACATCATCAAATGTGAAAGTGGGCGAACTTTTCAACCTCTGACTTAATGTTAGCTTAGATCATCGGTTTTCAATCTGTGGGTCACGACCCCTTTTGTGGAGTGGGCCAAACAACCTTTACACAGGGGTCTTCTAAGAACATCAGAAAACACAATATTTATTAAGTTGGCAATGAAAATAATGTTATGGTTTGGGGTCACCACAACACGAGGAACTGTTTTAAAGGGTCACAGCATTAGGAAGGTTGAGAACCACTGACTCTAAGTTTTTGGTCGCAAACAGCTATACTATTTGTAGAAAAGCAATAACTTTCAGTAAACTGATATGCCTCTCAAAGCGATACATTTGTTCACTGAGAAAACTTGCCACCATCAATTTTTCAACTGACTTGAAAATATATGTGTTTATATCTCAGGTTGTTGCCATGGAAACGACGACATGGCGCAACAGTAATGGACATCGGGGATTGACACAGTTCTCCATATCATGAATTAGTTGATGGTGTTTATGGAAGCTTGCTTAGTTGGCATCTACAAGATACATCTTTGAAACCCACTGGCACAACCGTCTTTTTCTGTCCAAATGCTCAAATATCCTCGAAATGGGGAACCAAAATTCTTAATGCTATCATTTTGATTTTCAACCCCAGCCCCCCCCCCCCTTTTTACTTTCCCATTCCATTTACTTAACCATCGTAACATCAAGATCCTATGACATACTCTCGCTGTGTCGACGAAACATCAAGATCCGATGGCTGACTGACTCACTTCGTCAACAAATCAAGCGCACCACTTTACCTTATTTTGGCGCTCATGTTTTAATCAGCCGGAGTCCCTGTGACAGCGATGGTTTCGCTGTCAGTGATTTCAGATAACATTCCCACGCGGTCCGTAAGCCGATGAAAATGAGACCGAATTTCGGTAGCCTCGAAACCGAGTCACTTAAACTGATACAAATTGGAAAACGCAACGGCATCTGAACGACCTGGATCAAGCCGATCCCTTGATGTGGTCACGTGATATTGTTTCAAATGTGATCAATTAGCGAGCGGGGGTTTGCATGTGTGTGTGTGTGTGTGTTTGTGTGTGTGTGTGTGTGTGTGCTGATACGCCGATACGCCGATACCAGTGTGAGAACACGGCGAGGAGATCGTTCAGGTTTGGGGTGTTCATCCGGGGAGATTGTTCAAGTTTGGGATGTTGAACCGGTTGAATAGATTGATTATTAAAACGGCCGCCGGAAGTTGGCGTCGGTATCAGGCGCCATTAGACTTGTAGAGAAGCCGAGAATTGTAGGAATCGCCACGGTTTCAGACGTCTGCTCCACCGCCTCCATCTATGTCCTTCTCCAACACGAAGCAGCATTTTAAAATCGTGTTTGGTAAATGTTAGCACATATCTAATCAGTAATTGTTTATTTGTTTCAATCTCACTTCACGTTGTAGACTTTCGTCGTAGACTCTCGAGTCGATCGTTATAGTTATAAGCCTGCTCCATACGTTTGAATAATATAGTTTCTCAATAAGCTTGGATTGCACTATGAGATTGAATAATGCAGTTTGTTTATAAGCTTCGTTTGCACTATGAGTACACGTAGTTATTATGATCACAATAGCTAGCGGATAGCTCATTTGACGGGAGTTTCGTTTTCCTGACGACTAAAGTTACACATGAAACATGCTAATTGACCATGAAATAAGTGAATCAATTGAGAATCATTGCCTTGAAAGGTTGTTGTTAATTTAAATATTGTTTGTGTTTTATTAATTTTTTTGGCAATTCTTTGTCGCAGAAAAACTAATTCATTAGGTTGCAACTATTTCATGTTTAATAATTTAGTTTGCTTGGAAGTTTTGATTGCACTACAAGTTTGAATAATGTAGTTTCTTCATAAGCTTGGATTGCACTACAAGTTTGAATAATGTAGTTTCTTCATAAGCTTGGATTGCACTATGAGATTGAATAAAATAGTTTATTTATACGCCTGCACTGTAAGTTTGAATAATATACTTTCTTCATAAGCTTCGATTGCATTATGAGACTGAATACTTTTGTTTGTTCATAAGTTTCGATTGCACTATGAGATTGAATAATGTAGTTTCTTCATAAGCTTCGATTGCACTATGAGATTGAATAATGTAGTTTGTTCATAAGCTTCGATTGCGCTATACGTTTGAATAGCGTTGTTTGTTCATAAGCTCTAATTTCATTATCAGTTGGAATTATTTTGGTTGTAAAGAAGCTTGGGCTGTACTAATTTGTTTAATAGGAAGTTAAAGTTTGGAGGACAAACATGAGGTTGATAAATTGTGAACTTAAAGGGATGCTAGGAGGTCTTTTCGACCGTTTCATGGTTGTATATAGGTTAACAAAAAATAGCACACCGTGTTTCCTAATGAAATGCCTAGATCCATATTGATAGAAGATACAAGTATTTTGACAACATGAACTAAATTCAACAACAAAGCATCTCATTTCAGTTCATGGGCTTGTAGTCATTAGATGGCACTGGCTGTGCATTCATTAGATGGTACTGGTGTGGATTCATTAGATGATACTGGTGTGCATTCATTAGATGATACTGGTGTGCATTCATTAGATGATACTAGTGTGCATTCATTAGATGATACTAGTTTGCATTCATTAGATAATACTGGTGTGCATTCATTAGATGATACTGGTGTCCATTCATTAGATGATACTGGTGTGCATTCATTAGATTATACTGGTTTGCATTCATTTGATGATACTGGTGTGCATTCATTAGATGATACTGGTGTGCATTCATTAGATGATACTAGTTTGCATTCATTAGATGATACTAGTTTGCATTCATTAGATGATACTAGTTTGCATTCATTAGATGATACTAGTTTGCATTCATTAGATGATACTAGTTTGCATTCATTAGATGATACTAGTTTGCATTCATTAGATGATACTAGTTTGCATTCATTAGATGATACTAGTTTGCATTCATTAGATGATACTAGTTTGCATTCATTAGATGATACTAGTTTGCATTCATTAGATGATACTAGTTTGCATTCATTAGATGATACTAGTTTGCATTCATTAGATGATACTAGTTTGCATTCATTAGATGATACTAGTTTGCATTCATTAGATGATACTAGTTTGCATTCATTAGATGATACTAGTTTGCATTCATTAGATGATACTAGTTTGCATTCATTAGATGATACTAGTTTGCATTCATTAGATGATACTAGTTTGCATTCATTAGATGATACTAGTTTGCATTCATTAGATGATACTAGTTTGCATTCATTAGATGATACTAGTTTGCATTCATTAGATGATACTAGTTTGCATTCATTAGATGATACTAGTTTGCATTCATTAGATGATACTAGTTTGCATTCATTAGATGATACTAGTTTGCATTCATTAGATGATACTAGTTTGCATTCATTAGATGATACTAGTTTGCATTCATTAGATGATACTAGTTTGCATTCATTAGATGATACTAGTTTGCATTCATTAGATGATACTAGTTTGCATTCATTAGATGATACTAGTTTGCATTCATTAGATGATACTAGTTTGCATTCATTAGATGATACTAGTTTGCATTCATTAGATGATACTAGTTTGCATTCATTAGATGATACTAGTTTGCATTCATTAGATGATACTAGTTTGCATTCATTAGATGATACTAGTTTGCATTCATTAGATGATACTGGTTTGCAATCATTAGATGATACTGGTTTGCATTCATTAGATGATACTGGTTTGCATTCATTAGATGATACTAGTTTGCATTCATTAGATGATACTGGTGAGCATTCATTAGATGATACTTGTGTGCATTCATTTGATGATACTGGTGTGCATTCATTAGATGATACTGGTTTGCATTCATTAGATGATACTAGTTTGCATTCATTAGATGATACTAGTTTGCATTCATTAGATGATACTAGTTTGCATTCATTAGATGATACTGGTGTCCATTCATTAGATGATACTGGTGTGCATTCATTAGATTATACTGGTTTGCATTCATTTGATGATACTGGTGTGCATTCATTAGATGATACTGGTGTGCATTCATTAGATGATACTAGTTTGCATTCATTAGATGATACTAGTTTGCATTCATTAGATGATACTAGTTTGAATTCATTAGATGATACTAGTTTGCATTCATTAGATGATACTGGTGTGCATTCATTAGATGATACTAGTTTGCATTCATTAGATGATACTAGTTTGCATTCATTAGATGATACTAGTGTGCATTCATTAGTTGATACTAGTTTGCATTCATTAGATGATACTAGTTTGCATTCATTAGATGATACCAGTTTCCATTCATTAGATGATACTAGTTTGCATTCATTAGATGATACTAGTTTGTATTCATTAGATGATACTGGTGTGCATTCATTAGATGATACTGGTGTGTATTCATTAGATGATACTAGTGTGCATTCATTAGACGATACTAGTGTGCATTCATTAGATGATACTAGAGTGCATTCATTAGATGATACTGGTGTGTATTCATTAGATGATACTAGTGTGCATTCATTAGATGATACTAGTTAGCATTCATTAGATGATACTGGTGTGCATTCATTAGATGATACTAGTTTGCATTCACTAGATGATACTGGTGTGTATTCATTAGATGATACTGGTTTGTATTCATTAGATGATACTGGTGTGCATTCATTAGATGATACTGGTGTGCATTCATTAGATGATACTAGTTTGCATTCATTTGATTATAGTAGTTTGCATTCATTAGATGATAATAGTTTGCATTCATTAGATGATACTGGTTTGCATTCATTAGATGATACTAGTTTGTATCATTAGATGATACTAGTTTGCTTTCATTAGATGATACTGGTTTGCATTCATTAGATGATACTAGTTTGCATTCATTAGATGATACTAGTTTGCATTCATTAGATGATACTAGTTTGCATTCATTAGATGATACTAGTTCGCATTCATTAGATGATACTGGTGTGTATTCATTAGATGATACTAGTTAACATTCATTAGATGATACTGGTGTGTATTCATTAGATGATACTAGTTTGCATTCATTAGATGATACTGGTTTGCATTCATTAGATGATACTGGTTTGCATTCATTAGATGATACTGGTTTGCATTCATTAGATGATATTGGTGTGCATTCATTAGATGATACTGGTTTGCATTCATTAGATGATACTAGTGTGCATTCATTAGATGATACTGGTGTGCATTCATTAGATGATACTGGTGTGCATTCATTAGATGATACTAGTTTGCATTCATTAGATTATATTGGTGTGCATTCATTAGATGATATTGGTGTGCATTCATTAGATGATACTGGTTTGCATTCATTAGATGATACTGGTGTGCATATATTAGATGATACTGGTTTGCATTCATTAGATGATACTGGTAGGCATTCATTAGATGATACTGGTTTGCATTCATTAGATGATACTGGTGTGCATTCATTAGATGATACTGGTTTGCATTCATTAGATGATACTAGTATGCATTCATTAGATGATACTGGTGTGCATTCATTAGATGATACTGGTGTGCATTCATTAGATGATACTAGTTTGCATTCATTAGATGATACTGGTGTGCATTTATTAGATGATACTGGTTTGCATTCATTAGATGATACTGGTGTGCATTCATTAGATGATACTGGTGTGCATTCATTAGATGATACTGGTTTGCATTCATTAGATGATACTGGTAGGCATTCATTAGATGATACTGGTGTGCATATATTAGATGATACTTGTTTGCATTCATTAGACGATACTAGTATGCATTCATTAGATGATACTGGTGTGCATTCATTAGATGATACTGGTGTGCATTTATTAGATGATACTGGTTTGCATTCATTAGATGATACTGGTGTGCACTCATTAGATGATACTGGTTTCCATTCATTAGATGATACTGGTAGGCATTCATTAGATGATACTGGTAGGCATTCATTAGATGATACTGGTGTGCATTCATTAGATGAGACTGGTGTGCATTCATTAGATTGGACTGGTTTGTTGCTGTTTTTTAAGGAAACCAAAGGAAAACACATTTTAACACTTGATTAACACAAATTTTAACCCATTTTATTTTGACTTATTATGCAATGCTGAGTAGAGAATAAATAAACACAACTTTGATATTTAAACATCCGATTGAGTTGCTCTGTATTGCTACCTGGATAATTACTTATGAAATGTACTTTAAGAAGTAAACAGAAGAAAAAGCTCAAGAAAGTATAAAAAAAAAACAGAAACGAAAAGGTTAATTATCCACACCGGAAGGAATCAAAGCAAACCCACTTCCTGTCACGTGGGCAATAATTCTACATTGTTTTTCACTCACGCTGTAACTTTGGTGCCAACAAGCCAACGATTCTCTCCCTTCAACTAGCACTGTGTCTGGTGTTTACACTTGGTGGGGTTGGTTGTCTGGCTATCGGTGGCAGTTACCTGTACAAGTTAGTCCGGAAATATTCCAAACAATGGAACACGATCTTAATTGATGCTCAGTTGAAAAAAAAGGGGCTTTTTACGAATCGGAAAAGTGACTCTTAACTCTTTGGAAAAGTGGCTCTTTACTAGATGGAAAAAGGACTCTAAACGGGATGGAAAAGTGGCCTTTTCGAAAGTTTAAAAAGTGGCTCTTCGTGAGTTGGTAAAGTGGCTCTTCACGGGTGGGGAAAGTGGCTCTTTACGGGTTAGAAAAGGAGCTACCGTTGAGGTGGAAAAGTGGCCCTTCGTTTGTAGAAAAAGTGGCTCTTCGTGAGATGGTAAAGTGGCTCTTCACGGGTGGGGAAAGTGGCTCTTTACGGGTTAGAAAAGGAGCTACCCGTGACGTGGAAAAGTGGCCCTTCGTTTGTTAGAAAAATGTCTCTTCGTGTGGTGGTAAAGTGGCTCTTCACGGGTTAGAAAAGGGGCTCCCCTTGAGTTGGAAAAGTGGCCCTTCGTTTGTTAGAAAAATGGCTCTTCGTGAGTTTGAAATGTGGCTCTTCACGAGTTGGAAAAAGTCGTTGTCCACAAAAAGGAAAAGAAACTTAAAATTGAAATCTTTGGTTTGACTGTCAGTTAAAAAATAAATTCTAACCTCTTCGCCGCGGCATCTTCCCCAGCCCACCCCAAACCCCCCCCCCCCCCCCGCCTTTTTTTTTAAGGAAAAAAAAAACCCCCATGCATGAAGTAAATCTATCCGATGTGAAACAGGCCGACGGGAGGAGATGATAAATGAAAGCTAACCCTCGCTTACGCCTCAGTTGTTCATCTATGTAAGCGGCTTCACGCGCTTATGCTTCTCAAAAATATGTTCAGGGCATTTTACACCATTGTCTCCCAGAACTAGAACCTATTTAAACAGCAAAGACTTGGGGAGAGAAAAGGGGGAAGAGGTGGGGAGGGGGGGGGGCGGGTTATTCGATTGGCGTTTGTTTTGGTACGTGTTTAATTTCATCCAACTTAAATTATTGTATACTCCCTCATTTCTGCATTTTACAGCGAAATATAACAAAGAGATAACGCCAGATATTTGAAAGAACATTTTTTTTTTCTGATATAACAAGATTTACAACATAATTCTACGCATCAAGAAATCGAATGGTAATATAAGTATACTGCTTATAGCTCTCCAGACATTGGCGACAGCCATACTTGAACGTCCCATCTACTTAAGTTACATGACGAAGCAATGAACTCGAGTAAAACACATTTAAGAATCCCAATTTTTGCTACACCCCTTCCCCCCCCCTTGACGTCACTGCACACTTTTTATTTCATGCCCATGAACTATATTAATATTCTGATATCACAGCCAATTTTAAACCGATTATTTATTACACCATATTTAAATTGAGACGATTTCATTTTTCAAAATGAAAAAACATTACGCACCAAAAGCAGATGCGTTATTAAAAAAAAAAAATTAAATCTTTCAGCAGATTTATCGGGAATTACATTTTGACGCGCTATCCAGTAATGGAAGCCGTCACACCAAAAGCAAAATGCATACAAGAGATGAGATTGCTGCTTATAAATAACAACCAATGCTTCATTTCAGACCCTGTTCAGTTTTACCTTTTAAATTACTGCGGGAAGTCCTCTTGGACACTCGACAAAGCGTCATGTCCACATTTTAGGTTCTTAAATAAATTTTCTGAAGCGAATCAATAAATAATTAACTTCTCCGTCCAGCGGTAGCAGGGTACAAAATAAAGAGAAAACTGTCAGCTAAAAGCTGTCCATTCAAGAGGAAGATCTCGCGAATATCCCCGAGTCCTGGCATGCGCGGATCTGGATTCACTTCAGTGTAAGGAATATCGGACCCCGGAGTGGGTACGTCCTATTGATTCATTCATCGATTTCGACTGTGGTTATGTGGCGAGGTTATTTCACTGTAAACATTCAAGTGGTTGGGGTCCCAGGGCTCTCCACGTGTAATTATCACGTCATTAGTTTTGTAATGGTTGGGGATAGTTTTCCGGCTGGAAAATTCTCTGGCAGAAAATCCTTGGTCACCGTGCAGTGTGGAACACGGGCTACCGCTCAATTTTTGATAAAAAATTTTGTCAAAATATTTACCAAGATTTCCCAAGATCATGAAAATATATAAGAGTTTTGGGAGTTTTTTCTTTTTTTTTAAGTGATTTTTGAATGGGGTAGTGAATTCCCAAGATCTTGGGAAAATTCCCAAGGTGTGGCAGCACTGTGTGGGACACGGGGGAAGTCGTGAATGAGAAGCGTTTCAATGTTAAATATCATACTTAACATATCTAGTATCATATGAAGGAATTTAACACTTGGGACTAAACAGAACAGCTTGGGGGGACAAAGTTAAAACGAATAAATTATATTTAAAAATATTACAGAGATGACCTTCACTACTATACTCCTTGGAAAAAATCAGAACTGTTTAAATCAGTGATTCCCAAACTTTTCTATAACCCGCACCCCTTACGCATTTTTTGTGCGGCATACATGGTCACAACCTCTTTCTATTTTCCAGTCACTCTCCTTTCTCTCTCTATCTCTCTTTCAATGTGTGTCCCTTTATCCGTGTTTCTCTCTCTCTCTCTCTCTCTCTCTCTCACTGTCCGTGTCCCTCTATCAATGTATGTCCATCAAAATGGCTGTCTAACTCTCTGCCTATCTTTCTCATTGTCTGTCTCTCGCTATATCTTGATCTCTAAATCTTCTCTCTCTCTCTCTCTTCTCTTTCTCTGGTTCTTTTTTCAATGTCTTTATCTGTCTCTCTGTCACTCAAACAGTCGCTCCAAACATTCCCATCGCCCCCCCCCCCACAACCCACCCACACGTACGAGCCTATCGTGCACTATTAACATATTGTAAATAATTCCTCCATACCCGACACAAAATTCACCGTTACCTCACGTGAAATCACAGGCCTCCTTAAATATTACACTCCCACAACCACGAAAAGCAAGCCCCCCCCCCTTTTAAGCCTCACTCGTCACTTGCCCATCATACAACCATCTTATCAACAGTCCTTACTTGGCCATGATACAACCATCTTATCAACAGTCCTTACTTGGCCATGATACAACCATCTTATCAACAGTCCTTACTTGGCCATGATACAACCATCTTATCAACAGTCCTTACTTGCCCATGATACAACCATCTTATCAACAGTCCTTACTTGGCCATGATACAACCATCTTATCAACAGTCCTTACTTGGCCATGATACAACCATCTTATCAACAGTCCTTACTTGGCCATGATACAACCATCTTATCAACAGTCCTTACTTGCCCATGATACAACCATCTTATCCACAGTCCTTACTTGGCCATGATACAACCATCTTATCAACAGTCCTTACTTGGCCATGATACAACCATCTTATCAACAGTCCTTACTTGGCCATGATACAACCACCTTATCAACAGTCCTTACTTGTCCATGACACAACCATCTTATCAACAGTCCTCACTTGCCCATGATACAACCATCTTATCAACAGTCCTTACTTGGCCATGATACAACCACCTTATCAACAGTCCTTACTTGCCCATGATACAAACATCTTATCAACAGTCCTTACTTGCCCATGATACAACCATCTTATCAACAGTCCTCACTTGGCCATGATACAACCATCTTATCAACAGTCCTTACTTGGCCATGATACAACAATCTTATCAACAGTCCTTACTTGGCCATGATACAACCATCTTATAAACAGTCCTTACTTGGCCATGATACAACCATCTTATCAACATTCCTTACTTGGCCATGATACTACCATCTTATCAACAGTCCTGACTTGGCAATGATACAACCATCTTATCAACAGTCCTTACTTGGTCATGATACAACCATCTTATCAACAGTGCTCACTTGCCCATGATACAACCATCTTATCAACAGTCCTCGCTTGGCCATGATACAACCATCTTATCAACAGTACTTACTTGTCCATGACACAACCATCTTATCAACAGTCCTCACTTGCCCATGATACAACCATCTTATCAACAGTCCTTACTTGGCCATGATACAACCACCTTATCAACAGTACTTACTTGTCCATGATACAACCATATTATCAACAGTCCTTACTTGGCCATGATACAACCATCTTATCAACAGTCCTTGCTTGGCCATATTACAACCATCTTATCAACAGTCCTTACTTGGCCATGATACAACAATCTTATCAACAGTCCTTACTTGGCCATGATACAACCATCTTATCAACAGTCCTTACTTGGCCATGATACAACCATCTTATAAACAGTCCTTACTTGCCAATGATACAACCATCTTATCAACAGTCCTCACTTGGCCATGATACAACCATCTTATCAACAGTCCTTACTTGGCCATGATACAACAATCTTATCAACAGTCCTTACTTGGTCATGATACAACCATCTTATAAACAGTCCTTACTTGGCCATGATACAACTATCTTATCAACATTCCTTACTTGGCCATGATACTACCATCTTATCAACAGCCCTGACTTGGCCATGATACAACCATCTTATCAACAGTCCTTACTTGGCCATGATACAATCATCTTATCAACAGTCCTCACTTGCCCATGATACAACCATCTTATCAACAGTCCTCACTTGGCCATGATACAACCATCTTATCAACAGTCCTTACTTGGCCATGATACAACCATCTTATCAACAGTCCTCACTTGCCCATGATACAACCATCTTATCAACAGTCCTTACTTGGCCATGATACAACCATCTTATCAACAGTCCTCACTTGGCCATGATACAACCATCTTATCAACAGTCCTTACTTGTCCATGACACAACCATCTTATCAACAGTCCTTACTTGCCCATGATACAACCATCTTATCAACAGTCCTTACTTGGCCATGATACAATCATCTTATCAACAGTCCTCACTTGCCCATGATACAACCATCTTATCAACAGTCCTCACTTGGCCATGATACAACCATCTTATCAACAGTCCTCACTTGGCCATGATACAACCATCTTATCAACAGTCCTTACTTGGCCATGATACAACCATCTTATCAACAGTCCTCACTTGCCCATGATACAACCATCTTATCAACAGTCCTCACTTGGCCATGATACAACCATCTTATCAACAGTCCTTACTTGTCAATGACACAACCATCTTATCAACAGTCCTTACTTGCCCATGATACAACCATCTTATCAACAGTCCTTACTTGGCCATGATACAATCATCTTATCAACAGTCCTCACTTGCCCATGTTACAACCATCTTATCAACAGTCCTCACTTGGCCATGATACAACCATCTTATCAACAGTCCTCACTTGGCCATGATACAACCATCTTATCAACAGTCCTTACTTGGCCATGATACAACCATCTTATCAACAGTCCTCACTTGCCCATGATACAACCATCTTATCAACAGTCCTTACTTGGCCATGACACAACCATCTTATCAACAGTCCTCACTTGGCATTGATACAACCATCTTATCAACAGTCCTTACTTGGCCATGACACAACCATCTTATCAACAGTCCTCACTTGGCCATGATACAACCATCTTATCAACAGTCCTCACTTGCCCATGATACAACCATCTTATCAACAGTCCTTACTTGGCCATGATACAACCATCTTATCAACAGTCCTCACTTGGCCATGATACAACCATCTTATAAACAGTCCTTACTTGGCCATGATACAACTCCCTTATCATCAAGACACCAAACAGCGCCCGCCACTTACTTAATCTTAATGCATTAATTAGAACCGTACAAGCTCCGCCCATGGAACACTTTTCCTGAGATGCTCTGTAAACCAATTAAGACCACTATAGCTCCCGCCGTATTCATCCTTTTGTGTGTACAACGACAATGAACTCGATGTAGCCGACGCTATTACATTGCGGCCATCTTCACATAAAGCTCTGCTATTGTCGCAACTGCTGTTGACACGGTGCATTGGCTTGCGGTGTGCAAATACGAGGTGCTCGGTGCGAAAAGAAGGTGCATAGCCTAAATCTATGGCAGCATTCAGAGCAGGCAAATTGCTCCATTTGTACTTTACTAATCTAAGTGTCTAGAATTTTCCTTTGATAGCATTCTAGACATTAGTGATGGCATATTTTATATTTCATTATTGTCTTGCATCAGCGTCCATGCCATACAAAGTTCAATTAAATAACCTGATCTAGGAAAAATTATAACTCGTTTACCTTCAACTTGCAAAGATTGTGTTGTTGTTGCTAATCTTTATAACTATAAAAAAATTTATATATATATATATATATATATATATATATATATATATATATA
>CAXITT010000028.1:2057866-2086323 GCA_964033795.1 Lymnaea stagnalis | reverse complement strand
ACCCCCCCCCCCCCCCCCCCCCCCCACCCCACTACCCACCCCACAACCCACCCCACTACCCACCCCTCTACCCATCCCACTACCCACCCCCACTACTTGCCCCTAAAACAACGACTTTTATCATTGCAACCTTTTCATCTCCCCCAAACCAGGTGGACGAACCCTAATCTTCTTTATTTGTCCGCACTAATCCACACGGCATCCCTTTTAATCCGTTCCTTTGTGGCAGCAGCAAACACTGGGGCTGCGTGGAGAAAGTTATTGGAAGATAAGGACTCTGATATCAGCCCCCAAAAAGATATCGGCGTCTATCTCTTCGGCCAAAGGTATCAGAGTTTAAAGAATAACATCTTTGCCATATTCTCCTTGCTGAGCTACTGCGCTTTCGTTAAACGCTTTCAGGGAATTCTTTGAACACAACATCCAGTTTGTGATAAGCTGTTTATGAGTAGGCGCCAAATCTAGGTGTTTGTTCACATAAAATACCAAATCTGGTTAGCGAGACGAGCTACGAGCTTTATCACGGTTCCGGGGGTAATGAGGTTGAATTGACCGGATGTGACGTCACATAATACATCCGGTACAGTTGGTCACCGTGCTCAATAGGTTTAACATTTCTTTAACTGTCAAATTTTTTTATTTTTTTTATTTAATTTTTTTTTAAATTGAAGCTTTATCTTTATTTTCATGTTTCAACTGTTGTAGTTATTCTAATTATAGATCAGTTTAGAAGAGTAATAGTTCGGGATCAAAAATCCTTAAATTTTAATGCCTACCCCTTAAAAAATTCTAAAACAACGATAGAAAACATTTTGAAATACTTAAGATTAGCTTGTGGGTTTCTGGCAGCATAATTTTGCGGGAGGCTAATTTACCCACTTTCCGTCATCCTATCAAGCTGAAACTTGGCATTTGGACTCGTTGGTGGAGACACATTCAGTTTTCAGCCCCACCTGCCACCCCCCCCCCAACCCACAAAAATCAGTCTTTCCTATTTTCTTGGGGTGGGGGTGGAGGAATGTTAATGATGTTTTCAATGGGAGAGTTTTTTAGTGCGGAGCTGTTGCTGTGTGCTTTGAACTTGTGACTCGCTTTGGTATATACGAAAATTAAATGTATTTTTTGAAGGGGAAAATGAAGGGAGTTTGAGACGCCTTTTCGCCAGAATTTTACCCACTAAAAAACGCTTCTTGAGAAATGGTTAAACACGTACAGCGACATACTGCAAATAAAAATACATATAAAAGATTTATAGGGGAAAAAATGTGTTTCTAGAGTTCGTTTAATTTCCAATGTAGACCCAAACTTTATAAATCAACGAGAAATAATGCTCATAAATGGGAAATAAATACGATTTTTATCCTTTAAGCTCAATTTGAGAACCACGTCGTGTAAATTCGTATCAATTGCGGATCAGTATATCGAGCAGTTACAAAAAAATAAACCCATATCATGGTCAGGGCTGCAAGGGTACGTCAAATAGTGCAACTCATTTTGAACCACGTAGTCTCAATGTCTTCAAGTATTTGCCGTGTCGCCCACAAGTGTGTCTTTGGTGTTGTTGAATAAGAGAGGCATTCTTTAGTTACTGTAAACACATTTTTATCAAACAGGTTCTTATAGGATTTAAGTTTCATAATAATGGACATATATATATATATATATATACATGTACATTTCAGAATACTCAATATATATATATATAAATATATTATACTGTGGCGTAGCTAGGGGATGTGTGGGATGTGTACTGCTCTGGGTGACACCATCACAGGGTGGGGGGGGGGGGGTGACACCAAATTGATATATATATAAATATATATATATATATATAAATACACATTACATTTCAGAATACTCAATATATATATATATAAATATATTATACTGTGGCGTAGCTAGGGGATGTGTGGGATGTGTACTGCTCTGGGTGACACCATCACAGGGTGGGGGGGGGAGTGACACCAAATTGATATATATATAAATATATATATATATATATAAATACACATGTACCAGAAATCTGGACTTATTATATATATGTATCAGAATGGTTCAAATTAACTTCCGAAATTTTGGACTTAAAGAGCTTGAGCTAACGTTAGAATTTTGATTGTTATAGGTTTTATTTTTGGTTTAGTATTTATTTGTTCGCTGAAGAAGGTCACTTGCCGACATGTTTGTCGTTTGTTGCGTCCCCTTTTTCAGGTTTTACTTTACTTTGTTTAACACATTTCAGACATTTCCGCGCTCTGCTCCCTAATGTTCATTAGAACTATTGAGCGTTTTGCGGCTCATCAATCATAATGGAGTGTTTGCATCAGTAGCACCTCAATCAATAGCATGAATTCTGAAGGCATGATATGTCGAGAATAAACTTAACAAGCAGTGAGTAAGACAAGTTACACAATAATGGATAAGAGTTTCCTGATGTTTTACGTTAAACATATGGGCAGGGCAGCATTATCGATAGACCAAGGTAGGCAAGGTGACTAGGATCCTATTGGCCAAGGAATTAAGGCACTTACGTAACTCCAATTCTGCTTTTAACAAGGCCTTGAGGCTGTTGCCTGGGTCACGACGATCCTAATCCTGCCCTATCTAAAGATATAACACTTATCTTATATAGCCACTCTTCATTCTAAAGACTTTTGAAGGGGTGGAGTACCTCTGTGACAGGGTTGTCTACCTCTGTGACAAGGTTGTCTACCTCTGTGACAGGGTTTTCTACCTCTGTGACAGGGTTAAATACATCTGTGACAGGGTCGAATAACACCTCTGGGAAAGAGTTGAATCCCTCAGTGACAGGGCTAAATGCCTCTGGGACAAGGTTGAATACCTTGTGACAGGGTTGAATACCTTGTGACAGGGTTGAATACCTCTGTGACAGGGTTGAATACATCTGCACTATAGTAAAAAAAAACAAAAAACGAATCCACACACTGTTTTCAAACCATTCAATCTTGGACTTATAAGTGATCTCTAGAAAATTAAATAAATATGTATAGCATTTAATTACATTCATCCAGATTGTGTATAGGAAGAACTATGACATATACAATTCCATTGATGACTTTATCCTACCATGACTATTTCAAATGAGACAAAGCACATCTCGCCTGGTCATGGCTGCCATAATACACCAACAGACCGCTGAGTGACAGCTGGCCCACTGCACCTAATCTTCACGCCAAGCGCGTCCAAGCATCGTGGTTAAACTTTCATCATGCATGCTTTTGATGGTTCAGCTCCTGTTGTCTGATACCATGCTTTGATGTCTTTGAAACGTTGACAGAAAGACAAACACAAAAAACACACGTCGTGATGATAGTTACAACCTGCAGGGTACGAGCATGTGGAACAGAATGGTCTCAGTGGGTGAATGCGAATACCGTAATAAAATGCCGTCCCACTGTGCGACTACGACTATGATTCTGTATTCTTTTTAAAAAACAAAAACAAAAAACAAAAAAAAACAAAACAAAAAAAACATACAGAAACAAAATGAATCCGTAATTATCGCGTGCCGGCCTTTGATGATTGGTATTGATTCTAGCAATTAATATTGTGTACGGATCAATATTCATAAATTTGGTTTGTTTAGTTTTGGCATACAGAGCCAAGGGATGTCGATCGGAGTGCTTTTTTTATCTAGCTATGTGTGCGGACAGCAAAGGTTTCAATAGCTGACGGTGGTTGTTGTCCAGGCGGAGGGAGTTGGGTTAACAGATGAGCGTTTTGTGTAAGGACCAGGTGTTATTTTCATGTAAGCAGTATCCGTCCTTGGGGGCATTTATAGTATGTTCTGTGGCTAGATTAAGAGAAACGAGAAATTGTTGTTTCTTCATTGGTTCTGTCTGCTGGGGAAGGCTCTTCGCCGACACGTTCTTCTCTTCTTCGTCCTGTCTTTCTATTTCGAACTTCCACATCATCTTGTTCCATTATTTCCTACACACAGATAGAACGCAGTCCTTTATTTATTATCCTAAAGTATGAACCCACCTAACGTTGATAGATCAAATCCTTTTTTTTTAGACTCCACTGCATAACGAATTATTTTTTGTAGCATTTCAAGAAATAGATACATAATCGTTTTGAGTTTGAAACATACGAGGACATGACAGAACACTTTGATGTACATATCTGACAGGACCGGATACATTGGTGTGCGCATCTGGGAGGACGGAACATATTGATGTACGCACCAGAAAGAACGGAACATATTGATGTACGCACCTAGCAGGATGGAACACATTGATGTACGCACCTAGCAGGATGGAACAAATTGATGTACGCCTTAACTCTTTGCCGCACGTTTTCGCAGTTTACACCGTGTCACACATTTTTAGGGGACTATTTTTTTAACAGACGAAAAAAACGGGGTTTTATGTTAACAACAGGTTTAAAAGATGAAATGGTCTAGTTTTTTGGTCCAAGTTAACCCTCCTCCACCTGTGTCTGTTTCTCGAATCGCCCTCCCACGTTTACTCCAACTCATTTCAACGCCATTTTTTTTAAAACTCGTGCGAACAGATTTGGCTGGAAAAAGAAAGGGCATCGAGGGCTTGTCTCACGACACGTGATAGTCACGTGGTACATCAATTGTTCGTTTTAGGAACGTCGCCTTTCATTAGCCTTCGAACTCTGCAAACCCCGAGACAACATTTCCAGGTATTCTTATTTTATGTTCAACGCACCCTGTTTCGGCGCAAATAAAACTTCAGTCAAATTAATTTCTTCTTCTTCTATATCTTAAGGGCCCACGATCAATTTATTGATCATTTTGGCTCCTATGCATTTAGATGGGATTTGCAATGTTTCTGTTACTGGTGGTGATGAGGAAATTATGCACTAGGGGTTTGAAGGCTTGAGGCAATAGACACAAATGTGTCTAGTGTTGTCGCCTCAACCGTTCCTTTTGAAAGATGGTTCCAGTCCCTGATTGTTTTGGGCAGGAATGAGCAGCTCCTATACTGGCTTCTTGCTGGTATGAGCCTGAATTGCCTGTCATGGCCTCGTCGCTGTCTATGGGGGAGAGGGACGAGTTTCTGTTTAATACCGGAACAGTGGACCAGCCCATTATTTATCTTGTACATCATGGAGAGCCTGGATTGTCGTCGTCGTTTCTCCAATGGTGACCAGCCTAGTGTTTCTAGCATGCTGCCAACACTAGAGGTAATTAATACCTATCGCAGAACACACGCCTTCAAAGACGAAATGAATTGGGATATTTTGTTCTCAGTTGTTAAAATTGAAAGAAGACAAACAATGAATCCAGCCAAAACATCTCCAGCTCATAGGAGCGTTTAAAAAAAAAAATTACCTCCATTCATAAAAACGCAAACTTATTCGCGTTACTTTTATTGAGCTCTTAAAACTGGTATCAGTGTGAGTGATCTTTATGTGCCTCTTCTGGGCGAATTGCTATTTCAAGTTGCATTACCGAAGAGCTTCCATCTGCTTCATTGCTAGCGATCACAGGCACCTTACAGACTTTTTGGCTTTCTCACCTGACCAAGATAAAATGTGAACAGCAAAAGAAAAAGTGCAGAGATCGTGACAGACACAACGGGAAAGGTTTGAATCGTGACAGACACAACGGGAAAGGTTTGAATCGTGACAGACACAACGGGAAAGGTTTGAATCGTGACAGACTAATCGGGAAAGGTTTGAATCGTGACAGACACAACGGGAAAGGTTTGAATCGTGACAGACACAACGGGAAAGGTTTGAATCGTGACAGACTAATCGGGAAAGGTTTGAATCGTGACAGACTAATCGGGAAAGGTTTGAATCGTGACAGACTAATCGGGAAAGGTTTGAATCGTGACAGACTAATCGGGAAAGGTTTGAATCGTGACAGACTAATCGGGAAAGGTTTGAATCGTGACAGACTAATCGGGAAAGGTTTGAATCGTGACAGACTAATCGGGAAAGGTTTGAATCGTGACAGACTAATCGGGAAAGGTTTGAATCGTGACAGACTAATCGGGAAAGGTTTGAATCGTGACAGACTAATCGGGAAAGGTTTGAATCGTGACAGACTAATCGGGAAAGGTTTGAATCGTGACAGACTAATCGGGAAAGGTTTGAATCGTGACAGACTAATCGGGAAAGGTTTGAATCGTGACAGACTAATCGGGAAAGGTTTGAATCGTGACAGACTAATCGGGAAAGGTTTGAATCGTGACAGACTAATCGGGAAAGGTTTGAATCGTGACAGACTAATCGGGAAAGGTTTGAATCGTGACAGACTAATCGGGAAAGGTTTGAATCGTGACAGACTAATCGGGAAAGGTTTGAATCGTGACAGACTAATCGGGAAAGGTTTGAATCGTGACAGACTAATCGGGAAAGGTTTGAATCGTGACAGACTAATCGGGAAAGGTTTGAATCGTGACAGACTAATCGGGAAAGGTTTGAATCGTGACAGACTAATCGGGAAAGGTTTGAATCGTGACAGACTAATCGGGAAAGGTTTGAATCGTGACAGACTAATCGGGAAAGGTTTGAATCGTGACAGACTAATCGGGAAAGGTTTGAATCGTGACAGACTAATCGGGAAAGGTTTGAATCGTGACAGACTAATCGGGAAAGGTTTGAATCGTGACAGACTAATCGGGAAAGGTTTGAATCGTGACAGACTAATCGGGAAAGGTTTGAATCGTGACAGACTAATCGGGAAAGGTTTGAATCGTGACAGACTAATCGGGAAAGGTTTGAATCGTGACAGACTAATCGGGAAAGGTTTGAAGATTTATTTCGGATGGCCTCGTTCAGGGGATATTTTTCCGTTTTTTCACTTCACCTCAATCCCCTCCCCCCCCCCAAACCCCCTTGCAAACGATTTCAGTTTTATGGGGCTCATGGGAGAGAGTACAGAGATATCATTTTACTGTCATAACGGAAGGAGGGTTACGTTGGCGGGAAAATATATGGCGTCGACTACCGGAAGATGACTCAGATACAAGAAGTTTGAGAGCGGGATTGGTAGTTTGGAGGGTGTGGGGGAGGGGGGGGGCGACTTAAGTCAGAGTTTCTCGTGGGCCCAACTTCTTCTTAACCTTGAGAGAAATGGTTTATATAGTCTTATACCCACCGCACTTCTGGTGATGTAGATTCCATTTTAAAATGTTGCGTGTCAGCATATAGCCATGACTTTTACCCGAATGATAAATTCATTTGATGTGACGCTTGGATCTTTTTTTTTTCAAATTCTTTTTTCAGATTATATTTAGAATCTCTTGGTTTTTGGGGGTTTTTTTTTTTTTTTTTTTTTTTTATTATTTTTTTTTTCTTTTTTTTTTTGTTTTTTTTTGTTTTTTGTTTTTTTTTTTTTTTTTTTTTTTTTCTTTTGAAGAAGAAGAAAAAAGGGTTAGTAAGACTTATTTCGAGGATCCTTGTTGAAAATTTGCGTGTGGTCTTCCGAGATGTCAGCAGCTGTTTCAACAGGGAACATGTTTTATGAGTACGGTAATAATTAGCGTACACTGTTGGGTTACTTAAGGTTAACATTGGTTATGTCAATGTAAAAAAATTCAACTGTGTAAATAGCCCTTGAAGTATTTAGCATGGTGAAAAAAGAAATTATGGATTAAAGAGAAGTGTGGGGGGGGGTGTGGGGGGGGGAATTTTTAGCATACATTTTAGAAACTCATGACAGATCCAGGTGGGAGGGGGTCAAAGCTTACTTAAATAGCCCTTGAAGTATTTAGCATGGTGAAAAAAGAAATTATGGATTAAAGAGAAGTGTGGGGGGGGTGTGGGGGGGGGAATTTTTAGCATACATTTTAGAAACTCATGACAGATCCAGGTGGGAGGGGTTCAAAGCTTACGAACATATGTTCTATATATTCATTACTAAGACAACATTTTTAAAAAAAAGTTAACTCTATCTAGTTGTGCGTCCCTTTGATTCCTCCGTTCTTAAGTTATTTCTTGCCCCCTGATAAAATTATACAAGATTCATTACATGTCTCCAGTTAGCAAATACAATCATTTATCCTCAAAGCCGACGTTATACTTTTTCCATTTGAAGAAACATAGTAAATACATCATCTAAATGAAGTGCCCACCACTAATATTTTATCTAGGGAATAATACTGAGACTAATAATTAAGTCAGCTTTTCGGCGCACTATCACCTTATGGAATTCATCAAAATTCTCTCTTACTAGTAATCCTCAGGGTCCTTGCGTTTCTTGTCTTATTTCTTATACATTTACATCTTCCCGATAAAAACCTATTTTTTACAGTAACAATACATGAATTATTTTACTTCCTGTAATCTTGGTTGTGATAAACGCAACTTCCGGCAATAGCAGGAATATCTTGAACACTTATGTTGTTTTTAAAATAAATACGTTCCTATTCTTGATGTTTCTTCATTTGCCCCGTCTGCTGTGTAAGGCTCTACGCCGAAACGTTCTTCTTGTATTGCCCTGTCTGTTTTTTTTTTTTATTTCAAACCTCCACACGCCTTGTTCTTTCCTTCACGCAGCCTGAACCCAGTCCTTCATTTGTTATACCGAGACTATGCAGGCATGAAAATTACAGCTTAATAAATATTTAGTGAAAGACACGGTAAAACGTGCAGTGATTTGAAGTAAGGCGATATTTAATATTCATTTTGAATTTGGCTAATTATGACCTACCCCCCCCCCCAATTTCTATGCATTGAAGTTAGTAACATTCTAGTTAAATTATTATTATTTTTTTTTTAAAGTTTAAAGCCAAGTTTCAAACCGATACATTTCTAGATCATCGGTCAACAAATGTCTCGTAGTTACGGGGAGAGGAGGAGAGGGCATGGTGGCAAGGAATATGAGTTGGGAATTCAAGGGTTAAAACTTGTTATTTCTACATGAAAGGAACACTTAAAAACCCACATGAGCATGAGGAAGAAGCGGAACGAAAGTTAATTTGGTGTAAACACAGATAGTGTAAGTATACGCACGTCACAGTACTATGTGAGATCTCGCCAAGATTCTTTTCTTATCAATCACATTTTCAATTAATTTTTTTTAAAATATTGATCACTGTTCCTATTGATTTTGGTTTACGGTATGCTGGTTGTTTATTTTATTTTTTTTTAAACGAATGAATTGTTGTGTATGGTGAGTATCAGCGGCGTAGGAAGGGGTAGTGAAAGAACTCTCTGCACCAGGTGCCAGATTTTTTAATGCTGAAGGGTGCCATTTTCGGCTAACTGCATAGTTTGTTTTTTTCATGTAAAGGGGTGATACAATTTTTGCCCCCCCCCCGCCTTTTCGGGCTGCACTAACCCCAGCTATGCCAGNCATGCCAGTGGTCAAATATCCCCCCCCCCCCGGCCACCCCACCTTGCTATTCTGACCAGGATTTTATGAAGATGGCGGTATTTAATTATGATGTGACCTGGTTTGGACGGTACGTTTTTCAAATGGCTGTCCTCTATAAAATTTGCTTTCATGAAAGACATGTCATTTGTTTAAGGTTATTTTTATAATATTTGAAATAGAATTCCGAAAAGCCAACATTATTAGAGCATTAGAGTCGACAACATGCCAAGATTTGTTATGAGAATAGCGAGAACATTCCACAAGAACACCTGATGCGTCTCTGGTAGCAGCACAACCACAAAACACCCACTGGTTAATTACAAGAGTGAATTAAGGACTCATCAGACATCACTCAGCCCGACAAAGTTGTGTACCACGTGACCAGAAGCGCCTCAGCGTCACGTGTTTGCGGGCTAACGTCTCTGGGCCAGTGCAAATACCCGGCAATAAAGGGCGAGCTGGCCCGTGTGCGCTGGGCCATGTTTCAACCGAATGTTGCCAGGCGGAGATGGCTCAGGCTCTCCGAGGCGATCTCAGACCGATGAGCCGCTTGATGGCATCGTGCTGTTGGCGGTCATTCGGATCACGTGACGACGCCAGACCATCTGAACAGAAGTTTGCTGAAAGCAATAAGTTGATGAGGAATGGCCGACGCCCTGGCAGCCGTTTTTGTTCTTCTTCCGGGCTCCTCATTCCGTTTATAATAATGATTTGTTGTACTCCCTAACGAAAGCAAACAACCTATTATAGTGATAAGCGAAGTTGCTTTTTCTTTAAACTATTATTTGAGAGTATCAACTGCCACTCTTGCTGCTGTATGAGGCTAAGTTACACAATTTTTAGGAATAAAATAAGAGGCCGTTAATTAGGCGATGTTTATATTTCAAATTATTCTTTAAGAGTATCAAATAACGCTATTGCTGCTGTGTTGGTCTAAGCTGGACATCATTGTGTCAAGGAATGCGTCTATAAGAGGTCGTTAGTTCACTTTAATTTAGACGGACCTGTTGCAGTAGATCGCATGCTGAGATATCGGCACGTTTCAGACTGACATTGTGACTCTCCATTTTATTTGGGGCGTGCCTAAAAATGCTTGACAAAAAAATCCAAGCTCATGGGGTCAAGGAGACAGCGGTTATTTTATATCACGGCTTTGAAAGAAAAAATATCGAGAAATCAATGGTTAATCCGCTCGAAGGTGAAATGGCATTTTTTGAGTCGGAACTCTTGGGTTATCTTTAGATTTGGTTTGTGACATCATCAAAAATGTTCGCCAGAGGTTTTTCCCGGCCATCTGCGGATAAGTTTTGGTGTTGAGCAATTTTTGAAAAAAAAAATTAACCGTGCACTGTGCACATGAAGTATGATGATAAGACAAGAGAACAAGTTAACAAATTGGTGTGCACATGAAGTATGATGATAAGACAAGAGAACAAGTTAACAAATTGGTGTGCGCATGAAGTATGATGATAAGACAAGAGAACAAGTTAACAAATTGGTGTGCGCATGAAGTATGATGATAAGACAAGAGAACAAGTTAACAAATTGGTGTGCACATGAAGTATGATGATAAGACAAGAGAACAAGTTAACAAATTGGTGTGCGCATGAAGTATGATGATAAGACAAGAGAACAAGTTAACAAATTGGTGTGCGCATGAAGTATGATGATAAGACAAGAGAACAAGTTAACAAATTGGTGTGCACATGAAGTATGATGATAAGACAAGAGATAGAGAACAAGTTAACAAATTGGTGTGCGCATGAAGTATGATGATAAGACAAGAGAACAAGTTAACAAATGGGTGTGCGCATGAAGTATGATGATAAGACAAGAGAACAAGTTAACAAATTGGTGTGCACATGAAGTATGATGATAAGACAAGAGAACAAGTTAACAAATTGGTGTGCGCATGAAGTATGATGATAAGACAAGAGAACAAGTTAACAAATTGGTGTGCGCATGAAGTATGATGATAAGACAAGAGAACAAGTTAACAAATTGGTGTGCGCATGAAGTATGATGATAAGACAAGAGAACAAGTTAACAAATGGGTGTGCGCATGAAGTATGATGATAAGACAAGAGAACAAGTTAACAAATTGGTGTGCGCATGAAGTATGATGATAAGACAAGAGAACAAGTTAACAAATTGGTGTGCACATGAAGTATGATGATAAGACAAGAGAACAAGTTAACAAATTGGTGTGCACATGAAGTATGATGATAAGACAAGAGAACAAGTTAACAAATTGGTGTGCGCATGAAGTATGATGATAAGACAAGAGAACAAGTTAACAAATTGGTGTGCGCATGAAGTATGATGATAAGACAAGAGAACAAGTTAACAAATTGGTGTGCACATGAAGTATGATGATAAGACAAGAGAACAAGTTAACAAATTGGTGTGCGCATGAAGTATGATGATAAGACAAGAGAACAAGTTAACAAATTGGTGTGCACATGAAGTATGATGATAAGACAAGAGAACAAGTTAACAAATTGGTGTGCACATGAAGTACGATGATAAGACAAGAGAATAAGTTAACAATTTCGTGTGCGCAGACTTTTTTCAGCTGTGCGCACTCCCCCCCCCCTCCCCCATATTCTTTATTTTTATGCGCGCCCACTCGCGTACAGCTTAAGCGAACGTTGGTTTTCAAGAATTTACTCAAAATTCACATACTAAGTAACAATCAGTAATAATGATAATAATGTATATTTTTTGAGATTTCGAATAAAGCAGTTTCCAATTTTTTTTATTTTATTTTTGTTTTTATTTTATTTTTTTTTTTTGTTTTGCAACACTATAATAAAGATTCAAAATCAGTTAAGGAATACAGGAATTTAAAAACAAATTGTTTAGTTTTAGTCCAATAAAAAAAGTTGTATCGATTTTAGGGAACATAAACAAAATGTTGAAAATAATATATAAAAAAAAAAAAACTTAAAAGACTGAAAAAAATGTGTGCAATGTAATGGAAGCGAATACACTTATACTTGTATCAATAAACTCTACTTAGCGATGTAATTTTATGTTAACATATAATCTTTTAATAAATTACGTTTTCATATTATCTGACGGCGCAGGTAAAATAAGTAAAACACAAGTTTACGGCAATGTTTACCTTTATGATCAAACTACTGCTAAACACATGTGGACTTGACGCCTGAACATTTATTCATTGAATTTTAATCAAGAAACAGCCAAGTAAAATATTAGCTTAAATGATAGTGTATTTAGACCGTAGGCCATCTATGCCCCAACCTTGATTACCATCAAATAGCAGCAGTGGTTTCTATGATGACTGACAAGCACAGCCCAAAGGGACCAGGGCCGATCACTCCACCTTGCAAGAGCTGTAAGACTTGATTCCTCTTGGTCAATTTTAGCGGACGGGGCAATTTGCAAGCAGATTACTTCTTCTTGTCCCTCATGACGCCCGAATTGACCTCATGTGATACTAATGTGACATGGTCACTATTACCAGTTCAATGACATAGAAGTTTCACATATAGAGCGAAACTAACTTATAACATAACTTTTGTATTCTTCTCTTCATTCCTCTTTCTTTAAAGTTGAGCAAGTGC
Source organism: Lymnaea stagnalis (assembly GCA_964033795.1). Lineage (NCBI taxonomy): Eukaryota > Metazoa > Mollusca > Gastropoda > Lymnaeidae > Lymnaea > Lymnaea stagnalis. The sequence goes on along the minus strand of CAXITT010000028.1, from coordinate 2,073,414 downwards.
TTTACCTTTTACTTGATTTCTGAGCAGTTTTTTTTTTTTTTCTTCAAGGAAATATGCCGGAATAATGTTGTAGAGAACAAGGGAACTAAAACTACATGGCAAACTGCGCAGCCCGTCCTTACAAATTGAGAGATAAAAAAAAGTTATCTTTGATTACCTGTGTTTTTGCATCTTCACCTGGGGGATCTTCAAACCAAGATTTTTTCCCTCATTTTAATTAGAAATCCTTTCGTTCCCACTAAGTCCCTCAAGATAAGAGGCACTTAACGACCAACGACCAGCGTCTGCTCAATGTTGGCAATTACAGGGAGGGGGGGGGGTTGTAAGTTTTTGTGTCAGCAAGTGGTGCGGTGGGGGTTAGAGAAACCTGGGACCTTGACGTTGAAAATGTTAGTATGTTTGAGTCAGAACTGAGCGGGGCAATAGTGTACAGAAGTAATAGTAGGTGAATTTAATGGATAGTGGTCACCAGGAAAGGCAAGCAGAGGACAGTGCTTAGGTGGCTACAGTTTACTTGAGGAAAAGTTGTTTTTAAAAAGTCACTAGACCAGATGTACGGAGGCAGAACGGCTATAGTTTAATAACAAAAGAATGGGTATAGATCACTACAGCAGAATGGATATGGTTTAATACAACAGGATGGCCATAGTTCACTACAAAATAATGGCTATAGCTCACTAAAACAGAATGGCTATAGTTCACTAAAGCATAATTGATATGGTTTACTACAACAGGATGGCAATAGTTCACTACAAAAGAATGGCTATAGTTCACTAAAACTGAATGGCTATAGTTCACTACAACAGAATGGCTATACTTTATTACAACAGAAGGGCTATAGTTCACTACAAAATAATGTCTATAGTTCACTAAAACAGAATGGCTATAGTTCACTACTACAGAATGGCTATACTTCACTTCAACAGAAGGGCTATAGTTCACTATAACATAATCGCTCTAGTTCACTACACAGTCTAACTAATTAAATAAGGTATCCCAGCATGAAACTAATGACACGTTTCACCATTAAAAATTTTTGTAAAATGTATATATATATATATATATATAAATTTGATTATTATTAAGGAACTGTAAAACAAGACATTTGTTCACATATTAATATGTGGTAATGATGACATAGGCTTTTAGCTAAACCAGTACTTTATGGGAAAACATTTCTAAGTTTATTTTTATGCTTTAATACGACAGCACGTAAAATTAAAAAAAAAAAAAAATTATAAAAAAAAAAAACTCAAATAACTTTGACTCGTTTAGTTTTCCCCACTTAAGTGAGCTCTGTGATCAACCGAGGTTTGCAATGATTTTTTCTTAACGCAGTGAGTTTCGCAAACGTTAATTATGACTTTCCAAACGATCCCCCCAGGTAATGCCAATTTGTCTTTAGAACCTGTTCTCTTATATTTTCTTCATTATCTGAACATAACTCTTCAGGTGGTATTTTCTCATTTCAATGCCACTTCTCAGTGAGGTGACTCGTGCCATGAAGACCAACACAAAAACCACGAGGCGCGCCCCTGCCTCTCCTCACCCCCTCTCCTTTTCACCTCTGTTGGGTTAACGCTTGTACACCTGGCGTTCCAGAAGTTTCCCCCTGCAAATAGTATAGTACAATTCTGAGCGACGACCGTCTGCCCAAGAACAATAAACCAACAAGAAAAAAATGTCTGCATTAGCCATGGCTCGACAGCTGCTGTCTTCTGAACGGGTCTTGGTTTCAAGCGGGAAGCTAGCAGGAACTTATGGAAAGTCAAGGGAAGTAACTAAGAATGGACTTATGAAGTTATCTGACATGTAATCTCAGCTATATAGAAACCCTGGTAATTAACTATGGCATCGACAATGATGAGATTTCGATTATACCAAAAAAAAATTATTGAGTCTCTTATGGTGCTTAGCAATTTTAAGTTTTGTTTCATTTCATCTTTTTAAAGCAGCGGTTCTCAACCTGTAGGTCGCGACCTCTTTGGAGGTCGCACGACCATTTCCCAAAGGTCACCTAAGATTGTCTGAAAACACATACGCTCTTCAGTTATGAAGTAGCAACGAAAATAATTTTGTGGCTGCGGGTCGCCCCAACACGAGGAACTGTATTAAAGGGTCACGGCCTGAGAAAGGTTGAGAACCACTGTTTTAAAGATTCCGTTAACACTTTAAGTCATCAAAGCCACTGGTTTATTTTATTTTTTTAATGTATTATTATTTTTGTGTTTTGTTTTTGGTTTCGTATTGCCATTGGCCTAAGAATAACACGTGGAGACAAACGTCATCGATTTTAAAGAGCTGTACGAAAATTGGTAAGAGGGTTTATGGATCTTTCCGTTGTTTCAAATTGTATCTGTGAAATACAAAGCAATAACGAAAGTTAATCTAGACAAGAAAGCAGGTGGGCAATCGTGGTTGCACTGTCACAGGTAAATATTTTTATTGTATATCATTGTTGCACCGTCACATGTAAATATTTGATGGTATATCATTGTTGCACCGTCACATGTAAATAGTTGATGGTATATCAGTGTTGCACCGTAACATGTAAATATTTTATGGTATAACATTGTTGCACTGTAACATGAAAATATTTTATCATCAATCAGCTAAACTTAGTTTGAGTTTTTTTAATATATATTTATTTCACTTTCTTTTTTGTTAAATAGTATACATTTTATTAGTTTATCGTAAAGAATTGTAAGAAACTAAATAAGCAGCTCACATACATATAAATAGCAATAAGTTTTTAAAAAAAGAAATGTTATTGTAAAAGTTATATTATATATAATAAAATAAATTTTAGGTAATGTATAGCAGCGGTTTTCAGCCTGTGGGTCGCAACCCCCCCCCCTTTTTTTTGGGGGGGGGTTAGAAAGATCCTTACACAGGGGTCGCCCAAGACCATCGGAAAAAATATATTTATGAAGTAGTCATAATTTTATGGATGGGGGTCACCACAACACGCGGAACTGTGTTATAGTGTCACGGCATTAGGAAGGTTGAAAACCTCTGCTGTATAGCTTTGAAAAGCATAAATAAATCAGTTTTTTTTTTGGTGTTATATTTTTAATTTCAAGCGTGTCTATAAATGTTTTCAGAGCTAAGCTGAAATGTTTTCATGTTCAATGATTATGTTAAAGAAACCTGGGCGCGAAGCAAGATCAATTACTAGCATACCATTGTTTAAGATCAATTACTAGCATACCATTGTTTAACCGTTGATAAAATGTTCAACACATTGCTTATCAAAACATTTATTAGTTCACACATTCAATGAAATCGTCTTTGACGCTGTTGGGCAATGGTATTTTTATCAATGCTTTTTTAGTTTTTGATCTTGTTTGGCTTCAACAACTTTTCAGTTGCCTCAAAGAAAAAAAATGTTCTTTAATATCAACTAATGACATCGCATTTGGAGATGGCGTCGGTGGGTCGTCGAGCGTGAGCTCTTAATACCCCACACCCTCGGCACACCCCCACACGGTCCAGCGTATTTATGTGTAGTGTTTACATCGGTATTTATGTGTAGTGTCTACATCAGTATTTATGTGTAGTGTCTACATCAGTATTTATGTGTAGTGTCTACATCAGTATTTATGTGTAGTGTCTACATCAGTATTTATGTGTAGTGTCTACATCGATATTTATGTGTAGTGTCTACATCAGTATTTATGTGTAGTGTCTACATCAGTATGTATGTGTAGTGTCTACATCAGTATTTATGTGTAGTGTCTACATCGGTATTTATATGTAGTGTCTACATCGGTATTTATGTGTAGTGTCTACATCAGTATTTATGTGTAGTGTCTACATCAGTATTTATGTGTAGTGTCTACATCGGTATTTATGTGTAGTGTCTACATCAGTATTTATGTGTAGTGTCTAAATCGGTATTTATGTGTAGTGTCTACATCGGTATTTATGTGTAGTGTCTACATCTGTATTTATGTGTAGTGTCTACATCGGTATTTATGTGTAGTGTCTACATCAGTATTTATGTGTAGTGTCTACATCAGTATTTATATGTAGTGTCTACATCAGTATTTATGTGTAGTGTCTACATCAGTATTATGTGTAGTGTATACATCAGTATTTATGTGTAGTGTCTACATCAGTATTTATGTGTAGTGTCTACATCGGTATTTATGTGTAGCGTCTACATCAGTATTTATGTGTAGCGTCTACATCAGTATTTATGTGTAGTGTCTACATCAGTATGTATGTGTAGTGTCTACATCAGTATTTATGTGTAGTGTCTACATCAGTATTATGTGTAGTGTATACATCAGTATTTATGTGTAGTGTCTACATCAGTATTTATGTGTAGTGTCTACATCGGTATTTATGTGTAGTGTCTACATCAGTATTTATGTGTAGTGTCTACATCAGTATTTATGTGTAGTGTCTACATCAGTATTTATGTGTAGTGTCTACATCAGTATTATGTGTAGTGTATACATCAGTATTTATGTGTAGTGTCTACATCAGTATTTATGTGTAGTGTCTACATCGGTATTTATGTGTAGCGTCTACATCAGTATTTATGTGTAGCGTCTACATCAGTATTTATGTGTAGTGTCTACATCAGTATGTATGTGTAGTGTCTACATCAGTATTTATGTGTAGTGTCTACATCAGTATTATGTGTAGTGTATACATCAGTATTTATGTGTAGTGTCTACATCAGTATTTATGTGTAGTGTCTACATCGGTATTTATGTGTAGTGTCTACATCGGTATTTATGTGTAGTGTTTACATCGGTATTTATGTGTAGTGTCTACATCGGTATTTATGTGTAGTGTCTACATCGGTATTTATGTGTAGTGTCTACATCGGTATTTATGTGTAGTGTTTACATCAGTATTTATGTGTAGTGTCTACATCAGTATTTATGTGTAGTGTCTACATCGGTATTTATGTGTAGTGTCTACATCGGTATTTATGTGTAGTGTCTACATCGGTATTTATGTGTAGTGTCTACATCGGTATTTATGTGTAGTGTCTACATCAGTATATATTTAAAGCGTTTACATCAGCATCTATTTGAAGTCAGGTAATTGTTGATCAGCCGTCGTCAGTTTCCGTTGTAGAATTCTTTAACTCAAAAAAAAAAAAAAAAAAAACAACAAAAGATAACATTAACCCACCAAAGAAGACAGGTTATTCCCCCTTATCCCCCCCCCCCCCTAAAAAAATGTTCTATAATTTAGGGCACATATTCTTCATTCCCTCTTTCTCTTTAATTTGATGTCAGCGTTTTAATGACACTTTGACTTCAGGCTCAGTCTTAAGCAGTCTGTGCCAATAATTATTTGCTTAACTTTAATGCATTTAATCAGTTTCACCTTTTCAAATGGAATAAAAAAAATATTTTTTTTTGAAATAATGAGTTAGAAACTGGAAAGTTTCTTTAGCCATACTTTTATTATTTTTTTTTTGTTGTATATTTTTTTTCAAGTCGATTATTTTAAGCGCCAAACCTTACACAGTGACATCAAATCAAGTTGAAGTTTTAGAAACAGAAATTCAAAGTGTTTTAAAGAACTTTTCTTAATGTTTTGTAGGTTCCATCCATCCCGCGTACTCTGCGACAGAACATCAACTAGCAGATAACGATCTTCGACTGTAAGAACCAACACAGTTTTGTGAGCATCGTTTTTTTTTTGGTGTTGCATTTTTTAACCCGTCCTCGGTTGAAAACTGAAAAGGGAATAAAAAACCAGATGGTACGAGCTTAAATCCTCATCAACAGACAGAGTTTGTACCCCCCCCCCACCCCCAACAGACCACGTTAGTATGTGTTTGTTCGTACGTGTTACCAGTGAGTGATGTCTGTCAGCTTGCAGCAAACGAGTGTTGTCTGTCTGCGGTAACACATAACGAGAGTTGTGTGGCGATAGACTAAACTGAAACATGAAGAGCCTTTGCGCACTAAACAATGTCAACCACGACTTTAACAGGGACGCAAGCGTGTGGGTGATGTGAGGATGATAAGAGGGGGGGGGTAAACACATCTCCAGGTGAATTACTTGTTAGAATAGCAGAAACAGGCCGGCCAGAGGGGGGAACCTTAATAAATCATTTTAAAATGTATTTATTTATTTATTTATTTAGGCATTTTTATATAGCGCTTACCATAAAGCTCTAAGCGCTTTACAATTATTAAAAACATGTAAACTAAGTAAATAAAAATGAGACACTAGGATAGTAACTACTATACTATAGAAACAATGAAAATGGCTATAAAACGAGGACACTTTGACACTTTCACCAAGACTTAAGTTTTAATATCAGTAAGTCTCTACTAAAGAATCTCTTTAATAGATTAAATTTTATCAAATTTTCTATAAACTCAAGTCAATTATTTCAGTAACACTGCATCAGTTGTTGTTTTTTTTTCAATATATATTTTCCCTGCTTTCTTTGATTGTCATCAACATTGTCCTCGACACTAATGAAAAGCGAATTTGAAAAAAATATATATTGTTTTATTACAGTATTATAGACAAAAGTCACTTTAGCCCTACGCATAACATTGTTCACCTATTATATGATTGGTTGATTCCTAACAGCTATGGTTTTTTTTTTAAAAACCACCCATTTCCCATCATTGCAACGATTTTGTGCATCGCTTCGTTCAATTTATTTTTCAGGTCAGTAGATTCTTTTTCTAGAACTCTCTCACGGTTGTCCAGGAGAGACCAAATTCCTTTCCCCGATTGGCAAAAATAAGCATCAACGTATGTTCCCCCCCCCCCCCCCCCCCTTTTTTCCCCCCCCCCCCCCCCGAAGGAAAAAAGTTACACCAAATCTTTCATGCTAATTTTTGGTCTCGAGCAGCTGACTTTTCCCAAGGGAAATCAACAACTGCCGCCAAACGCCCCAATACTCTCTACTCGGCACCCTCACCCCTCGACCTTTTCCTTTCCTAAGCCAACATTTCGGAGTTTGACTTTGGTCAACTTCCATTACTTTGGCCTGGCCGAACCAGCGATAATTGTTCACACAAGCGCACCAAGTGTTTGACAAGCCCGAGGGCGATGAACCATTTTGTGTTGCCAACGGCCATGAGCATGGGCAAAAGTTCTCAGCAGTTTTCCTTACGAATGCATGAAGTCATGACCAATGGCCCGCATACAACTATGCCGGTTGATGCCTCTGGTGTTGAAAATAGGTCTTGGGCGTTTATCATGCTTACTGTTTTAATTCAGAAGCGATGGCATAAAAATTGGAGTGTAACATACTTATTTCGGGTGAAGAACCACTGAACTCTATAGCAAGATGTTCCTCTGTTTTACATATAAAAACATTTGTACCTTGAACAAAGATAACTGCTCTGTGCTTGGAAAATTTTCTTAACCCACTTGGCGTTGAAATTAATCAAAGTTGAAATGCCCGTAACAACTTCAAACCAATTACACAAGGTGTTATCATCTGAAAATATTTTATTTGGTACAGAAGCGTTGTTCTCTCTGAATCTTTAAATGCCTGAGACTCTCTTTAACTGACGTTATAGGTTCTCATCTTGACCAGAAATGCCTGCAACAACACGTTCAGCAGAAGACGTCAATTTTTTGTTCAGGTGTTCCCGTACTTTGCTTCGCTCAATTCATTTTGCAATAAGTAAACCAACGGGATTTTAATGACCTACTGGTTTGAAAAGTAGGGCAGAGAACTATGTTTGTTGCTTACGCAGAAGTCCTTTTGACGATCTGTACCAAATTGTGCAGCAAATCTTAAAGCGATGGTGAAAAACAGGAAGTTGGGGGGGGGGGGGGGGGGGGTGTTAATGTGTGTTTGTGTGTGTGGGTGAGGTGATGGTTCACAAAACTTTAAGATTAGTAAGTTTGTGTGTGATGTGTATTGTTTCATGCACCCTATAGCTGCATAAAAAAAAATCATTTTTTCCAAATATTCGGTAGATATCAGCAGCTAATGCAATATAAATGTGTTGGCAGTTTATTTAAATTTTGGAAAAGTAAATGATATATGATTTTAAAATCAATATTTTTTTCTCTTTGTTTAATATTTTGTGTACCCAACTTTTCAAAAAACCCAGACTCAATCAATCGGGTATTTAAAAAAGAAAAACTGGGTGTAAAAAAGTGGGTGTAAAAACAGTGTGTAAAAACTGGGGGTGAAAAAGCTGGGTGTAAAAAAACTGGATGTAAAAAAACTGGGTGTAAAAAAAAATGATTTAAAAAAACTGGGTGTAAAAAAATGGGGGTGAAAAACTGAAACCGGCTCAGCCTTACCGAAAAAACAAAAAACATCTATTGAAATTAAACCCACATCGTCGTCCTCATAATTGCCCACATCATCGTCCACATCGTCATCTATATCATCGTACTCGACTTCGCCACATTTTCGCTCACATCCTCCCAGACATCGTCGCCTACATTGGCGCCACATCATCGCCCACGTTAATGTCCCTGCGGCTCGGCGACGAACTGTAACTTTTCACATCTCCTTGGCGAAGCCACTTCTACAAATGATGAACTACAAATATCCGAGTAAAAGCTGTCGTTTAAAACTCTGATATACAACTGTTTAAATAAAAAATATCACATTCAACTGTCAGAAACCAAACGGCATACGACTTTCAGAAACAAACTATCACACACTTCTAACCTTTTAGGAGCAGTAGCACGGAAAATGACACCAATAACCTCCTTTCGCCTCCACCCCGCCATTTCTACATTTTTTAAAACAAGAATCGACGGCCCCCTCCAAGCCACGTAGCCCGAAATATGTTATCATCAAACCAGCTGACAAGGCGGGGGCCGTTGTTGTGTGGGACGGGTTTCTTTACGTTAAAGTGACACACCGGCACCTGGAAGTCAGCCAGTTCCACTAACCGTGGAATTAAAAAAAACAAAAAAACTATGACTAAAACTAATGACATTGTAAGAATATCAAATAAAATTTGATCACAGCATTGGTACTCCCTAACCCGGCCTCTGCTTCATACATCTCCGATATTGACTTCGGCAAGCCTTGCTTCTATCTTCTTCCCAAAATACACGAGTGCGGTAACCCTGGCAATCCTTCTTCCCACCGAACATATCTCAGAATTCATAGATTGAGTTTTCAAACGCATCGCAGCGTCACTGCCCACTTACATCAAAGATAACAGCCATGCTTTGAAAACTTTTGAAACCATTAGCACCCCCCACCCCCAAGATCAGAAACATCATCTATTTCTGTTTGATGTGCATGTTGTATTGATGCATCTCGATCCCTCTTACTGGCGGTCTCTTAGCTTTACAATTCTTTCTCAAGCGTAAATCCCATCCATATACACCTACAAACACCCCCCCTCCACCAACTCCGATGGGCTCACCTTGTACTCGCCCTCAATTCATTTGAGTTTAGGGGCCATATCTTCTACCAAATCAGTGGCTTAACCATAGGAACTAAAACGGGACACAGCTACGCATGTTTTTTCATAGAACATTTTGAACACATAGAGGAGGGTACTATACAGGATACCTCCATGAATATTAAAACGATACCTTGATGGCATTGGGGTCACCACTGTGGAAATAAGCGAGCCTGACCTATGAATCGACTGTGCCGATTCTGATCGACCCTTACATAGATTCATATCGAGGGGAATTGAAATATCAGTCAATTCTTTTGACGTTACGGTCATCCTTTACAAAGACAGCCAACGCACCCGTGCCTACTTTAAACCTACTGACAGCCACAGCTATTTGATTTACTATTCTTTCCAACCTGAATCGTGTTGGAACTCTATCCCATTTTCTCAACTACTTCGTGTTGGAACTCTATCCCATTTTCTCAACTACTTCGTGTTGGAACTCTATCCCATTTTCTCAACTACTTCGTGTTGGAACTCTATCCCATTTTCTCAACTACTTTGTGTTGGGACTCTATCCCATTTTCTCAACTACTTCGTGTTGGAAATCTATTCCATTTTCTCAACTACTTCGTGTTGGGACTCTATCCCATTTTCTCAACTACTTCGTGTTGGGACTCTATCCCATGTTCTCAACTACTTTGTGTTCGGACTCTATCCCATTTTCTCAACTAATTCGTGTTGGGACTATATCCCATTTTCTCAACTACTTCGTGTTGGTAATCTATCCCATTTTCTCAACTACTTCGTGTTGGGACTCTATCCCATTTTCTCAACTACTTCGTGTTGGGACTCTATCCCATTTTCTCAACTACTTCGTCTTCGTTCATTTTTCCAGGACCAGGATGAATTTTTTGACAATGCATTGAGATTTATCGGCTATTTCCGTTGTAAGTCCTGCCCGGAACGGATACTTTCATCAGAACTTTAGCAGGTAAAGATCACCACTGGTATTGAAGCCTTTTAGTCTCTTCCGAGTGAAATGGCGACAGAATCCAACTGACTCTTTACACATCATCCCCACCGTCTCCTAGCCAAGTATATTTGCTTCAAAAACCATGCCATTCTCATCGCCGACCCTGACAGTATCAACATTTTCTTAACCCCGCCTCTCGTTGTGTTAAAAGTGACAAGAATTTATGAGATCTTCTTGTTCGTATACACCTCCGTGCAACACCCTCCAACTTTGGGATCAAGCCTTGAGAATGCAGCCGTTGTAAAAAAAAAAAAATTCTTCCAGGCTCAATACATTCTCCTAACTTGGGGGGAGGGGGTAGTTTTCAGATACGACACAAGCCGCAATGTTATCTACACCATTATTTTTACCCAATTCCATTTTGATTATCTGGGCGAGACGGGACGACGTCTTTCAGACAGATGTAATGAACATCTTCGAAACAGTGTGCAAGATAAAACAATGCCCTATCTCAAAACACTTCAATAGAAGCGACCACAAGGATAAAATCGAATTGACAATTGCCTACATTGTTTCCTGTACCGACACGCCCACCAAGTTTGACATAGAGAACGAATTGATATGCGGACTCCGGGACCTTGACAACACAGGGCATGAAGTTCATGTTCCCTTTCACTTGTTGAATCCTTTCGCCGCCCCTTCTTTTTAACAACCAATCGCAGTGGGCTTACTTTTCGTCCACCCTTCACCTATATTTTCTCGTACTTTACGGATGAATGGTCTGCCTGGTAGACTCTAACACAATCCCCCCCCCCCTCATCGTCCTCTTTAAACCAACATCACGTGTACAACATTTCAGCGAAATTTTAATTTTAATAGTTGTGTTAGTCTTTGTTTTGGATTTACCGAAGGAGGCTTCTTGCCGATACGCTCGTTCTTTCGTTGCATCCTTTTTTCTTTCCTTTAGGTTTTACCCTATCTTGTTTCACACATTTCCTTGTGCCTAAACCTGACTTCGTCTCTCCCCACTTACTAATCAAACTCTCACATACAAACACTTGTCTAAAAAAGTCCCTCTAACTCTATCATTCCACTAACTCCTCATGCGCCAAGTTCACAGATAATCCATGCAAAATAATCCTAGCGTGCGCGCCGCCAGCATTTTACCTTATCTTATCATATAAAGATAATGTAATTGTAACGAAATTGCAATGAAAACATTAAATTACAAAGCAAAGAAACAAACAAAAAAGAAACAAAAAAAAAAGAAATCCTGACCAAAATGGAAGAGGCTTCCTGGAAAAAATCCATTTGCTCGGGGAAAGTTTTTTTAACGACAAAATAGAAGAAAAAACTGCTAAAAATATGACACAATGAGCGCAAGGTTGAGGTAAAAAATGTGGCTTAAAAACATTACTTAATGACATATCGACCCAAGGAGATAAAATGGCGGTTGAAAAAAAAAAAAACATGGCGGATTGAGGAATTCTGGCTTAGCTTTTTAAAGGTGTTGATTTTGTTTTTTATTCCATAGCTTTGGGGGGAAAATGACAAAATTAATACAATTTTTTTTTTACCATAATTGTTACGAGTCGTGAATTGATTGATAAACGCTTGGGACATTGGGGCACCATTTATTTAGGAATTTTATTATTTATTTATTTTTTTTTAATAGGAAAACCGTTAAAAAAAAATTATTCACCAGGACTATATGGAACGATATCTTCCTGTCATTGACATTTGAGTTGACATTTACATTTTGATCTTGATTAGGGGTCGTTCGCATATTGCGTCACGCTTAGGGGGAGGGGGGATCGAGAATTTGCAAGGGGGGGGGGTGTAAAAAGAAATTGTGAGTCACATTTCTACAATTTAAAAAAATCTAAAATGATCTAATTTGGAAAAAAAAAATCTTTATTCAATTAATTTTAAAAACATTAATTTGAGGTCGAAATTGCCTCAGGTATTTTAAGTACCGTGAAACTCAGTCGCGCACACCTTCTGGGCATATCGAAAAAATGACGCAAAAACGGCTGTGGCCATTTGACATTCGGCTCGGGGAGGACTCGGTTGTTTTGCCTTTTACGTCAGAGTCTTCTAATAATACTACATCTTAATCCAGTATGGGAAAATGTTTAAGAATAAAACAAAATCTTAGTTTAGTTGTCAAAATGTTATGCATGTTTTGAATTTTTTTTTTTAGGTGTGACGTGACAATAGGGGGGTTAGGGGGGGGGGTTAAAGAATTTGTGTCTTTTTTTTTGCGTGAATTAGTTTATGAACGACCCTTTAGGGTGGTCCAATACATTGATATCTGACAATTAGTGTGACAATTAGTGTGTGTATGTGTGTGGTTTTATTTTCATCTCTTCTTGTAATAATCGAATGTAGGTTATATGTGCCCGAAAGACTGCATTCGTCTACGCCGCATTTGATTGTCAGATACGTCTGCGACCACGAGGGGCACATTTTCAAACGTTTTCCTTTAAGGGAAATATTTAACTTGACGAATGAACAAAGTGAAGTAATGAGACAACTCTTAGACTTAAAGTTTTTCGTTTAAATCCTTCATCCATGTTTTCCATTATTTTATGATATTTTAATATTCAAATGTCTATCCCGCTGTTTACACCGCGATTTATTCTACCAAATATTTGAGAATAACAAATGAAGTATTTCACACCAAACGCACTTGCGATAATTGTTTTTTTAAAGAATCTCATTGAGCGCAGTTATCGGGTTTTATTTCATGATATCAACGTCATCCTATTTCCTTCATCTTCTCCTTGAAAAAAAAAAATTGTAAAAACTTATATTTGGGGGTTGGGGTAGGGCTAAAAATTTGACAAAAATATGTTGTCATCGGCAAAGGGTCTATGTGTCAAGTTTCAGCTCGATATGTTGACAAGAAGTGGATCAACAAGCCGTCCGAAGATTTTTTTTTCAACCAGCAAGGAAAAAAAAAAAACCAGACGAACTGAAGCGAAGTTAATACAAAGGATTTAAAAATGAGTTCATGTTTAAAAAAAAAAAAGATTAAAAGTATAGCGTCTTGAAGTTGAGCTTACTCGCGAAACAACTTGGTCTCCTTACAGAGACACTTGGGTAACACAGTTTTCATCATATCTCGTGTTGAAGTAGCATCTACAGAACAGGATATTTCTCCCATATCGTATTTCCCTAAAGTACAATATGAGAAAAAGAAATATAACATACAAGTCGTGACATTAGCATGACATAACTCCATCAAGGAATCAATCTCCCCCCCCCCCCCCCTAGAGTTGATCCCCCCCCTCCCGTCAGAACCTGGTAGTTATAACGGACTCAGGGGTTTAATCCGTGTACGTCGTGCCTATAATCACTGTCATTATCAACACTTATTGGGGCAATTAAAGGGCAATTATGTGTTAAGTCTAACTGTGTTAGCTCACCATGGGCGGGTTCACCATGGGGGAGGGGGTAGGGCGGCGTTGCCAAGAGGAGTGGGTAGGGCGGGTCACAATGGGGGAGGAGGTAGGGCGGGGTCACCATAGGGGAGGGGGTAAGGCGGGGTTGCCATGGAGGAGGGTGTAACTCAAATACAATTATTACGGAAATAGATTTTTTTTTTAAAGATTCAAAACACTAACCAATACCAAAAAAAAAAAATGGTATCTTTATATTTGTTGGTGATAGACATCAGAGCTGCCCTGCTAAATGATGGGGCCGGGGATTCTCAAGGCTTTTTGAACGGACGCCACTTTTTTTTTTTTCAGTTTGCATGTTCCTATCTTAGTGCTGATGAAATCTGAAAATTTATTTGATTATTATTGGTTGCAATACGTGTAAGGATTAAAAATACAAAGCATATTCCCCCTACTCTCTAATCTGTAGCATTAACACCGGCTAGAAATGGCCCTGAACTTACAGAATCTGCTCCTTTCTAGCAAGGTGTTTTCTCAGGTAGCGGCTAACAAGGCGGAAATAACGGCGTCTTCTAATCTGTTGCAATGTTTTGGTAAAAAATTAATTTTAATCATCAGGGGCCGGAGATGTACAGACAGTTAGTATAGAAGGACGCAATCTGTCTCTGATGTCGGGTAGAGTGATGTTGTCCATTTTCCCAATGGTGCATGTTAAGTCTTTTAAATAATGTGTTTCTCTTTGTTGTTCCTTTTATGTTGTCATACCTGGCCTACTCATCCCCCCCCCCCCCCCCCCTTTTTCCCTAAGTAAGTAAAATGAAACTTTTCCCTTCTTTGTGCCATGTCAATTGTGTCTAATCCACACTCCCCCACCGCGAGTCATCTATTGGTTTGCCATGAAGTCACGTGATTATAAACATAATTTATTATTATTCAAATGACATAATATTTGTTAATATCCAGTGGCTTTTCTATATATATATTATTGTTCGTCCGTCGAGGATCGACAAGGACCATCGAGTCGTCTGGTGACTGATGACTTGCGCGGGGGACTTTGTTTAAAGTGAAGAAGAGTTGCGCGGCGTCTACCTCACTCTCTCGTCCGAGCCCAAGACTCTACGTCAAGACGACAAGGGATGGGTTCGGTTGCAGGAATTGTCATTGTATGTGCCTTACAGGACTCCAACTCCGGGTTTGAATTCAGAGTTTCCTTCTCTTAGATGAGTTGCCGACCAAGGTTAACGAGTCTCATCCACCCGGGGGGATGTTTTTTGCTTGACTGGCCTTTGGCTGGACTTGAAAACCAGACCACCAACTTGAAGTTTGCTCAGTTTAGACCATTAGACCAAGGGTGACTGGGTGGCCAAATGGGTCTAAACTGATATTTATATATATATCTATATATCTATATATATATATATCTATCTATATATATATATATATATTAAAAATTATGGTAAAAAGAAATGAGACCAATATTTAATCTTCGTGAGGACACCTTCCCTAATGAGATCGGAGGCGCTCTTGAGTCCCAATCTGGCAACCATTGAAATAATAACGGCAATTGAAAGGCGTTAAATCACCCTAGACAACAGGTTGAGAGATTTCCGTTTGACGCTACTTTGTTACAAGGGCCCGGGTATCGATCCGCTGCGGGCGTTCGGCAATACTTAACGGAATGTCATGCCCAAACATCAAGGGGGGGGGGGGAGGGGGGTGGAATATCGGCTTCTGTTTTCACTTTCCACGGATCGATACCACCCTTTGAAGCCCGCCGATCTGCCCGCGTCGATTAAATTCTTCAATTCCCCCCGATAGAATAAAAGGAAAAAAAAGTGT
>CAXITT010000028.1:2028981-2057584 GCA_964033795.1 Lymnaea stagnalis | reverse complement strand
GGGGGGTGGGTTTTTGAGGCCCGGAGGCGGGGGGGGGGGAAAAGGCCCCGGGGGGGGGGGGGGGGGGGGGGGAGGAGGGGGAGGGTAGTTTGGTAGGATGTTGGGCCGTTGTCCCAACTGTGCCGAGTTTGTGGCGCCACTTGTCGCTTTTATTTTTATGATTTTTTTTATTATTTTTTTTTTTTGTAGTTCTAGGATAAACTGTGCTGTATACTAAGTCTCACTTTTCAAAGCTAAGCCAGTAAGCGTAGGCATAAACTGAACATTCTCACAAAGGCATGTATGAACAGGGCGTTAAGGCTAAGGTGTAAACTGAATATCCCCCCCCCCCTCGAAAATCGTGATTTTAATGTATTGGCTTATATTATTATTATTATTTACTTTACATTCTCTCCATATATAAGCTACCCTGGGTGATCATCAACTATGTCATAACTAAGCTTTTGTAGACTTCATGTGTTTATACTTCAGTTTATAAACAATACAGGTGTAGTATCAACATACCCTCGATTTGCTACAGTTTCTAGAGCCGGCTGTGACTAATATCACAAGGTTTGTATACAAGATTCGTGTTCAACTCTAGGTGCCCCCGGGTTATCCCCCGAAACAGTGCGCGCGCACCCACACCTGTAGCCGTAGATGTCACGTGCTATCATAAACGCCCATCTAACAAGGGCCAATAACTCCCACCATCTATCTAAGTATCTTACTCTGTCTTGTTGAAGGTGCACATTATCGCGACTCTAGCTCAGAGAGTATAGTGTTTCATCTACGTCAGAGCTCGTGCTATAAAAGAAAATTAGTTGCAGTTGTTCGCTATTTTTTTATAAAGCCGAAAACAAAATTTTATCTAACCTTATCCTCTGAACATCATGACGCGGTGCTATCTCCCTCTAATTTCAATACCTGGTGTTATCGCCCCGCAAAGTTTCAGACTATTTGTCATATAACCAATAGTTCTAGACCAGTGGTTCTTAACCTGGGTTCGATCGAACCCCCGGGGTTCGGTGAGTCAGTCTCAGGGGTTCGGCGGAGGTCCTCCCAAAAAAATCAGAAAATAAAATAATTTATTTTATTTTTACTATTAAGAAGGGTTCGGTGAATTCGCATATGGAACCGGTGGGGTTCAGTATCTCCAACAAGGTTAAGAACCACTGTTCTAGACATAGTACCTTACCTCTTCTCTGTGCATCTATCCTTAAGTTTTACAGATTGTATCTTCCCTCCTTCTCTGTGCATCTGCCCGTTAATTCTAGACATATTACTTCCCCTCCTTCTCTCTGCATCCAACCGATAGTTTAGCATATGGATGCACATACTTTCAAAAGGAAGTTCTTCATACTATCACAATTTCCATGAGATATGATAACCTCTTCACCCATTCTTTTGACATTCTAACAATTCCTGTCGCAATATGGACTTCATTCAGAGTTTCAGTTTCAATAAATGACCTACATTATTTCCCGTAAATGACATAGCTTCATCTTTGCTTTAATTATAAAAGATTTAAAAAATATTTAGTCTTTAAGTTATATTTTTCTCAATCTGTTTCTTACACAGACAAACTCAAGATCACCAAAATGATGCCTTACTATCCAATTAAGGGCCCTTCACAGCATAGTTTATGTCTCACAATTGTGAGGATAAGACTACTAGAACATTGTAAATCAATATACAGCGATGTTCTAATTTATTCCCCCGGCGTACAAAAATCAAGAGATCTGCTTGGTCGCTCCATAAAACATGGCACCACCTCGGGACATCTCGGCCCATAGCCCCGCGCCTCGGGACTTCTCGCCCCTTGGCCACTCGCTTCCGGACACGAAGATAACCTAACCTAGGCTGATACGAAGTGACAATGGCGTCAGTAAGATCCCATTATCTAAAAGGCTGTTTTCTCCAAAGCCCCTATGTGGTGTTTAAAAAAAAAAAAAAAAACAACCTCTCTCTTACACTAGTGCATTCTGGGATTGGGGTGTCCTGTGGCATGAATAGTTTTACTGAAACATGAAAGCTTCAGATGCTATATGGCATGTGCATTTTGAGCTTAACTGATTTATTTCAACCATAAATACATGTGTGTGGGGAATACACGGGGGAACCAAGTGAAACAAGAAGAGGAGGAGGGGCGTCGAAACCTACTTGACTGTTTAAATAAATATATATAAATAAATGTATAAATACAGGATGAACGAGAGAGAGAGAGAGAGAGAGAGAGAGAGAGAGAGAAAGAGAGAGAGAGAGAGAGAGAGAAAAGGAGGGAAGAGGGAGAGAAAGAGTGAGTAAGAGAGAGAAAGAGCAAAATAAGAGAGAGAAAGACAAAAAAGGGGAAACATGAGAGAGAGAACGAAAAAAAAATGTAACATATATATAAATGTGACAAATAAAGAATAATATAGGAGGAGGGGCGCCTAAACCTACTTGTCTGTTTAAATAAATATATATAAATAAATGTATAAAAACAGGATGAACGAGAGAGAGAGAGAGAGAGAGAGAGAGAGAGAGAGAAAGAGAGAGAGAGAGAGAGAGAGAAAAGGAGGGAAGAGGGAGAGAAAGAGTGAGTAAGAGAGAGAAAGAGCAAAATAATAGAGAGAAAGACAAAAAAGGGGAAACATGAGAGAGAGAACGAAAAAAAAATGTAACATATTTATAAATGTGTCAAATAAAGGATAATAATTTTTAAGTCTCCCCCCTCCCAAAAAAAAACCCACACACACACACTCCCGACAACACACCCACACTTTTTACAAATTCTCGATCCACCTATGCTAAGAACCTATGCCACACACTAACCAAATGAAGAAAGAATATACGACTTGCATTCCACCACTAGTGCCGCATGTGGCTCATGGGCCACATATCATAGATCACATATCAAACGCCACATATTATGGAACACATATCATAGACCAGATATCATAGACCGCATATCAAACGCCACATATTATGGAACACATAATATCATAGACCATATATCATAGACCACATATTAAACGCCACTAATTATGGAACACATATCATAGACTATATATCATAGACCACATATCAAACGCCACATATTATGGAACACATATCATAGACCAGATATCATAGACCGCATATCAATGGACCACACGTCATTGTATATCATTTCTATTTCATCTATATTTCCCATTATGCCATGATAAAATTAAATTATTCACTAGAATGATTTCATTTAGAGTTCTTCGTGTCTGACTATCTCATCAGTAGAACTATGACTTTCCTATAATCTCATCGAATTAACAAAACAAGCTCATGTATTCGCAACCACCTTTGTCAATAACCCTTTCAGACCAATTCTCTCATATGAAATAGCCTTATATTTCTTTTGAAACTCAAGAGTTGAAACGCTGATTATATCTCTTCATGTTCCCTGCGTATCCTTTGCAAAATTCTGTTGTTTTGTCGTACCGTTGGAGCTTTCAGTTCTAACTGGGCCAGACGTCCTCCATATATAAATAACGGTAATCAGCAGGGGGTGAGGACAATGGCCGGATTACATTAATCGACAAAAGCACCGAACCCACCCTTACATTAAGCAGGTTTCGCCCCCCCCCCCAACCACGATTACCTGTGCTTTTATCTCCCACCGCAATCATTGCAAGAACCCCCCTCCCCCTCTCAAACTTCCGCCTCACCTGGGATTTTGGAGCCTGCTTCCCCATCCCCTTCCCCAGTCCTGCCTTCCCTGTAATCCCCAGAAAAAGTCTACGCGTGTGTTTGACTTCAGGTTTTGTGAATCCAGCCTCCTTACTCCCCCCCCCCATTTTCCCCACATTTCGACTCAAACTGATTTTTACCTGCTCAAAGCGTGCCGCATTTTTCGTCAATTTTTTTTTTTTCATTCATTCCCACGTGATGCTTCCCCCTCCCCTTCCCCAGTCCTGCCTTCCCTGTAATCCCCAGAAAAAGTCTTCGCTGGTGTTTGACTTCAGGTTTTGTGAATCCAGCCTCCTTACTCCCCCCCCCCCATTTTCCCCACATTTCGACTCAAACTGATTTTTACCTGCTCAAAGCGTGCCGCATTTTTCGTCAATTTTTTTTTTGTCATTCATTCCCACGTGAGTGAGCTTTGTGAGACTGAGAGTACTAGGCGTTCACTATTGGTGCTTGCTGTACTAGCGAACACGTTCACTATTGGTGCTGTCGTGGGCTTTTTTTTCTTCTTCAGAACTTCAAGCCGCAGTTTTTCCCCATTGTTTGCACCGGATTAGCGTGCGCTGCAACAGTTGATCTTTCTCTTGGCTTCGTGTGTTTGAGACTCTGTTGAGCTCAGATGCTTTTTTTTTCCTTCCTCTGCTGGTCAGTCCAGGATGATGGACATGTTCTGAACTATCATTCTGTTGGCGCGCGAGAGAGGATTAATAGCCATGTGTCTGTGTACGGATGTGTGTTCATTCCCAGGAGGCATATTCGGATATAGGGCAGCCTGACTCGTAATTTTGTTGACCAGTGCGTAAATAAAACAGATAAAACAGTCCATGTTCCTCCAGCCCGGAATTCTTTAAAAACTGTATTTATTACTCCACCAGTGCTCGATAATCTGATGATAGATAAGAAGGGATGGCAATACATCTCTGATGGTCTTTGGTCGGATTATGATACTTACCCACGGGCTACAATACCACAAGATTTCCTCATACCATTAGATTTTTTATATCAGCATTTGGCCTTTGACTTCGTTTGATCAAGGTAACCAACATTAAACCGCGATAAAGACAAATGCTAATGTTTTTATACGCTGGTAAACATTTAACTCTTTCAAGATTGCAAGTGCTACTGGCCCAATACTTATATAATTTATTGTTACTAAACGACCCCTTATTGTTTGTGTATAGTAGCTGCCACTAATTCAACCAATGACACAAGATATAAGCCTCATTTCTAGCGTCGCATGACTTCTATGTGTAGTAGTTGCCACTAAGGCAGTCAATGACACAATATATAAGCCTCATTTCTAGCGGTCGTGAGACTTCTGTGTATAGCAGTTGCCACTAAGTCAGTCAAAGACACATAAAATAAAACTATTTCTAGCGTCGTATGAACTTTCAGAAGTTTATTTTATTTTTGTTTTAAACTTTATTTTTTTCATATAAATAAATAAACCATATTTTGTAGGAAAATTATTAATTAGATCGCTGACAAAGTTTCGTTGAGATATACATAAGTCTTTTCTCAGTATCCACGCTATCTTCAGTCAATACTGACACACAGAGACTAAACCTTTAGTGGGCTGTACATCATTGTCATGTACATTTGTACAGTTCCATTATTTCCCTCATAAATAACGACTCTTTCTATTTTTTCTTGCGGGCTCGACTCTGTTGGTTTTATTTTCAATCTTGGAAAGTGGATGTTGCACACGACTGGAAGCCATAACTTCGGGCTTGCTATTACGGTAATTAGACAAGGAGAGCAAGTCTCATATCTGAAATCAGATTCGCAAATGTCAAAGTCATTTTTTCTAGTATGCATTCGCTAGTCACTGAGACTCAGGAACGTCATTTGTGGTAGGGCAGGGTGGGGTATTCCACCCCCCTGTAGGTTTTATTTAAATTGCTACATACTGTGCCCCCCCAGTAATAAATAACTTAAAAAGCCGACCGAGTTTTGGTTTTGCCCCCCCCCCCCGAAAAAACTGAAATGAAGATCCTGCTGAAAATACATAAACTAGTTGGACCTATTAAAAATGTAATGTAAGCAAAATTATTTACAATTTTGACCATGATTAACTTTAAATAAACATACGTCTTTATGCGTCTTTATACTTTGAAGATCAAATCGGAAATCACCATAGATGCAATTGAAAAAGAACAACATAGCAGCTGTGTTACTATATAATATTCCGTCAAAAGGGCCTTGCTAATTTTAATTTCATTAAGAATGGGCGCAGGTTGTCTCTGTCTGACCACCTTTCTCAGACAACGTTGAATCCAAACAACCTAAAATCGACACGTAGATATCTGCAGACGTAACATATAGATATCATCAGACGTAACGCAGATACTCAGGGGCGGCGCAACCTAATTTCTGAAACCTGTTTCGTATCTTGAGTACCAGGTACTCCACGGCGGATCTGGCATTGAGCTTTTATTTATTTCCTATTAACATGTGACTTTTGTTGGAGCATGAAGACGCTCTATCAGTGTTAACTCCATGGCGCCACCAGGGGCTTGTCAAAATGCCTGCGTTTTAATGTTTACATTAATCACAGCTGGGTTTAGTTAAATTTTGGGAATTAGAAGTGAGTAGTTAGCTTTGTAACAGTGACTGATATGTGATGTTTGCACTATGTCATAATAAGGTAAACACGGGTGGACATATTAATTGATATCTCATAAACATTAAATGTCTTAAAATAAGTTCATTTTGTGGCTATCCGTTTGTCATTGCAAGGATATTTCTTCTCAAGCTGTGGGAAGTCAGCAAACTATACGGCCAACATTACGGCCATCAATACGGCCAACATTATGGCCAACATTGAGACCAACATTACGGCCATCAATACGGCCAACATTGTAGCCAAAAATATGGCCAACATGACAGCCGAGAATACGGCCAACGATATGGCTAATAATACGGCTAACATTGTGACCAACAATATGGCCTACAATACGTCCACACTACAGCCAACAACACGCTTCCATGTGCTTTAAAATCTATACGCGTACATTTTTAATATGTTATTGTTATAGCTGGTCGTGCCCTAATTGAAATTGGTAGATACAAAAACACGATATTAAATATTCAAAGTAAGAAAAGACACATTCTAAGGCTAATTATGAAAAATGATTATTTTGATATAAGTAATGGAAGGTTTGGTGGGGGAGTGCGTAGTGGTTTGGTTGGGGGTGCGTAGTGGTTTGGTGGGGGAGTGCTTAGTGGTTTGGTTGGGGGTGCGTAGTGGTTTGGTTGGGGGTGCGTAGTGGTTTGGTTGGGAGTGCGTAGTGGTTTGGTTGGGGGTGCGTAGTGGTTTAGTTGGGGGTGCGTAGTGGTTTGGTTGGGGGGGGGGGGGTTTAACAACAACAACAATAACACACTTGATAAACAATACTGTACAATGATAAAAATGAAGGACAGCGTTCAAGTTATTTGAATGAAATAGTAGAACAAGTTATGTGGAAGCCTGTATCAAAAGACAGGACATTAAGACGTGACGTTTCGGCTAAGGGCCTTCCTCGGCCAACAGTGTAGGATTTCTTAAAAATTAAGATGATCAGAAATGAAAGAATATATATATATATATGTAATGTTACTGTAAAGAATAACGTCTAGAATTTTCACGGAACAAAATATTTTAGAGATCCATAAAATGGAAGAAATAAGGAAAAAAAAAATGAAAGAAAATAATAAATACAGGTGAAAATGAAATTCGAGACCCAATGCTGTTGTTGATTGACACCCAAAGTAATGTGTCGTACAAGATGTAAAGAGATTGATCTCTCACCCCCACTCCCACCCCTCACCCCCCCGCCCCAATTACCACTCACGCAGAAAGTTATTGTCTTAGACACAAAGAAATGGAAACGTTTAAATAATATAATAGTGATTTACTGCGCTTAAAAGTAAATTTCCAAATGAACGTCTCACAGGTGGAGAGAGAAAAAAAACAACAATCTCTTTTCGTCCAATTGAATCTACACAGGAAGGAAGTTAACGAGCTCTCTTTATGTGAAGAGCACATTTCCGTATATGAAAGGAAGTGACGTTAAAAGACATGGCCCAATGGAAAAGGGGGAGGGGGAGTGGATATTGGGGGCTGGGGATAGGTACTGAAATGTTTGTCAGAGACGCGAGCTAAATTTTACTGGACAAACTATCTGTAACAAGGAGTGCATGATTTATGGAAGGTAGGACAGACATTCCATGGATTCGAAAGTTGTCTGAACCTCAGCTCCAGGAAAGTTTCTTTTCCTCCAGGCACGCCATAAAAGATACATTGCAGGCGGAGATAACTCCTGTACGTAAAAATATGCGCCATTGTGTTGACTGACGTCACTTGCTAGCCATCACAGCACCCAGGCGATAAAAACTGTGATGTGCATATGTTTACTTTAAACTTAAATTCAGAAAAGGGGGGGGGTTGCTTTTATAATGTGGGGGCAGCATGTCCCGTGACTGGTGCTGTCTCACCTGAACTCGTTCGGGTCAGTTTGTCCTCGTAGGGGTGCAGTGGGACCTGAGTTTGAGGTTCAGCTTGTGGTTCTATTGGTACATTGGTTCCTTAGGTCAGTTTGTATTGCTAACTGTACAGTGGTTCCCTAGGTCAGTTTGTATTGTTTACTGTACAGTGGTTCCTTGGGTCAGTTTGTATTGTTTACTGTACAGTGGTTCCTTGGGTCAGTTTGTATTGTTTAATGTACAGTGGTTCCTTGGGTCAGTTTGTATTGTTTACTGTACAGTGGTTCCTTGGGTCAGTTTGTATTATTTACTGTACAGTGGTTCCTTGGGTCAGTTTGTATTGTTTACTGTACAGTGGTTCCTTAGGTCAGTTTGTATTGTTAACTGTACAATTGTTCCTTAGGTCAATTTGTATTGTTAATTTTACAGTGGTCCTTAGGTCATTGTATTGTTAATTGTAAAGTGGGACATTAGGTCAGTTTGCATGGTTACTTGGACAATCGGTCTGGGTTGATCTTTTTTTATTGGTTTGTACCTCAATGTGTACTTTTATTGTGGTGGTTGGACCTGGAGCTTTGCAATCAGTCGCCTTGTTTTGGAAAACCTTTATGAACATTAAGTGTGTCAAAGTTGCTAAGTGATATACAGCTTAAAAAGATTAAACTAAAAGTCCCATTTCAAACTAACAAACAGCGAGAAAAACAACAGCAACTACCACCACCACCAACCAGCTGATGGTGAGATTGTGTCAAGAATATCAAGTCATAAGCCCACATTGTTGACGCCTCTGGTTAAAGAATAAAATGAAGGAGTCGTTTCTTTCGATTGCAGTCATGACTTTAAGTCTTTCAGTTTTATGTCGTTAAAAGCATAATCTATGTTAGTGGTGTACTATTCAACTCGCGAGTTATTGATACATTTTATCATACAGGACCTAAAAAAAAAGAGTTATTGATACATTATATCATACAGGACTCAAAACAAGAGTTAGTGATACATTATATCATACAGGACTCAAAACAAGAGTTAGTGATACATTATAATCAAACAGGACTCAAAACAAGAGTTAGTGATACATTATATCATACAGGACTCAAAACAACAGTCATTGATACATAATCTAATACAGGACTCAAAACAATAGTAAGTGATACATGATATCATATAGGACTCAAAATGAGAGTAAGTGAAACATATCATATAGGATTCCAACTCCACAATTCCAATACTTTTTTTAATGGGTGACTCATATCCCAATATTCATTATCGTCAGCGGAGGGCCCTTGATTTTTACTTTGTGGATTTAAAAAAAAAAGAGAATAAATTGTGACGTCATCGATTGGACAAAAGACGGAAATGTTGAAATTTCTTGTTTCGGCGTGCGCTCTTCCATCGTTTAATTGAGCTCAGATTCCGATATTTCGCAATAGCTCTTAGACTCCGACACCCCCCCCCCCACACTCACACCCACACATCCACAGCACAAATTTACTTCATTATGTCGTATAAAAACTGAAATATTAACATATAGGGAAATATATCCACGTGTGTGATTGTCCAATGTCAAAAAAACAAAAACAAAAACAAAAACAACAAAGGGCTTCGATGGCTCTTTGTCATTTGCATAATTGAAGGTGTTCACTGGGTGAAATGAAAGGCCGTGTAATGGAGTTGTGCGGCCGTTGCTGTCTCATGAAACTGAATAACACGGGGATAGTGAAACGCTATCATTTGGACTTCATTCGGACTCGGCCATCAGGATTTGAATTTAAGTGAGTCACATTTTAATTTTGGCGAGTCACATTCAGTTGCGATGAGTCACATTTCAGTTGAGATGAGTCACATTTCAGTTGGGATTAGTCAGATTTCAGTTGGCTGAGTCACATTATAGTGGGGATGAGTAACAAGTTAACTGAGCGTGCTACAGTTTAGGGAGTGTGAGTCACATTAACTTTGTTCTATGTCATATTTAATTTTGCATATGTGACATATAAGTTAATGTATGTCACATTAATTTGATGTAGGTCACGTTAATTTGGTGTAAGTCACATTAAAATGGTGTAGGTCACATTTAATTTTGTGTAGGTCACATTTAATTTGGTGTAGGTCACATTTAAGTTGAATTAAGTCACATTTAGTTTGGTGTATGTCACATTTAAGTTGGTGTAAGGCAAATTTAGGTTGGTGTAGGTTAAATTTAAGTTGATATAGGTCACATTTAATTTGGTGTAGGTCACATTTAAGTTGGTGTAGGTTACATTTTATTCGTTGTAGGTCATATTTAATTTAGTGTAAATCACATTTTATTTGGTGTAGGTCACATTTAATTTTGTATAGGTCACATTAAGTTACTTTAGGTCGCATTTAATTTGGTGTAGGTCATATTTAAGTTGGTTTAGGTCACATTCAAGTTGGTGGAGGTCACATTTAAGTTTGTGTAGGTCACATTTAAGTTGGAGTAGGTCATATTTTATTTGGTGTACGTCACATTTTATTTGGTGTAGGTCACATTTAATTTGGTGTAGGTCACATTAAGTTGGTGTAGGTTGCATTTAAATTGGTGTAGGTCAGATTTAAGTTGGTTTAGGTCACATTCCAGTTGGCGTAAGTCAAATTTAAGTTTATTTAGGTCACATTTAATTTGGTGTATGTGAAATTTAAGTTTGTGTTGGTCACATTTAATTTGGTGTAGGTCACATTTAATTTGGTGTAGATCACATTTAGGTTTGTGTAGGTCACATTTAAGATGGTGTAAGTCACATTTAGTTGGTATGCGTCACATTTTATTTGTTGTAAGTAACATGAAAGGTGGGATAAGGCACATTTAATTTGGCATATGTCATATTTAATTTGATGTTAGTCCCATTCAATTTGGTGTGAGATGCATTTTATTTGGTTTAGGCCTAATTCACTTTGAAAGAGGTATACATCATATTTAAGCTTACGTAAATCACATTGAAGTCGGGTGGTGTCAGAATCGAATGTAGGTGGGTGGCATATTGAATTCCGGTGAAGGAAAAGCTGCGCCTTGAGCCTAGCTTGCAAATGCGCCCCCCCCCCCCAACCCTTTTGGAAAGGTTTAAAAAAGTATGTAAAGAGCTTCAAAGTTGGTTGGCAGTGTTATCGAGCCTAAAAGGTCAAATGAATGAAATATAATAAATTTCGAACGCAAATGGTGTTTTGCTGAAATTGCGAATAGAGTTTTGCAAAAACTTTTACTATTGTATTGAAAGTTCGCAGTCCATTTTCGTTCGTCAAAGTAAAAACAAATAAAAACAGTTTATTTGGTGATGTAAGATAGGTACATTAATGGTATTGGTGGGGGACTCTGTTTTTAAGGATATACATTTTATTAAAATTATTCGGAGACATTTATTCAGGAACAATATGTTGGAGTGATGTAAAATTCGGGAGTCATTGTCCGAGTTGATCATTATTTGTCTGCGTTGATCTGCTGTTCTGAAGATGTCCATCAAAATTTGTGTCATAGAAAAGAATATCATGACAAGTAAAGTGTGTGGGGAAGGGGGTAATAGGGGGGGGGAGGGGGATGGGGGGGATTGCTTTGGAGTAGCGGTGATAAATTGACCACCGACTCGCAATTAGCACTCTGAGCTTTCACTATCACCATTAGTTCTGCGTTGATCTGCTGTTCTGAAGATGTCCATCAAAATTTGTGTCATAGAAAAGAATATCATGACAAGTAAAGTGTGTGGGGAAGGGGGTTATTGGGGGGGGGTGGGGGTTGGGGGGGATTGCTTTGGAGTAGCGGTGATAAATTGACCACCGACTCGCAATTAGCACTCTGAGCTTTCACTATCACCATTAGGTAGTCCGTGTGACCTTTGATCTGTGTTTACTGAGCACCGTCCAATCACGATGTTCCTTTCATCCCACGTGACACGTATCGCTTTGTGATAAATGTATTTTGTCGAACCAGTCGGGCCATTGTTTCCTCTCATATGAACATTTGTTCACTTTCTTTCACAATGCCCAAACTAGCAGGTATGTTGTTGTTTTATTGTTTTATTTGGCACTTAGAGGGTTAATTTTTATGAGTTTACGAGATGCTAATGGGCTAATTAAAATGGGTCTTGATTTATGTATAATTTGAATAGGTACGAACTGTCTGTGACTTATTTCAACAGGAAATCGATCTCTTTTTTTTTTCTCAATAACACCATCGCAGCAATCTTGAGTGATTTTTATTTGAATGCCTGTATTTGAGCATTTTTTCCCTTTCACCTAGTTCTTTATCATTTCAAATTGTTAAAACAAGATGGTCGGGTTAAGCTAGTTAATTTGTAACTTTAGACTTTGTATTATATGCACCGTGAACCATGCCATTTTATAAACGGAGATACGTTACAAAAATTCTTAATAATTCTCTTAACTAAATTGTAGCGTTACACATAATTTATACTTTACAGACATCATACACATTTTGAAGTCAATAAAGTCTGCAAGTCTCCAAGTTCTGAATTTTTTTTTTTTTTTAAAGAAAATTTCGTCCCATACAAATCACTTACATATATTTTACTCTGTAATCAAGGTCGACTTGGTGTTCCGGGTAAACTTGTTTTTTTTTCTTAGAAGTATATTACCTTTATTTGGTACCTTAGGGGCAACTTACATAATGGCCATCGGGTAATAGGATGGTCTTATTTTATTCCAGTGACAGCCCTAGAACACCGACTCTCAATCAGGGTTCCTAGGATTAGGAGCCCATCTGTTTATCTATACGAGATAAAGATTAGTTAAATCGCTATGGAATGTCTCTCGTGTTTGGTATCCCTGATACCAGATTATTGTTTCAAGGGTTCCATGGAATGGTTAAATGTTGAGAATCTCTGGTCTGGAGCGTGCTATTATGATCACCAGAATAGAAAACGGAATCAACTGATGTGTGTTTAAAGGGTCTTACTTTGCATTACATGACGTGCCACTGTCAAAGCCAAGCGAACTACACGAAAATGTCACGAATATTGTCAATAGTGACAAGTGTGAATAGGGTAAACTAAGCATTTGATTGGCTAGACTTGACATTTCTGGCGTGTTTAGTGGCCAGTGGTTTTTATATATGAGTGTATGGTGCTTTGTGTGTGTGTGTGCGTTTTTTGTGGGGGGGGGGGTTGAGGGATCCTAAGCATTTACCAGTGGCAGGACCCCGGCATCTGTTTAAGCGGGATAGTGTAGTAGAATACCAGCAAACAAACAAACAAAGGAAAAAGCAAAAGACAATTTTACAAACAGCTGTTTCGATATTTTTAGCAATCTAAACAAAAAAGAATTAACAAAGTCAGCTTGTCCTAAAATGGTGCAATTAGTTAATAAATGCCTTTTTTATAGTCTGCCTTTTTAAAAGTTTTATTTAAAAAAAATTAAGTTCTGATTCAATTGGTTACTTTAACGCCGTCTGTGTATGAAAGCCCACACCTTCAAGTGTTCAAAGACATTATCTGAGTTTATTTGTCTTAAATTGTGTAGAGTTTTTCAAAGACATTATTTGTGTTTAGTCGTGTTAAATTGTGTAGAGCTTTTCAAAGATGTTATTTGTGTTATAGTGTGTAGAGTTTTCAAAGACCTTGTCTGTCTTTAGCCGTGTCAGATTGTGTAGAGTTTTCAAAGACCTTGTCTGTGTTTAGTTCTGTCAGATTGTGTAGAGTTTTCAAAGACCTTGTCTGTGTTTAGTTCTGTCAGATTGTGTAGAGTTTTCAAAGACCTTATCTGTGTTTAGTTCTGTCAGATTGTGTAGAGTTTTCAAAGACCTTGTCTGTGTTTAGTTCTGTCAGATTGTGTAGAGTTTTCAAAGACCTTGTCTGTGTTTAGTTCTGTCAGATTGTGTAGAGTTTTTCAAAGACCTTATCTGTGTTTAGCCGTGTCAGATTGTGTAGCGTTGTTGTGTTTACCAAGCTTGCAAGCAGTTTCAACGCCATGCGAGTTCCAGAGAGTGCAATTACTAAACCCTTCAGTCCTTCACCACATCGTTAGCTTACATCCCTTTGTTTTAATTAACGATGCGTTTATTGTTCTAGCGTGATAATGATTTATAATTGTTTCCTAAATACAACCGGCGGTCTGTTTCATAAGAGGGGGAAGGGGGGTGAACAGGGGCGGCCCCGGGAGGTGGGGTGTTTGGGGAGGAAGGGGAGGAGAAAGTTAAGTTTAAAACTTGATGGATTTATTGCATTGGCCTTCGTCGGTGTACAAGAAGTTTGATTACACAATGAATATGTGTTCTTCAGCTGTACAATACTTTACATCATGGCATTTGGTTTTCAGCTGTACAATAATGTACATCCTGGCATTGGTCGTCCAGCTGTCCAGTAATGTACATCCTGGCATTTGTTCTTCAGCTGTACAATACTTTACATCATGGCATTTATTGTTCAGCTGTACAATACTGTACAACCTGGCATTTATTGTTCAGCTGTACAATACTGTACATCCTGGCATTCATTGTTCAGCTGTACAATACTTGACATCCTGACATTTATTGTTCAGCTGTACAATACTGTACATCCTGGCATTCATTGTTCAGCGTTACAATACTTAACATCCTGGCATTTATTGTTCAGCTGTACAATACTTAACATCCTGGCATTTATTGTTCAGCTGTACAATACTTAACATCCTGGCATTTATTGTTCAGCTGTACAATACTTAACATCCTGGCATTTATTGTTTAGCTGTACACTACTGTACATCCTGGCATTTATTGTTCAGCTGTACAATACTTTACATCCTGGCATTTGTGAGACGGTGTCGATTTAGTTCATTAAAACGCAATCACCCTTTCTTGATCAAATCAAGTAATGCGAAACACGACATGTTGTGATTATAGAGCAAAGCTCTAGCATTTCTCTGATATCCAGTTGTTTTTTGCTTGTTTTTTTTTTCTTTCCCAAATTCGAAATATTGCCCCCAGACTGAATCAAAACAGAAGCTAGTCTTTAGAGCTCTGACAACTAAGGACTTTATTCAGCATCAGTTCTTGGCAAGGCAAAGAAGTAACGTCTGGGATTGAGACAAAGTTGCAACATGTTTTAAAATGATGTTGTTATTGCTACTCTCACATGTGTATCCCATTTTATATATAGTGAAAAATTTACATTTGAGTTAGTCGGAGGACAAGATCTCGTGATTCACAAACTAAAACTAAATACGAAGTCAAGGCCAGAGTTTGCGTGGGGAATAATCTCTAAGGGGCGTACAGGGTACTGCCTCTGTAGGTGAGCACAGGGAGTGTTCACGTGCTTTTATTATACACACGACAACAATTACATGGGGGGGGGGGGCTAAGTCAGAAGTGTAAATTCGTTGTTACAAGGGAGATGGACTAAACAGTTATTGGTGTGAGGAGTTAATGAAGAAAATTTTATGAAAGGAATTTTGTACAAAGGATTCCTGAGAAGGTGCATTGTAAGATGGAATATATCGTTGTAGTTTAAGACAAAGGGGCTAGCGAAATAAAGTTGTTACTTGCTTCAGTAAGGTATGACGTGTGAGATATTGTAAAATAGAAAGTACGTTATATGTAGGCCTGCTGTTTTAAGATGGGGGCTTGGGGCACATAGGGAAAGACATTGTGAGTGATCCGTTTCTAGGTTACCACCATTTTTCAGTTTGAGTACTTTGGAGTGTACTCACTTTTTTTAGTTTGAGTACTTTGGAGTATACTCACATTTTTCAGATTGAGTACTTTGGAGTGTACCCACTTTTTTCAGTTTGAGTACTTTGGAGTGTACTCAATTTTTTCGGTTTGAGTACTTTGGAGTGTACTCACTGTTTTCAGTTTGAGCACTTTGGAGTGTACTCACTTTTTTCAATGTGAGTACATTGGGGTGTACTCACTGTTTTCAGTTTGAGTACTTTGGAGTGTACTCACTGTTTTCAGGGTGAGTACCTTGGAGTGTACTCCTATTTTTTCAGTTTGAGTACTTTGGAGTGTACTCACTTTTTTCAGTTTGAGTACTTTGGAGTGTACTTACTTTTTTCAGTTTTAGTACTTTGGAGTGTACTCACTGTTTTTAGTTTGAGTACTTTAGAGTGTACTTACTGTTTTCAGTTTGAGTACTTTGGAGTGTACTCAATGTTTTCGGTTTGAGTACTTTGGAGTGTACTTACTGTTTTTAGTTTGAGTACTTTGGAGTGCACTTACTTTTTTCAGTTTGAGTACTTTGGAGTATACTCACTTTTTTCAGTTTGAGTACTTTGGAGTGTACTTACTTTTTTCAGTTTGAGTACTTTGGAGTGCACTTACTGTTTTCAGTTTGAGTACTTTGGAGTGTACTTACTTTTTCAGTTTGAGTACTTTCGAGTGTACTCACTGTTTTCAGTTTGATTACTTGGAGTGTACTTACTGTTTTCAGTATTAGTACTTTGAAGTGTACTCACTGATTTCGGTTTGAGTACTTTGGAGTGTACTTACTTTTTTCAGTTTGAGTACTTTGGAGTGTACTTACCTTTTTTAGTTTGAGTACTTTGGACTCTGCTCACTGTTTTCAGTTTGAGTACTTTGGAGTGTACTCACTGTTTTCAGTTTGAGTACTTTGGAGTGTACTTACTGTTTTTAGTTTGAGTACTTTGGAGTGTACTTACTTTTTTCAGTTTGAGTACTTTGGAGTGTACTCACTGTTTTCAGTTTGAGTACTTGGGAGTGTACTTACTGTTTTCAGTTTGAGTACTTTGGAGGTTGATGTTTGTCGTGAACACACTTAAAATATTTGGCCTATAAATACAGATCCTCAAAGACCCTTTGTATGTATCTGTTTGTCTTTTCATATAATAGTGAGTTCTAATTTTGGTCAGCGAACCAGTTATTGGGTAACGCTGCGAACATTTCAGACGGTTTTAGACCCAGTGCGGTGCCGTTCGCAGAGAACCGCTCGAATGGAATCTTGCGTGCCGTGTACAGTACAAGCTCACGTCATACTGGCGTCCGCAAAATGAAATACCGAAATACTGACGGGAGCAGACGTGAGCTGCTTACGTCATCGTTGTTTTAATGAACAACTCAGCCGATTCCTCGTAATATCCCATTACAATGTGGCAATCACTTGTCATTTTTATGCCTTGTTACTAAATGAAACGATGGGAATTATGGTGTCTGGGATTTCAAATGACAAAACTTTGATTGTTTTTCATATCACATGATGTCTACACAACAATTTAGATTTGATGATTTTGATGCATTTCAATAAAAACAGTGAGGAATATAACAAGTTTAGTCCGGCAAGCTGTCTGTGTCATGACATTCTTGCCATGATATTCTTGTCATGGTTTTCATGCCATGATATTCTTGCGCGGTATGGTAAAGATTCTATTACATTCAGAGATGTAAATGTATTTTTTTGCAAAAACGAAATGTTTTCACATAATTCTATAAACACATGAATTTTAATGAGTGTTATAATGAAGTTAAAGCGGAAATTTTTTTAGTTCATTTACGTAGATGTGATTTCCTTTCTTCTCAGCACTGTGATTTTGAAAAAAAAAAGAATTGTTTCGTTTCCAGTGGTACTCCAATGAATTTATTCAAATTAATAGATTGGACATTTTTTTGCATCTCATTAATCTGCTTCGTTGCGTGCACCGATGACATAAGCGTTGAAATTATTTTGTTTAATCCTCATCGGCATATGTTGTAGTTGTTCTGTTTCATTGTTAGTTGTTCTGTTTCATTGTTAGTTGTTCTGTTTTATTGTTTAGTTGTTATGTTTTATTTTTAGTTGTTCTGTTTTATTGTTAGTTGTTATGTTTTATTGTTAGTTGTTCTGTTTTATTGTTAGTCGTTATGTTTTATTGTTAGTTGTTCTGTTTTATTGTTTAGTTGTGTTGTTTTATTGTTAGTTGTGTTGTTTTATCGTTGGGAAGGTTTATTTTGAAGATGTTCTTCAATCACTCATCAGTTCTTTGATGTCATTGAAAGTACAGCCATCTTTTAGCGCATCACATCTAAAAAGGGACAAAATTACATTACAATTTCAATGGTTTATTCTACATTAATTTATCGTCCGATAATGTGAGCACCCCTGTGATGGTAGAGGACATTAACATATTCATTTGGATCTCGGGGTGGGAACACTAACAGTTTTAATGACCTCGTTCATTGAAGTGGTTCGTCTGACGCCATTGAACTTCTTACATGTGACGCCAGTTTGTCTCTGTGACGTAAGAATGTACATTCTACCTGTTCGTCTCTAGGATCCAGGACAACGCAACATGTCCGCATCAAAGGCAGACACAGAGTGTGTACAACATACATTATGCGAACCAAGAAGACAATTGTCCGGGTTTTGGTAAGTCCGCATATTTTTTTCCGGACACTTTACATCTTAATTTAACAATGATTTTTTTTTTTAATTTTCCAATAGTATTTTGTATGCATATGATGAGAATAAAATATACAAAGCAACTAATTTTTTTCGAAATAATAAAATGACCATAAGCCTGTAATGAGCAAGCTCAAAACAGGACAGTTGTTTGATTTTGTTGTTAATGAAATATTAGAATGGGGACCACAATGTTTTTCAAATTGAACTATTTTTTTTCTTTTGACTGACCCTTAAAAACAATTTTAGCTGAAACTTATTTACTTAACAAATAAGTTATTATTTAATTTTTTTTTAAAGTGCATAGGAAAAATGGTTAATTAAAGAATTCAACAACTTAATAAATGTCTATGCTTATTATTTCTCATTTTTTTTTCTTTTTTTTTTCTTTTGATAAGGCCATTAAAAAGTTTAATTCATGAATCTTCCATAGTGTGAGAACCCTAATTATATAAAAAAAAAATTGTTAAATAAAGAGTGGATAGAGACGAGAGAAAGTGTGGGAGTGAGAATTTATGGCTTCAAAATTACTTCTTAAATCTGTTCTATTACCCCCTCTAAAAATAAATAATAAAATAAGCCAGATTCACATCTAAATAATGACATCCGACATGGCCGATGTCAGACACTGCTGTTGATAAAAACCACAAAATAACAGGGGTCTGGTGTGCCGGGTTGGCTTATGGGCATCGCCTGCCAGATAAATGCCCCAATGGGAGATCAAACGAGAATGGCATGGCATGTTTTGCGCCTCGTATCAAACCGTGTGATTAGCTTACGTCATCATTTTCAGGTGTGGCTTCACGCAGGCAGGCCGAAGTCAAGACTATTCCGTGTACGAAAAAGGTCAGAGTTCATTTAATTCTCAGTCTTTGCTGCACCTTCCATCGGACAGTACCAATGAAATAACCTTAAACTAATGATGTGCTATGTAATGAGATAGCCTCAAACTAACGCTATACCATACCAATGAAATAACTTTACGCTCTGTACTGTACCAATTAAATAACCCTAAACTAACACTATACTTTACCAATGAAATAACCTTAAGCTCTGTTCTGTACTAATGACAAAACCCTAAACTAACACATTACTGTACCAATGAAATAACCTTAAACTCTGTACTGTACCAATGAAATAACCCTAAACTAACACTTTACTTTACCAATGAAATAACCTCAAACTAACATGGACAGTACCAATGAAATAACCTCAAACAAGCATGGACATTACCAATGAAATAACCTCAAACAAGCATGGACAGTACCAATGAAATAACCTCAAAAAAATGGAAAGTAACAATGAAATAACCTTAAACAAGCATGGGCAGTACCAATGAAATAACCTCAAACAAGCATGGACAATACCAATGAAATAACCTCAAACAAGCATGGACAGTACCAATGAAATAACCTCAAACAAGCATGGGCAGTAACAATGAAATAACCTCACACAAGCATGGGCAGTACCAATGAAATAACCTCAAACAAGCATGGACAGTACCAATGAAATAACCTCAAACAAGCATGGACAGTACCAAAGAAATAACCTCAAACTAACAGTGTGCGCTACGAATGAAGTATCCCAGACTAACACAGTACAGTACCAATAAAGTAACCCTAACATTGCTCTATCATAATGATTGTTACTGCGGAGCCTCGACCGAAACTAAACTGTTTCTTGGTGTCCATCATTTTCTATATTGGTTCTCATTCTTCCCAAACCATTTTCACCACACAGGCCCTTCCGTGTAGAGCAGTGGTTCTCAACCTTCCTCATGCCGCGACCCTTTAATACAGTTCTTCATGTTATGATGACCCCCCAAACCGAATTAATATCTTCGTTGCCACATCCGAAATTTGTTTTCCGATGTTTCCCAAAGGGGTCACGACCCACAGGCTGAGAGCCGCTGATATAGAGTAACAGTTTGATAGTATAACGTCAATATCATTTTGACAATTTGATAAATAATCCTTCGATCAAATTCAACGTCTCATATCTGTGTGTCGCGGAATACAACAGAGATTAACTTTTTTTTTAAAAACAAATTCTCAAGAAGTCTCTTAGTCTCGCAACATTTGTGAAACCCTAGATTTACCTATTTCGAGATACATATAGACAGAGTTCGAATGTGGAGACAAAACCAAATGGCGTCATGTCAGGACAACAACTTCCTTATACGTATTTAGAATTCACCGGTGTATTTCATCTTGATCAACACAAAAAGGTTGTACATTTAAACGTATTAATTTATCTGCTCTATTTCTATAGTATTTAGCATTTCAAATTTTTTTAAGTAAATCTCAATATATCCCTCTGTTTTTTCATTACTCATTGTCTTGTTATCCTTTACTGTCTGCGTATTAATTTCGGGATGTTTATTTTACGCCTCCCCCCCCCCCCCCCACAAAAAACCCTCCTCTGTTTTTTCATTACTCATTGTCTTGTTATCCTTTACTGTCTGCGTATTAATTTCGGGATGTTTATTTTACGCCTCCCCCCCCCCCCCCACACAAAAAAACCCACAACAACACACACACCACCTCTCCATTTAACTCCGCCAATTTTTTGCCTTTTATTCTGATATCATTTCTGTTGTTAAAGATTCATATTGTTTCACTTTAGACCGAGTCTCAAGCTACGTAACATTAAACTAATCTAACGACATGTAGCTAGATATCATCTAGACCAGGGCTACTCAATGGTAGGACACCGGTCCCCAAAAGGTGGAAAATTCAAGTCAATGAAACGAAAACAACAATGAAAAAACGGAGGAAGCCGTCCAGCCTAACGGTCCGTCCCATTGTCTTGTTTGGCTGTTCGAGATTCAACGTGTGTTGTTTGGCTGTTCGAGATTCAACCTGTCTTGTTGGGCTGTTCGAGATTCAAGATGTCTTGTTTGGCTAGTCGAGATTGAATCTGTCTTGTTTGGAATATTGTTTCTTTCAAGTGGCTTCAAGACAATTTCGACTAAAATTGTTCTTGATAATTAATATATTCAATGTCCTTGGCAGCGGTCAAGGGAGGTCGTTCACACATGCGCACTGATCAAGACATGGGATATCTGATTTCCTGGTACTCCGGCACCATCTTAACTGTCTTTGTCTTACCCCAACCTCCACCATCTTAACTGTCTTTGTCTTACCCCAGCCCTCCACCATCTTAACTGTCTTTGTCTTACCCCAACCTCCACCATCTTAACTGTCTTTGTCTTACCCCAACCTCCACCATCTTAACTGTCTTTGTCTTACCCCAACCTCCACCATCTTAACTGTCTTTGTCTTACCCCAACCTCCACCATCTTAAATGTCTTTGTCTTACCCCGCCCTCCACCATCTTAACTGTCTTTCAGTGATTCCCGATGTTATCGTCATCAACCACATTGCTATCTTCTTCTTCTTCTTATTTGTTTCTTTTTTTAATTTCCTGCCACTCTCAGTTTAAATCGAACACGTGGTTTCGTTTAAAATCAATCAGGGTTTTTGTTACTAGTCATTAAAAATTGTATACTTCTGTAACGTAATTCTCGGTCATATCAATATTGCAAAGTTTCAGCGTTAGCATAACATAAACACCAAGTTTCAAAGTCTACATATCACTCCTACCCAAGTTTATTCTTAACTAAGCGTATTTCAAAACGTCACTTTGGAGATGGCTTCGGTGGCTCGTCGAACGCGAGCTCATACCACCCCCCCCAGGGCACAACCCCACACGGGCCGACGCCTGGTCTCCCCGCCGCCATACTGCGCGAAAGCATGTCGGGAACCTCCCCCCTGGCCAGGGGGACATCCGGTCACTGAAAACGCTGCGTTTACAGCGTTCGCGGTCCACTCTCCTTGGGTTTGAATGGCTTTGCTTTTTCTCCAGGGAAAGGTGTTGCATTACCTACCCCCACCGTCCAGGGAGTTGTCAGGTCGGGACGATAGCTGGGACGAAACGCCTAGGAGCGGCTTTCTCAGGGCCGCGTAGCTAAAAATCATCGGTATGGGTTTTAACCGCCACCCTGACCTCATATCCATTAACGGCAACAAGTATTCGTGTACTCCCGTCGCGTTGGAAGTCATGCCAGTGGCCGGGGTTTTTTTGGATTCGGGAGAAGAGACCTCGCTACTAGTCAGGCACGCCATGAAGAGGCAAACCCCATGTGACACCACCAAGTCGCCTCGGTGGTGCGGGTCCCTGACGTAGAGGCGTTCGGCCAGATACTCCCTGGTATTTCAAAACAAAACGGATCAACCATACAGATCATTTGGCGCGTCCTTTGGACGTCTTCTCTTTCATTGTAATTCCACTTTATGAAAAATACATTGGTTTTTTTATTCGTTTGACAGTACAAAGATTAACTCATGACATCTGCATTAAGTACAAGTCATGTAACAAGTACAACATCACAACATCAGCAGTCGACTTTCCCAGGGGTAGGGATGGTGCATTTACGTCCTAATACCCCCCCCCTGCCCATCCCGGGGAAACGTCGGACCCCCTCTAATAGGGATCTTCTACGGTGGGTTTTTTATCTGGCAAACAGTTCAAGAAGTAGCTGGGACGAAACGGTTTCCCTCGGAATAGCCTCCTCAATGGCTATGTGAATAGATAATTAGCATGAGGCTGCCGCTAACCACGTTATGCCTCAGCGGCAACATAACCATCATGGTCCATACTCTGCTTCTACCGTTGTTTCAACTGCAGATGTGACCACGACTGGCAGTAGAACTGTTGCTGCTACCCATTTCAGCAGATATCGAGCAGTCCCTTTGTCTGTCCACGCAATGATTGTTATTTTCCCCCGGGTGAAATGTACTTTTTGTAGGGCTGAACGTATGCAATGTCACATTTGAATATCAAACAGTGGGGAAATATTAGTTTGTGTGAGAGAGACAGATAGAGAGCGAAAGAAAGAGTGAGAGAGAGAGAGGGGGGTGAGAGTCAGAACAAGAGAGAGAGAATGTGTGTGTGTGTGACGGAGAGAGAGGGAGCGAGAAAGAGGCAGGGGAGGGAGAGTAAGAGAAATTAAGAGACAGATGGCGAGTCGAGTGAGAAAGAGTCAATATAATCTCAAACCATGGAACTATTGAAGAAATTAAAAATCGTACGTTTGTGAGGATGAACTCAGTGTTAGATGTCTGCCAGGTTAACATGTCGTGTTGCCCTTGATGTAAGCGGTTAGTGGGATGCTCGGCCTCGTTAGCACAGCAGCGGTTGTCGATCAAATTCAATCTCACAGCCGGCCTCAATACTCCCTACTTCAATAACTTAGCATTACTGTTTCCAGATCTCTTGTGTCGACTTTTTTTTATTAGTTTCATAGCATTTGTATTTAATTAGTTTTTGATATCATATTCTAATGTTCAACACCTCCCCCCCCCCCAAACCATCCCCCCAAACCACTTTCCAGGTTCGTGGAACCCTCCAGACTTAAATATGGTACACACCTGCCTGTCCGCGTCAAAATAAATGGGTGTGTGGATTCAGAGTTGCGATTTTTAGGGGGGGGGGATGGTGGTGACATATCAATCAAAGTTTAGCTATCCCCTAATTTACCCATGACGTATGATTTGCGCCATTTCAATTCCGCGGCGAAATGTATAAAGTCAGCGCTGGCGTTTAATAAGTGCGCAGTCATTTCTGGAAAATATGTTACATCAAGTTTACATACAACAGTCATGTTATTAAGAAAATGTGGATTTGTTTTAACTCAATGTCGCTTTATTTTAACAAAATGTGGCTTTATTTTAAATAAATTTGGCTTTATTTTTAAAAAAATGGGGCTTTATTTTAACAAAATGGGGGCTTTATTTAAAAAAATGTGGCATTATTTTAACAAAATGTGGCTTTGTTTGAGCACCATATTATTTTCATACGAGCTATTGTATTTATTTAGAGCTCTTCCAATATGCACAGAATATATAATTATAATTACTAGCTGGTGCTGCGTTGAGTGTGTATAATGCGGGAAAGAGTGCATAATCTTTAAGAATCTTTAAGACGGTGCTCCATTCGTCCAGAAATGCCAAGTTCAGTAGTCGGCAAATCGCGGCTCGCGAGCCGCTTGTGGCTCTTTAGCGAACTGAGTGCGGATCGGCCAATCGGCCAAAAAATCGGGGTTGACTCCGAAAAACATGGTTCTTGACAGCTTCTTGAAAAGAAATTTGGCTCTCAAATTTTTTTTTATTCGTTGCTGATTTTTGTCTCTTTTGACTACTGAGTTTACCTAACCACTGGCCTAGTTGTATTGAATCTATGTGTTCTTTTGTATGCATTTGGTGCGTACGTGATCAAGCGCATGACGGGGTGGGGGGGGGGACATCGAATGAGAGCGCTGCACGGTGGGCAGTAAGAGTGGGGGGTGACAAGATCATCTCGTAAATAATTATTACATATGTCATTTGGGTTTTCCCAGCTTCTAAATGCTCACAAGGGAAGTACAGCGATTGCCTCAAAGGCATGTTGGCTAACCAGCTGTATTACTGTATTAGCCACATTACGAACCTGTTGACTATTACAAGAGTTTGTAGGCGTCTTGCCAGTATTTCGTCAATTAGCACTCACAGGGGAACATTTGCGGTTGAAACCAATTATTATCCTTATTCACGTGTCCATTTTATGGTGCTCTACTGCTCTACTAGTTTAAGGTCCTAAAACCTACAGGTTCAAGGTTACATGGTCGATTGATCTCCAGTTGTTAGTGCTGCCAGAGTTGAAGGTTATGTGTCCTACTGTTTTAAATGCTGAATAAACTACTTGTTAAACTGTAGATTTTCTACAAAAAAAGACTGCGTTAAAATACTAAATCCCAATGTTTGTCAAACTGGTGGTCAGCAACCACAAACCGGTCCTCGAGATTTTTTTTCTGGAAACCTTCCATCCACTTCTCATATCCATCCTACATCCAAGTTTTCTCCGATGCCAAAATTGACTCATTTTTTTATATCGCGCACTAATTTCCCCCTCTCAACACTCTCCGAATCGTCCCTCCTCGAACCAATGGAAATTATTTAAGTATGTCACTTGTAGTTTGAAAACGAAAATTGATGGCTCTCGAGATCTCGTGTGAAATCACGCAGACGCGACCAGACGAACTATTTTGTAATGCGCTGACGTCTCTCTGAGTGCCACCCTTGGGACTTGTTAGTGGCGTTCGGTAAACTATGGGAAAGGTTGGGGGGGGGGGTTAATGTAGGCTGTTCATTTGATGGAATAGTTGCAAACCCTTTGACCTCACACACACACGAAAATTAAAATATGAACAACTAGAAATCAAATATATATTTTTTTATTTTTAAAAGTCTCCCCCCCCCCCCCCATAACATGCACAAGTGTTCAAATGTTTGAAGGGGTGTCAAGGAGTGTCAAGGGGCGTCAAGGGGTGGTAAGGGCCTTCAACGGGTGTTAAGGTGTGTCAAGGGGTGTTAAGGGGCGCCAAGGGGTGTTTAGGGGCGTCATGGGATGGTAGGGAGTAGAATGTAGAACCTCTGTTGTCCCGGACTCACAAGAGATGGAATTCCATGTTTAAAAGTTTGTAGTGGGGACTTTTTGAACATTTACAACAAAACGCAACATTTGCTGTTGAAACATCATTTAATATTTTAACAATCATTTCATGAAACGGTAAAATTGACCGTTACCAGGTGTCCCTCATCTTAACTGTGATGACCATGTCCCTGGCAAAATGAAATGGTGCTTTTTTTTTAGTGGTGTCTTATTTTATGGTTTCTTATTTTATGGTGTCTGGATAGTTTTTGTTTTTATATAAGATATTATGCGTATTAATTTGATTATTTAGTGATATACAAGTGGGAGATATATTTCTTTTCACTCTCTATTTCTCCCTTTCTCTGTCTCCCTCTTTCTCTATCCATCTCTCTCCCTCTTTCTCGCTCTATCTCACTATGTTGGTCTCTCTACCTCTCTCTTTCCCACTCTCTCGCTCTCTCTTTCTCTAGCTCTCGTACTCTTTATATTTATATATATATATATATATATATATATATATATATATATAGAGTACGAAAGATAGAGAGAGTGGGAAAGGGAGAGGTATAGAGACTGAAATAGAGAGAAGGAGAGAGAGAGAGAGAGATTCTCTCTCTCTCTTTCTCTCTCCCTCTCTCTCCCTCTTTCTCGCTCTCTCTCTCTATGTTTGTCTCTCTCTCTCTCTCTTTCCCACTCTCTCTCTCTCTCTTTCTCTAGCTCTCTTACTCTTTATATTTATATATATATATATATATATATATATATATATATAAAGAGTACGAAAGATAGAGAGAGTGGGAAAGGGACAGGTATAGAGACTGAAATAGAGAGAAGGAGAGAGAGAGAGTGAAACAATTTCTTATACACTGATGTAGAGCTTCCAGGTCACGTCTTGATAGAACGAAAATTGATATAAGAGGAGTGTTTACGATGCTCCAACCGTAAATCACATCAGGTATCCCTCCCCTCTGTTCCTTTTTTTTCTGTATCCGCCCCTGGGTGGACACGTAGTTGGTGAAAGGGTTGCTGAACTAAATTATTCACTACTGCTCCTCTATGTGTCGGTATGTTTGAATTTTTCCGACGCCATTTAAAAAATACATTACGACCAAATATTCTCGAAGTGATTCCTGCATTCTTGCTGTGGTTACGCTCAGAGCTCAACAAAGTTATACAGTAGAACTCGGTTATGTCGACGGCCTCGGGGTTTTGCCAAAAAGCGTCGAGAAAACCGATGGTCGAGATAAACGAAAACCAATATTGCGGCAATATATTAACATGTGCTTGAAATTTATTACGATGCACGTTGATCAATGAGA
The DNA here is from genome assembly GCA_964033795.1 of Lymnaea stagnalis. Taxonomy (NCBI): domain Eukaryota; kingdom Metazoa; phylum Mollusca; class Gastropoda; family Lymnaeidae; genus Lymnaea; species Lymnaea stagnalis. The sequence continues at coordinate 2,030,316 of CAXITT010000028.1, read as the reverse complement.
ATGCACATGCACTTGTTGGTTTTTTTTAGTTGTTTTTTTTTACACAGAAGTGTTACAGCGATTTGTTCGATGAAGCGATCGGCATGCTATAAAAATGTACCTACATGTTTGCTAACAACACAAGGCATGTGTGGGGTTTCAACTTTTCCGAATTATCCCGGAATTCCGGATTCGTGAGGCTAAATATTTTTCAGCTCCGGATTCGCGAGATTTTTTTTTTAATTTTCTCTCGCTCCGGATTCGACAATTCAGTTTATTCAGATACGGGTTCTGTAAAAATAAAGTCAGCTTGTAAGAAGGGGTGAAAGCCTATTAAGTATTAAGCAACAAGCGAGTGCGCTATAAATAGAACAGGTACTGCGACCTCGCTTCTCTCTTTTGTTTGCAAGCCTCTCAGTCCTCGCTTCTTGCTGTGTCAAATTAATTGCGCGGACAAACATATTGTCATTTCATTTCAAATACTACAGTTTGAGGGAGGCATGTTTCTGTTGTATATAATTTTCAAAAGCCGGCGATTTTTCATGGGGGATCGAGAAAGCCGAGGTTAAGAGGCAAATTTGGCGCCTTTTTTGCTGGACATGTCAAGGTTTGATGACATAAAAGAATCGATATAACCGAGGAGAAAATGCTGAGACAAAGAGAGACTTTGGCGGTTGCACTTCAAAAAGTCGACATAACAGGGTTGGCGAGATCACCGATGTCGAGATAAGCGGTTTCGACTGTATTACAATGAGAAAACTCGTTTACGAAGCGATGACATTTTTCTAAAATTACATGTCCTTACCACCGTGGTCAACACCTAATGACGCCACTTTTGAATGATCTCCTTTTAAGCATTATGATTGATGGCCACTTACTTCGTGGCGAGTACGTGGCTTCCCTCCAATCAACCATTTCCATCGAGTCTAGACATTTTTTTAAATTTTAGGGTTTTTTTTAAATTTTTTTTTTACAAGCACTAGAAATGTTAAGTGAGTTTGTCTTCGCTCTAGTTATACCCTTTAGGGCTGTTGTCTGTACCTTTTTAAAAGTTCGCACCCCCATATCCCCTCCCCGTAATGATGGGTTGAGTCCGTCTCCTACACCGTGTCAAAGTAGCGATGCTGTGTTGTTGTTTTTTTTTTTAATGGATTAAAAAATTATTATTATTTTTTTTTTTAAATCAAATTTTACAAAGAGAACTCTTGGACAGAAGAAAATAATGTTTTGATTCATTGCATAAAGTAATATTTTAATTTGAGGAATTGTTATTTTTAAATATTTACCGCATAGCTCGAAATCACGTTCTCTTCTGTTTGTTAAAAATCACAGTTCCTCGCTACCTCTCTGCCCCCC
>CAXITT010000028.1:2011957-2024411 GCA_964033795.1 Lymnaea stagnalis | reverse complement strand
ACAGTCCTATGGTACACAACCGAGCTTTTAATCCCGAGCAATTAGGCTGCCCTCTGCCGACTACAGTCCTATGGTACACAACCGAGCTTTTAATCCCGAGCAATTAGGCTGCCCTCTGCCGACTACAGTCTTATGGTACACAACCGAGCTTTTAATCCCGAGCAATTAGGCTGCCCTCTGCCGACTACAGTCCTATGGTACACAACCGAGCTTTTAATCCCGAGCAATTAGGCTGCACTCTGCCGACTATAGTCCTATGGTACACAACCGAGCTTTTAATCCCGAGCACTTAGGCTGCCCTCTGCCGACTACAGTCCTATGGTACACAAACGAGCTTTTAATCCCAAGCAATTAGGCTGTCCTCTGCCGACTACAGTCCTATGGTACACAAACGAGCTTTTAATCCCAAGCAATTAGGCTGCCCTCTGCCGACTACAGTCCTATGGTACACAACCGAGCTTTTAATCCCAAGCAATTAGGCTGCCCTCTGCCGACTACAGTCCTATGGTACACAACCGAGCTTTCAATCCCAAGCAATTAGGCTGCCCTCTGCCGACTACAGTCCTATGGTACACAACCGAGCTTTTAATCCCGAGCAATTAGGCTGCCCCCTGCTGACTACAGTCCTATGGTATACAACCGAGCTTTTAATCCCGAGCAATTAGGCTGCCCTCTGCCGACTACAGTCCTATGGTACACAACCGAGCTTTTAATCCCGAGCAATTAGGCTGCCCTCTGCCGACTACAGTCCTATGGTACACAACCGAGCTTTTAATCCCGAGCAATTAGGCTGCCCTCTGCCGACTACAGTCCTATGGTACACAACCGAGCTTTTAATCCCGAGCAATTAGGCTGCCCTCTGCCGACTACAGTCCTATGGTACACAACCGAGCTTTTAATCCCGAGCAATTAGGCTGCCCTCTGCCGACTACAGTCCTATGGTACACAACCGAGCTTTTAATCCCGAGCAATTAGGCTGCCCTCTGCCGACTACAGTCCTATGGTACACAACCGAGCTTTTAATCCCGAGCAATTAGGCTGCCCTCTGCCGACTACAGTCCTATGGTACACAACCGAGCTTTTAATCCCGAGCAATTAGGCTGCCCTCTGCCGACTACAGTCCTATGGTACACAACCGAGCTTTTAATCCCGAGCAATTAGGCTGCCCTCTGCCGACTACAGTCCTATGGTACACAACCGAGCTTTTAATCCCGAGCAATTAGGCTGCCCTCTGCCGACTACAGTCCTATGGTACACAACCGAGCTTTTAATCCCGAGCAATTAGGCTGCCCTCTGCCGACTACAGTCCTATGGTACACAACCGAGCTTTTAATCCCGAGCAATTAGGCTGCCCTCTGCCGACTACAGTCCTATGGTACACAACCGAGCTTTTAATCCCGAGCAATTAGGCTGCCCTCTGCCGACTACAGTCCTATGGTACACAACCGAGCTTTTAATCCCGAGCAATTAGGCTGCCCTCTGCCGACTACAGTCCTATGGTACACAACCGAGCTTTTAATCCCGAGCAATTAGGCTGCCCTCTGCCGACTACAGTCCTATGGTACACAACCGAGCTTTTAATCCCGAGCAATTAGGCTGCCCTCTGCCGACTACAGTCCTATGGTACACAACCGAGCTTTTAATCCCGAGCAATTAGGCTGCCCTCTGCCGACTACAGTCCTATGGTACACAACCGAGCTTTTAATCCCGAGCAATTAGGCTGCCCTCTGCCGACTACAGTCCTATGGTACACAACCGAGCTTTTAATCCCGAGCAATTAGGCTGCCCTCTGCCGACTACAGTCCTATGGTACACAACCGAGCTTTTAATCCCGAGCAATTAGGCTGCCCTCTGCCGACTACAGTCCTATGGTACACAACCGAGCTTTTAATCCCGAGCAATTAGGCTGCCCTCTGCCGACTACAGTCCTATGGTACACAACCGAGCTTTTAATCCCGAGCAATTAGGCTGCCCTCTGCCGACTACAGTACTATGGTACACAACCGAGCTTTTAATCCCGAGCAATTAGGCTGCCCTCTGCCGACTACAGTCCTATGGTACACAACTGAGCTTTTAATCCCGAGAAATTAGGCTGCCCTCTGCCGACTACAGTCCTATGGTACACAACCGAGCTTTTAATCCCGAGCAATTAGGCTGCCCTCTGCCGACTACAGTCCTATGGTACACAACCGAGCTTTTAATCCCAAGCAATTAGGCTGCCCTCTGCCGACTACAGTCCTATGGTACACAACCGAGCTTTTAATCCCGAGCAATTAGGCTGCCCTCTGCCGACTACAGTCCTATGGTACACAACCGAGCTTTTAATCCCGAGCAATTAGGCTGCCCTCTGCCGACTACAGTCCTATGGTACACAACCGAGCTTTTAATCCCGAGCAATTAGGCTGCCCTCTGCCGACTACAGTCCTATGGTACACAACCGAGCTTTTAATCCCGAGCAATTAGGCTGCCCTCTGCCGACTACAGTCCTATGGTACACAACCGAGCTTTTAATCCCGAGCAATTAGGCTGCCCTCTGCCGACTACAGTCCTATGGTACACAACCGAGCTTTTAATCCCGAGCAATTAGGCTGCCCTCTGCCGACTACAGTCCTATGGTACACAACCGAGCTTTTAATCCCGAGCAATTAGGCTGCCCTCTGCCGACTACAGTCCTATGGTACACAACCGAGCTTTTAATCCCGAGCAATTAGGCTGCCCTCTGCCGACTACAGTCCTATGGTACACAACCGAGCTTTTAATCCCGAGCAATTAGGCTGCCCTCTGCCGACTACAGTCCTATGGTACACAACCGAGCTTTTAATCCCGAGCAATTAGGCTGCCCTCTGCCGACTACAGTCCTATGGTACACAACCGAGCTTTTAATCCCGAGCAATTAGGCTGCCCTCTGCCGACTACAGTCCTATGGTACACAACCGAGCTTTTAATCCCGAGCAATTAGGCTGCCCTCTGCCGACTACAGTCCTATGGTACACAACCGAGCTTTTAATCCCGAGCAATTAGGCTGCCCTCTGCCGACTACAGTCCTATGGTACACAACCGAGCTTTTAATCCCGAGCAATTAGGCTGCCCTCTGCCGACTACAGTCCTATGGTACACAACCGAGCTTTTAATCCCGAGCAATTAGGCTGCCCTCTGCCGACTACAGTCCTATGGTACACAACCGAGCTTTTAATCCCGAGCAATTAGGCTGCCCTCTGCCGACTACAGTCCTATGGTACACAACCGAGCTTTTAATCCCGAGCAATTAGGCTGCCCTCTGCCGACTACAGTCCTATGGTACACAACCGAGCTTTTAATCCCGAGCAATTAGGCTGCCCTCTGCCGACTACAGTCCTATGGTACACAACCGAGCTTTTAATCCCGAGCAATTAGGCTGCCCTCTGCCGACTACAGTCCTATGGTACACAACCGAGCTTTTAATCCCAAGCTATTAGGCTGCCCTCTGCAGACTACAGTCCTATGGTACACAACCGAGCTTTTAATCCCAAGCAATTAGGCTGCCCTCTGCCGACTACAGTCCTATGGTACACAACCGAGCTTTTAATCCCAAGCAATTAGGCTGCCCTTTGCGGCAGACTCCGGTGTTAGAGAAGGTTTTGCTTTTGTTTTTTTTTAAATTTGCATACTCGGGTATTGCATACTCCAATGAAGAACGGTCTTAAGTGACAGATAAGAATGGCCTTAAGTGACAGATGACTATATGTACTTCCGGCTGCAACAAGATGGCGGAGAAAAAATATTCAAAAGAGCACAAAAGGAAGGAAACATGGATTTTACAAGAAAATAACTGTATGAAATAGTTCTTTCTTTGGAATATATGCTTAAGACTCTGTACAAGATCAGAATCTTTGTTTCGGATACGTGATTTTTCTCTCAACAACATTTCGTTAAGAAAATCTCCATTGCCACTATGCAAAGGATAACTTCCGGCTACAACACGATGGCGGTATAATAATACACAAAAGGAAGGAATCTCAGTGTGTAGGCGCTTCAGTAAAGCAAGGGAGATAGTTAAAAATGATTATTGGAAATTGGCTTCGGCGCAAGAAAATTCGACCTTTTAATTAATTGTAATTGTTTTGAGGTTTCATTCAGGGTCAGAATTTATGCTGTTATTAAAGTATTTCTCCTTCTAAATACAACTACAATATAGATCTACTGTTAGACTGAATATGAAGAAGCCATCTTGTTCGGAAACAGCCGGAAGTCTCTGTACTCAGCTATCCCCTGTGATTCAAAGAAGCTGTAACATGCACAGCGACCACAACCCAGACAACGATTCCAGGTTGAGGGTAGCCGAAAGGCTTAGAACTTTCGGAAAAAGGGCTTTTTCCCCATAGCATGTAAAGACTGGATCCGGCAAATAGTGCGGAAGAACCACTACTTGGTCAACGGACAAAAGGCGGAGACAGCACAGTGGTGTGGATCGCTGAGTGCATGGCCAGACACGTAGACCGCCATGGTCATTCACTGCAATGGGTGGCCGAATGGTGTAAACTGAGCAAACCTCAATTCCAGCCAAAAGCCGGTCAAGCAAAAACATCACCCCGGGTGGATGAGACTCGTTAACCTTGGTCGGCAACTCATCTAAGAGAAGGAAACTCTGAATTCAAACCCGGATTTGGAGTCCCGTAAGGCGCATACAATGACAATTCCTGCAACCGTACCCATCCCTGGTCGTCGAGTCTTGCCACTGGATATGGTGGGCACGGACGAGAGAGTGAGGTTGACGCAGCGCAACTCTTCCTCCCTTTAAACAAAAGCCATTAGCGCAAGTCATCAGTCACCGGACTACTCGATGGTCATCGTCGATCCTCGACGGACGAACAAAACAATATTCGATTACTTGTCAATTTTCTAGAGATGACCATTTGAGATTCAAACCTGCTACTCTTTGTTGAGAAGCACACGATGCTTCTACTGCGCAATACTTTCTTATATTTTAATCATGTTACAGCAACTAAAAAATATTACGAGACTGACATCCATTGATAAGTGTAACTTCGAGGCTTGACACATGATCACGCACACACACACACACACACAAAGTTATCAGACGACAATGAAACACAGTATGTGGAAATTGAAATCGCACCTTCCAAACAATGATTTGATACGTCAAACCGAAATACGGTACTCAAAATAACGTGAGACCCCCCTATCCCCGTCCCCCCAGATGGGCCTCTCTCTACCAGTGGACATCGGTTGCTCTTGTAATGGACATTATCGATGGTAACCATGTTTAAAGAGAGGCCAGTGTTATTTACAGAGCTGACCATTAGAACGTGTCCACTACTTTAGCCGGCTAGACGGGAAGTGGTGGTGGGTTTTGTATCTCTTTCTTCCCTCGGGATCAGTAGATTGATAACCTGTTCAACTCCTACACACATATTCTATTTCTGCCAGTCTATTTCTGCCAGTCTATTTCTGCCAGTCTGTTTCTGCCAGTCTGGTTCTGCCAGTCTGGTTCTGTCAGTCTATTTCTGCCAGTCTGTTTCTGCCAGTCTGGTTCTGTCAGTCTATTTATGCCATTCTATTTATGCCAGTGTCTTTCTGCCAGTCTTTTTTTCTGCCAGTCTGTTTCGTACAGCGAGTTAGACTTCCTCTACTTTTGACGAAAGAGACTTTTTCGTCCAAGGTTATTTTTTAAACTTCACCATCTCATTTAATAACAAGTTCTTGATGACTAATGTCCTTATAATTAAATGTATTCTCCCCGAATCCAGGGCTGATTTAATATACATGTGTTCCATATGCGTAAACATCAATACGCAAATCATGGCGCTTGGAAAATACGTAAGAGGTGCTCGCATAAAATAGATAACGCAAAGTCACGCATGACTGAATCCAGTAAAGCAGCGTTCCCCAAACGGTGGTCCTTGGACCGGCACCGGTCCGCCAGCCTTAGGTTACCGGTCTGGAGAGCATGAATAGTGATGTTTAAATAGAAAGAAAATGTAATTAATAAATCTGGCACCGGTCCCTGGTGCAGTTTCGAAACTTGTCCACTGGTCCGTGAAACTTAAAGGTTTGGGAACCGCTGCATTAAAGTATATGTTGTTGAAATTTTATCTATGGATTTCTGAATGTATACATTTTAAACTTTCTCTGGTAATTTCCTACCAATTTATCATATATTGAATCTCTAATGAAACCATATTATGATAAATTTTTCTCTACAAATATCAAATCTAGAAATACAATCTCAACAGTTTGCAGAACTTACGATCCCAACGAGTTAAAATTTTAACTTGTTTAAGAATTAGCAGACGGGAGAAGTTTTAACACGAACTCATAAAGTGAAAGTGATGACGTCACCATGTCGTCTGTGTTTACAAACATACACCAACCTAGTCTCTGACTTCGCGAGCTCAACGCCGCAAGGAAAAAGAGAAAGAAAAAAAAACAACTCTGTTCAAACAGACCTAAAGCGTCTGACCGGAAGTGAACGCACTGGCTCCCCCTCCCCCCAACCCCTGCTTCAATCGCACGCTATTTCCTCGCGCGTGGAGCGACTCCCTGGTGCCTTAATTAGACATGTGGAAGGCCTTGTAATGACGTCGTGAGAAGTGGCATCAGCCGCTGTAACGTGTCCAGATATCTGGGGGTCCGCGCGTCCCCCCGGGAGATTTTTTTTATAGGCGCTGATGCTGGATTTGCCCACTCCACGAAAGTCATAGGAGAGGAAGCTGCTCAATGCTGAAGATGAGCTGCCCACATGCAGAGAAGTGTCCGGTCGATTGTGTCAACTCAATAAGACGCCTTGATGAGAAGATGACTTGTCTGTGCGGGACTGAAAGAAGCGAAAGCTAAGAGGAAGCTGAAGGTTAAGGTGTTGTGGTCTAAAGTTGATCCAAGTTACTTAGAGAATGGAGCCAAAACTAAAAGCCTTTTTTTTAAAAAAATAAAAATGTGTTTGTAACAAGGGTTCTAAAATGTGAGACCTTGGGTACATGAGCACTAACGTGCCAATTAAAATCTCAGTGCGCATTGACACCGTTGTGGAGTAATGACTGGGGATGTCCCTCATGGTTGACATAGTTTCATTAAAATATATTACTTATATAGGCATTAGCATATGCATTCACATAGATGTCTGTCAAAGAAAATGGCTAATAGACATTATATACTCATATTTTTCATAACTGTTTGCATATATTACATACAAGGCCGTCTAGAGGATTTTTTGGTAACGAAAAAAATCAACAATTTTGGCCCCCAAAAATAAAAAATTAAATAATTTTAATAAACGTATCTATTGCTGACTCCGGGAGTCCCCAAGCGGGCGGGACCCCAAGGAATTTACTCTCTGGGCGGCCCTGATGACATGTTGCGCTTAATGAGAATAGGGCGCAGATTAGCCTGACATTGCAAAAGGTGTAAATAAAAGCCATCTTGAAAAGACACAGATGAACTTTGGCCTACACAGTGCCTCAATCGAAGAAAAACAAAATCAAAGCATAGATATATATATAACTGTTACGCACTGACTTGTATTGGGAGAAATTAATCTCCTATTTTAATTTTAATTGGCTCGTTGTAAGCAGTGCCTAACAAAGGACGATACCATAGAATCAAAAATATTAAAGATACGACCCAAAACAGTTTCTAGTTACAATTAATTAAAATTTATTATGTCTTAAGATAATTACAAAAGAAAAGAAAAATATAATTACAATCTTCAACTTACAGTATGGTAGATCTTGTACCGGTACACAGTAAACACAGTTAGAATAATGGGCCAATAAATAATGCGAAATAAACACATATGAGCACACAAATACACAAAGAATAAAACACGCCTCGTAATGTTAAGAAAATCTATCTGAAATCTCTCTCTTCTCGTCCGTGCCTGCCAATCCCTTATATAGGTGGGTCTAGCGACGCCCAAGCCCTGCCTTCGAGCAGCTACATGACATTTCTAGAAAAATCAAAATCATTCTACAAAATACTATTTGGAACAGATTAATTATTTGTATTCGTTTGCGGCGTAAACAAGAATACATCAAAGACCCAAGCCACACCCCTTTGTGAACACAGCATCTCATGCGGGGTCAATCAGAGGGCACGCACGAGAAATATTATGTAAACAAGCTCTCTATAACAATAATATATGAACACAGTTATATGAACATATCAAGATCTTGAGGAGATTGTTACGTTTCAAAAAGAGTTGTGTAATTTCATACCGCAGCAAAAATATCCTGCTCCCCGTGAACTCATATCGGGTTTAAATCTTCTGCTCTGTGAGAATTTACAATAGTTCATTTTCGAATTGACGCCATCACGTCATAAGCCGTCACGTCATCAGCCATCACGTCATCATCCATGACGTCATCAGCCGTCACGTCATCAGCCATCCCGTCATCACGCCGTCATGTCATCAGCCATGACGTCATCACGCAATCACGTCATCAGCCATCACGTCATCAGCCATCACTTCATCACGCCATCACGTCATCACGCCATCACGCCATCACGCCATCAGCCATCACGCAATCGCGTCATCAGCCATCACGTCATCAGCCATCACGTCATCAGCCATCCCGCCATCACGTCATCAGCCATCACGTCATCAGCCATCACTTCATCACGCCATCACGTCATCACGCCATCAGCCATCACGTCATCAGCCATCACGCAATCGCGTCATCAGCCATCACGTCATCAGCCATCCCGCCATCAAGATCGTCAGCCATCACTTCATCACGCCATCACGTCATCACGCCATCACGCCATCACGTCATCAGCCATCACGCAATCGCGTCATCAGCCATCACGTCATCAGCCATCCCGCCATCACGTCATCAGCCATCACGTCATCAGCCATCACGTCATCAGCCATCACGTCATCAGCCATCACGTCATCAGCCCTCCCCCGACATTGAAAAAATAAATCATCAAATTTTTGTAAGCATCGATCCCAAAAACTCTGAACACCAATTTTGTATTCGATAAACTCTTCTTCCTAAGCTCCCGATAATTTTATTAAAAACGAACTGTATATTTTTACCTTTTTAATTAGTTTTTTTGGTGGTATTTTGCTCATAATAACAGATCATTATTTTTAGTACCGTTAATCTAAACTCTTTGACTCCTTTCTGCCCATTGAGTATGTCGTGCTTATTTAGAGTTCCAGTTAAGAAGAAAATCTGACCATTGAGTATGTCGTGCTTATTTAGAGTTCCAGTTAAGAAGACAATCTGACCATTGAGAGCTTTTGAAAACAGTTTCCCCACGTTTAGCTCCGTGCTGAAGAGTATGTTGATCCGGGCTACAAGTCGGACTAATGGCTGCTCATTTGAAGCGTTGCGTGCCGAGTGCCTAGGAATGGGCGCCGCCCTGGGGCAACGGGAACCCCGTGCGGGTGTGGGGGGGGCGGCAAATGGCCTTCTTCCTAGAAGTGATTATGGTTAAATCTCCACTTGTCGTTGCACGGTCAATTCCCTTTACGATAATCTCCCGTGTGATCAGTGAAGCGTGGACGACACCTTGAGCAGCTGAGAGTGGTTTCTTGTTGTCACGCGAATGCCAGGCGTGGGAAATTCCCGGCCTGTGAAGGTGGGCGGTTTCATTGAAATCAACACTGACTTTTCACTTAATTTCGCTCTCAGACTTAACTCCTGAAATGTCTGATTAATGCATAATATGATATGAACATAAGTCGATTTCTAACCCAAAAACATAATAGCATTATAATGAAAACGTAATTAGATTTGGGTTAGGACAGTAAACGACCCCTGGCGTTAATACAGTAAAAAGACCCCTGGCGATATGACAGTAAAAAGACCCCTGACGCTATGACAGTAAAAAGACCCCTGGCGTTATGACAGTAAAAAGACCCTAGGCGTTATGACAGTAAAAAGAAAGACCCCTGGCGTTATGACAGTAAAAAGAAAGACCCCTGGCTTTATGACAGTAAAAAGACCCCTGGCCTTATGACCCCTGGCTTTTAGTCAAATTTTACATTTGGTAATATACACACGTATGGTGATCAGCACAATGATGAAATAGCTCTACCAAGTGAGGCGGAGTGAAAGAAGGAGTCGCACAATTTACGCCATTGAATGCTTACTGTAAGGTGAATGCCCACGTTAAATTGAATGCTAACCGCAACTTGAATGCTAAATGTAAATTGAATGCTAACTGTAAATTGAATGCTAAATGCAAATTGAATGATCACCTTAACTTTAATGCTAAATTTAAATTGAATGATAACTGTCAATTGAATGCTAAATGTAAATTGAATGATCACCTTAACTTTAATGCTAAATGTAAATTGAATGCTCGCCTTAAACTAAATGTCACCTTTAAATTGAATGATTTCTCGAGATATCAAACTGGAGCGATAAAACAAAAATTATAACTCCACTAACCGAACCTCATAACGTATGTGTTCATGGCAACAAACAGTGCAGCATTGTAAGATGTGTGACAATAAAACACTAGAACATTCTTGGACACAAAAAGAAACACAAAGTCTGAGATTTCAGTGTAAGTTATGAGGCGTATGAATGCCTTGTAAATTTATGCCAACAGTTTTTTCATGACTTCATGAAATTGCCGAAGCCATCGGAAGAGTTAAATGGGGGGGGGGGGGGGGGGGCAGAGAGAGAAAAATTTGAGAACAAAAATCCAGTTGACATGCATAACAAAATGTGATGTGGGTAATTGACATTCAAATAGCCTCGGCCTCGCATGTCTCGAGGACATCTCTAAGCAGATTGCCGCTTGCCTGAGTGAAATGGATCGAACAACAGCGCTTGCGTTCCAAGATTTGTTTTTAAAGAAACAAATGCGTTTAAACACACTTCTCACGGGTCTATAAAATATTCACAATATCTTTTTTTTTTTTTTTTTTTTTTTTTTTTTTTTTTTTTTTTTTTTTTTTTTTTCTTTTTTTTTTTTTTTTTTTTTTTTTTTTTTTTTTTGCTGTGTGTTTTTAGTTTCGCTTCTGGCGTAATTTGACGCCATGACCTACAACTAGATGTAAACTTAATGATAATGTAAAAACAAAACAATAATCAAAGTATCTTTAATAACTTTGGATGATACTTTTATTATGATTATTCTTATAGGATTATTTTAATGGGATTATTTTACTATTATTTTTATTATTATTATTTTTATTATTTATTTTATTATTTTTAAAAAAATTAATAGTATCATTATTTTTTCTTTTTTGTTTAAATTTTTTTTTTTTTTAACTCAAAGGTGATGGTCGAGTTAAAGTAGAAATTAAAAATAATAATCGAATTTCCTACCGGAAACATTTTTCATTGTTCTTAAAGAGATCAAATCGTTGACGTCATTACGTAATGTTAATTCAACATGAACCTCCCACTGCGTGACGTGTTAGACCAGGCCTGCACAACTCAAAATGTAAGGCGGGCCGTATTAATTTATATTAAAAAAAAAAAAAAAACAATATGCTGGGCCAAAAGAAATTAGGACAAGGGGAAAAGCTATTATGAAATAACAAGACTTAAGAATATTTCGTTGTTTCGCGGGCCACAAAGTGGATGCGGGTGGGCCACATGCGACCCGCGTGCCCAATGTTGTGCAAGCCTGTGTTAGACTTAATCATTAACCTGTAGATCTGGCGTCACATCATCCATGACTATGTATTTTAAGGACCAGTCGATGCCTCACAACCAATCACATTGAAATGGGAATTTCTTGTTTTAGTAAATACATTTTTTTAAAGCGCCAGGGGAAATATTTTAAATTGTTTCAAATTTGTTCAATTTGTAAACATAAGTAGGAAACAAACGGAAAAAAAAAGATTGACTAAATATATACGAAACTTTACAATTATCAAACTACTATGGATAGAACAATTTCATAGAACGTGTGGAAATATTTTATTATTTCAAGAGAATAAAGGATAGCAAAGGAGGGAATGCGTTCAACCTGTTTGTGAAGTAAATAGTTAAAAACAAGATGTGAAGATGTGTTCAAACTTGAAATGAAAGAACGGGGACAATGAAAAGAGAACGTTTCGACTCAAAGCCTTCTTCAGCAGACGATACAAAACAAGAGACAACTAAGTAATAGAAATGAATTCAAAACTTAAGTGTCGTTGTAAGAGATGAGAACATTCTTCAATAAAAATTCAGATTGTGGCTGGTTCTTAACCAAAGAACACAGCTAAACGTATTCACATCAGTGGTGTGAGCGAAGTGAATGCATTCGGGGTAGGATGTCTGATCTCTTATATCATTCATATAACTAGAATTCATTTATATTTAATTGCTTAGTAATAATTAATTCCCATTAGTGAAATTTAAAATATGGTATTAAAAAGTAAATGCATCTCTTTCTTCAAAGTCTAATTAATTGTGAAATTTCTTCTTTTTTTTTTTTTTTTTTTAAAAAAACTTTTTTTTTAATTCCCCCTGCAGAATAAACCCCTGTTTTTAAATTTTGTTTA
>CAXITT010000028.1:1988129-2011482 GCA_964033795.1 Lymnaea stagnalis | reverse complement strand
CCCCCCCCCCCCACTCACCGTCCTGGTCAGCTGGCACCCGGTCTCTACTATTATCTAGATTCTAGAAGTCTTATCTTCCCTCTAGCCCCCCCCCCACCCACCCACCCCAACACCCACACGCCCTCTATACTAGCGATGTTTGCACGGCCATTTCTTTTCTCCCTCCCCCCCCCCCACGGCCCTGGGCGTGTACAGTTGTTAGCGGGCACAGTTGCCTCCCTGATCCGGTAATAGAATTGGCAAAGCGATGGGGCAGATTGCTGGGTACGGCACAGAGGACAAGATATGGGAGAAATATTTCCTCGAGTTTTTTTGTGAAGGTATGTAACCCGTTGATTTTTGAGTTCATAGAGTAGTGTTGTACGACACGATGCTGAAAACTGCTTTTCGGGAAAGGAAAACAGTTTTTGGCGTCGTGGGGTGATGCCTGTCACAACATAAACAAACGATATGGGTGTAGATGGGAATCGAACGTAAAGTTGAGGACGAAAGGCTGTCCAAAAAAAAAAGCAACAGCAAACGAGCTTCATGTTAGTGACATAGGACGAGTGACTGATGGCCGTTGCTTATGTAGACATGTTTGTATGTTACTAATCAATCTTTTACATACAATTTATTGGCATTGTAAAGAGGGTTGTAAAGTGGTTCCGATCGGGTTGTCATCGGGTTGTGATCGGGTTCGGGCTGTGATCGGCTTCGGGTTGTCTTCGGGTTTTTATGGCATTGTAATTGAACAGCCACTCATTGGTTCCATAACTATAAAAATGTGTATTGAATTAATAAAGAAAACGTTCACATCGTACTCTCTACATGAGTTGCTCTCTAGTGTAATTTTCCACACCTTAACCAGCAATGTTACACTGACTCACACCTTGACTCCCCAATGTTACACCGACTCATACTTTGACCCCATATGTTACACTAATTCACACTTTGACCCCATATGTTACACTGACTAAAACTTTGACCCCATATGTTACCCTGACTCACACCTTGACCCCCGGTATGTTACACTGACTTAACGTCTCGACCCCCTATTTTACACTGATTCACATATTGACCAACTATATTACTCTGACTCACACCGTGACCCCTTATGTTACACTGACTCACTCATGACCCCCCTAGGTTACACTGACTCACACATTGACTCCCTATGTTACATGGACTCACACTTTGACCCCATATGTTACACTGATTCACACTTTGACCCCATATGTTACACTTATTTACACTTTGACGCCATATTTTACACTGACTTACATCTCGTCCCCTTTTTTACACTGATTCACACATTGACCAACTATGTTACTCTGACTAACACATTGGCCCCCTATGTTACACTGATTTACACATTTACCTCCTATGTTACTCTGACTCACACTTTGGCCCTCTATTTTACACTGACTCACAACTTAACCCCCAATCTTACACTGGCTCACACCTTTACTCCTTTGGTTACACAGACCGTCGTGACAATCTTCAATTAATTTCACGGCACCTTGTCATACTTGTCTTCAATCATACACTTCCATGTAGATCTCCCGTAATACACTGTCACGCTTGCCTTAGCTGATACCCTGCCATGTGCATCTCCACTATACACTATTATGCTAGTCTCATTTTACACGCTGTTATTCTCTTCTCCTGTCATGCGATATTATGTACTTCTCTTGTCATGCGATAGTATGCACTTTTCCAGTCCTAACAGTCCTTGCTTGTAGACTACTCTACCCTCAAATACATGTTTTCTATTATACGGTTTCCTGAATACCTCTAATTCACTCATTTCTATTACTTGAGTCGACTGATTTGTCAGTTCATAATGATTCCTAGATTTAGCGCAATCACCTCAATATTTAATACTTGGCTCAACATTTTTTTTAAAAATTCGTCCAACTCTCCTGACAATCAGATTCTCAAATATCAATATTTCTCGCAAAATGTGTAGAATTTATTAAATGTATCAACCATTAGCTTCAATCAACATCATTGTCAACTTGTTTTGAGATGTCTCGTTAGAAGTGATAATAGGGTTACTGTTAACTACAGGGAGATAATTTTTCTTGCGATATCGTATTTCATCTATGGGTTGTACTTTCTTCATCATTTGTTTCCTCCCTTTGTTTCACGAGTTACATTTCTTAGATCGCTAAAAATGACCTTCCCGTTGAATTGTAACAACTATATCTCACGTCAGATTCATCTCTCAGTACAGCTACGTGATTGCTTCACGTCAGATTCATCTCTCAGTACAGCTACGTGATTGCTTCACGTCAGATTCATCTCTCAGTACAGCTACGTGATCGCTTCACGTCAGATTCATCTCTCAGTACAGCTACGTGATCGCTTCACGTCAGGTTCATCTCTCAGTACAGCTACGTGATCGCTTCACGTCAGGTTCATCTCTCAGTACTGCTACGTGATCGCTTCACGTCAGATTCATCTCTCAGTACAGCTACGTGATCGCTTCACGTCAGATTCATCTCACAGTACAGCTACGTGATCGCTTCACGTCAGATTCATCTCTCAGTACAGCTACGTGATCGCTTCACGTCAGATTCATTTCTCAGTACAGCTACGTGATTACATCTCAAGCCTTGGGGCTAAACTTTATGAGTTGTTAATATTTGCTGAAGTTTCGTCATACGAACGTTTGAAGCCACATTAATAACATTGATGTCACATTAAGAACATTGATGTCACATTAAGAACATTGATGTCACATTAAGAACATTGATGTCACATTAAGAACATTGATGTCACTTTAAGAACATTGATGTCACATTAAGAACATTGATGTCACATTAAGAGCATTGATGTCACATTAAGAACATTGATGTCACATTAAGAACATTGATGCCACATTAAGAACATTGATGTTACATTAAGAACATTGATCCCACATTAAGAACATTGATGTTACATTAAGAACATTGATGTTACATTAAGAACATTGATGTCACATTAAGAACATTGCTGATATCAGCAAAATCCTTCTCTCTAATTTGGTGAAGAAACGGATTAGATTAGACATGTGTAATGCCTTCATCAAGTTGCATAGTTGAGGTCTTGACGCAATTGACCTTGGAGGGAGAGTCCGGGAGTCGGGCAGAGTAACTATTTGATTATATTTTACCTCCTAATATTGTGGTGACTGGAATTTACCAACTACGAAATTATGGCTTGGCTATAGTAATAATATGTAAAAGTATAAGGGCTACGCGCGGGGCATACACGAGCACAGGACCTTGCGCGGTCGACCCGTGTCCACCCCCCACCCCCAACCGGGGCCAATGTTAGAACTACGTCACAGCAGAAATTATAAAAAATCAAGGAAAAGGATAAGTGGATCACATGTACAAGGATGTGTGAAGTTTTGTGTGAACCAAATGGACAAGGCTTGTTAAGTATTGAATGTATCTAATGTGCAAGGCTGTGTGAAGTTTTGGGTGGATCAAATGTACAAGGATGTGTGAAGTTTTGGGTGGATCAAATGTACAAGGCTGTGTGAAGTTTTGGGTGAATCAAATGCACACGGCTGTGTGAAGTTTTGGGTGAATCAAATGTACACGGCTGTGTGAAGTTTTGGGTGGATCAAATGTACACGGCTGTGTGAAGTTTTGGGTGAATCAAATGTACACGGCTGTGTGAAGTTTTGGGTGGATCAAATGTACAAGGCTGTGTGAAGTTTTGGGTGGATCAAATGTACAAGCCTGTGTGAAGTTTTGGGTGGATCAAATGTACAAGCCTGTGTGAAGTTTTGGGTGGATCAAATGTACAAGGCTTGTTAAGTTTTGGGTGGATCAAATGTACAAGGCTTTGTGAAGTTTTGTGAAGCTTGTGTCATAGAACCCGTGTCGAGAAACCTGTGTCATGATACCCGTGGTTTCAAAAGTGGACCTCGTCGCTCCACTGGTTTCAGTCATCATCATTGCCGCGTACGTGTTTTACAAAAAAACATTAAGGTGAACTATCCCGATTTCCTCTCACACTACTAATCAGGTGGATCAGTTGAGCGAAGGTTTCTATAACTGAGAGTTGACACTCAAGATTCTCGTGGTTTAACATTCAAGATTTGATAACTGCAAATAAGAATGTTCTTCCTTCCTTTGTTATGAATATTATTATGCCAGTATTTAAGGAGCTTTGCTCTTTTAGCTAAATGCGTTCACTGGGCAAATGAAGCTTTCCTTTAATTTAATTTGGTATCGCTGACCGAAGACCTCATTTGTTGGGAGAAAGAGGCTAGAAATAGATGTAGATGATGCCACCATAGTTTATAACAATGGTGAATTAAAAAGAGGGGAAATGTTTATACATTTAGGTTTACATTTTGGAAAATATTGTTTTCAGGCATTTTCTAAAATCGATCAAAAGCGTGTACCAATCCTCGCTTATTCAAAATTTAGATAAAAGTAAAGCTAAAAGAGCTCAAAAGTCTATATTATCTAGTAAGGAATTGGAACAGGAAGAGTTTTATCTTGCAGGGGGGGGGGGGGTAAAAATGTTTAAATTTCCCTAAAAATTGTAAATTTTTGGGGTTTTTTTTTAATTTTTTTAAAATTTCCCTTTTTTTTTAAAAATTGATAAAAGTAAAGCTAAAAGAGCTCAAAAGTCTATATTATCTAGTAAGGAATTGGAACAGGAAGAGTTTTATCTTGCAGGGGGGGGGGGGTTAAAATTGTGTAAATTTCCCTAAAAATTGTAAATTTGTGAGTTTATTTTTTAATTTTCTCAAAATCTCCCTTTTCATTAAAAAATTCACGTGAAACACTATAACTTCTAAATTACTGAATGAATAACTTTATAAATTGGCAGATATTTTCTTGACAGAATTGTTCTTCTAGTTTAGTAATTTTAATAAGATTGTTTTAAAAGCATAAGAAACATTCAGGGAAATACTAACCCACACCCCCCAGATTTCATCATTGAAGAACATGGATATCTAAAAATTTCAGGTAAATTACAGTTTTCACTTTACTACAGATATTTTAGTAAATTTTATGTACTACAACATATCCTTTTTTAAAATTTCAAGGTCAATTGGTTCTTGAGATATCATAGCCAAAAATTTTGTCATTTTTGTTATATTTTCGCAAAGATTTGCCCTATAAGTGATCAATTTTTTTTTTTTTACTAACCCAGATTTTTAAAATATTTTTAAAATTGATTTTTAAGATGATTACTAACAACTGAAACAAAAACAAATGGTCAAATTCCCTTATTTCAATCGTGGTGTTTAACCTGCACTTAATTACAAACATCGATTTGTTCTGCAAAAAATGCATTTTCTGCAAATTTGAACCGACCTTTACATGGTACTGAATCTCACATTCCAAGACGAAACCAAGTTTTTCACGGACATGGTCACCGATGTGAAGGCAGCTTATCTCGTAAATGTTCACAAATGTGAAGGAAGCTTGTCTCGTAAATGTTCACCAATGTGAAGGAAGCTTATCCCGTAAGTGTTAGCCAATGTGAATGTAGTTTAATGTTTTGCAATACCTACTTATGTGAGAAGACATTTCCAGAAGTGAATCATGTGAAAACTTATTACAGAGCGGCCTTTTGGGATGTACACTTGCAAGCTATTTTAATGATAAGGAGTACTGAGCTTTAGCATGGAAAAATGTTCTAATGTCAGAAAAGCAACAGTTTCATGCTACTCGATGATATGAAGAAAATTAAGACATTTGAATAATTACAATGTTTTCTACATTTTTAGCTTGGATTCTCAGTTCAATGAATAAAGTCCGCCAGGCCGTGCCGCCTTCCGACATTAACGCAGTCTATCCGGTCTCCGAGGCCGACGAGTACATCTTACAGGTCCACAGCGCGACAAGATCCTCTTACCGGTCCCCAGCCCAACGTGATCTTCTTACCGGTCCCCAGCCCGCTGAGATCGTCTTACCAGCCCTCCAGCCCGCCGTGATCTTCTTACCGGTCCCCAGCCCGATGAGATCTTCTTATCAGCCCCCAGCCCGCTGAGATCTTCTTACCAGCCCCGGCCTGCCTTGATCTTCTTACCGGTCCCCAGCCCGCTGAGATCTTCTTACTAGTCCCCAGCCCGCTGAGATCTTCTTACCAGCCCCCAGCCCGCTGAGGTCGTCTTGCCAGCCCCCAGCCCGCCGTGATCTTCTTACCGGTCCCCAGCCCGCTGAGATCTTCTTACCAGTCCCCAGCCCGCTGAGATCGTCTTACCAGCCAACATGGGCCGCCGTGATCTTCTTACCGGTCCCCAGCCCGCTGAGATCTTCTTACCAGCCCCCCACCCCGAGGTGATCGTCATACCGTTCTTCCTCAAAAAAGTTTTACTAGCCCTATCTTACTATATAAACGGTACTTCCCTTGAATGTATTAGTTTACACGAATTATTACTCAATGTTGTAAAGCTAGAGGTGGTCTCTTATGTAGTACGCATTTTTTAAAGCTGGAGGTGGTGCCTTTTGTAGTGTGCATTGTTGTAAAGCTAGAGGTGGTGTCTGTTGTAGTACGCATTGTTGTAAAGCTAGAGGTCGTCTCTTATGTAGTACGCATTGTTGTAAAGCTAGAGGTTGTCTCTTATGTAGTCAGCATTGTTGTAAAGCTAGAGGTGGTCTCTTGTGTATTATGCATTGTTGTAAGGCTAGAGGTGGTCTCTTGTGTATTATGCATTGTTGTAAGGCTAGAGGTGTCTCTTATGTAGTACGCATTGTTGTAAAGCTAGAGGTGGTGTCTTTTGTAGTATGCATTGCTGTAAAGCTAGAGGTGGTGTCTCTTGTAGTACTGTATCGCTGGCTTCATTTGCCGATGTGCCCGTGCTGGAACATCATGATCAAAATGCGCCCCGAACGGGAGCGAGTCACAGTAAGACAAACATCCATTTGTTTGTTTCCGTCAACGGACCATCTAGCTTGACCATTTAGTGAGACGTAAAATGGATGTGCGCACCGGACCCCGCACCGAGCCCAAATTGAGTTTCCACAAATTCATGTATTGATCGCTGGCCGTAAAGTGACCTTAGACCTAAATGGTTCTTAACACCAGATGCTAACAACTGTGCTTTCAAACCGTTTTCTTAAAGATTTTGACGTTATGTGTTGGCTCCGTGTGTAACAAATATACAAATATAAAATAGTGTCTTTTAAACAAACACTGCAAGAAAATCTGGAAATAATTTTAGCCAGTTATAATTCCATGTCTGACAATCAGTTTATCCAGTTATTATTCCATGTCTGACAATAAGCTTATCCAGTTATAATTCCATGTCTGACAATAAGCTTATCCAGTTATTATTCCATGTCTGACAATAATTTTATCCAGTTATAATTCCATGTCTGACAATAAGTTTATCCAGTTATAATTCCATGTCTGACAATAAGCTTATCCAGTTATAATTCCATGTCTGACAATAAGCTTATCCAGTTATAATTCCATGTCTGACAATAAGTTTATCCAGTTATAATTCCATGTCTGACAATAAGCTTATCCAGTTATAATTCCATGTCTGACAATAAGCTTATCCAGTTATAATTCCATGTCTGACAATCATTTTATCCAGCTATAACTCCACGCCTGACAATCAGATTACATCGTGACACAAGCATTGGCCTCGAGTCACGTAGAAACCATATTCCACTGTTACCTGGGATTCGAACTCATCTAAAATTTATGGAAAAAAGCGAGTCCAAAGTCTGGGGTTTAGAGTTATAATTTGAATGAGACATTTTTTTTTTTTTTTGTGGTTTATGTACCACATAAGTCATCAGATCCACTCTGACCACGCCAACACCCAGAAAGAATGATCAATGCCGGGCTCAGCTCCCGTCTCCAGCGGCTGCCGTGGACAGTTCTCAGTGGCTTTAAGTATCGCCTTACGACGTCCGCTTTGAGATACGGACACTGCGTTAATCCTGACGATCCTTCACCGACAACACCATCCATTACACCTTTCTCCTCTGCCACCACTGCCAACAATGCCACCACTGCCATCACTACGACCATCCCACACCCCCTTAAGGCCATTCATCCGTATGATTTACGCCCCATGAACCCCCCCCACCCCCCCCCCCCCCCCCCACCAACACTGTCTGACGTCTGCCTCACTTTACGACGGCGGTCACGTGATTCCGTCGTAGAGAAAACCACTTGCCAGACAAGTTTACGGCGTCATCTGACGCGCTATTTACGACGTGGTTTATGCTTGCGTGACGCAGACGACATATTTTACTGGTAACGCGACCCGTGTTCCGGGCGGGTACACGACCATTGACGCCATTTTTATAGACTTCCTTCAGGTCTGGCAAGGATGAGACTGGCTTTTTTGTCTTGTGTGCTTTGTTTGTTTCTTTTTTTTTTTTTTTTTTTTTTTTTTTTTTTAAAAAAAAAAAAAAAAAAAAAAAAGTT
Source organism: Lymnaea stagnalis (assembly GCA_964033795.1). Classification (NCBI taxonomy): domain Eukaryota; kingdom Metazoa; phylum Mollusca; class Gastropoda; family Lymnaeidae; genus Lymnaea; species Lymnaea stagnalis. The sequence goes on along the minus strand of CAXITT010000028.1, from coordinate 2,003,094 downwards.
GGTTCAGATCAGTGATTCTCAAACACGGACCAAATCAACAACAAAAGTTTTTTTAAAAACGCGAATGTCATTTGCTATTAAAAATTTAAGCAGTATTTTTATCATGTGATGAGACAGATAACGTAACGAATAGTGAAAAAAAAAAAAATTTTAAACGAGATATAGCCCGCCAAACATTGGCGACAGCAATGCTTGAGGTTCCCATCTACTAAAGTTACTTGACAAAACATGAACTCAAGTAACGCATATTTAAGAATTCCAATCTTTGCTACACCCCTTCCCCCATGATACATCGCGGCACACTTTTTTGTTTGTTATTTCACGCCCATGAACTATGTTAATATTCTGATGTCCCGACCACTATTAATCCGAATATTTATTAGACCATATTTATATTTAGACGATTTCATTTTCCGCAAAAAAAAAATAAAAAAATAAATAATCTTTTAGCGTAGTTATCGGGAATTGTATTTTGCGTGCTGTCGGCAAATGGAAGCAGACACACCACAAGCGTAATTAGTATGAGAGATGTATAACTCTGAGACTTCTGATTAAATATTCTTCCGACTTTAAATTCAATGAAAAGGGTATTCTCACAATAATCCAGAGGCTACGATACAAGTAACCGATTGTTTAAATTTGGCGTGTTTTGTCAATAGATTCTCGTGTTTGAGAACCACTGGTTGAGCACGAGGGGTTTCGCGCGGGAAGTTTCAGTCCGTCTGCTGGCTTAAATCAATAGCGATCACTTCCTGTACATGGCCGCATCACAGCCTTTAACACAACCTTGAGTCACGTGGTGTTATTAGAAGTTTGCTTTCACCCAAGGCTTTGGTTAAAAAAACAAAACAAAGCCAAACACGAAGTTTGTCTTGAGATGGGCAAGGAGGACATCCCTGATGTTTGTAGTTGTAATCTGGCCGCCGCTACTTACGACTTTGTGATGTAGCCAATCGTAAAAAAAAAAAAAAAAATTATAATTAACAGTTCTGATTTCAAAACACTTATAAGTACTTGACACATAAGTACTAGTCTGGCTTAGTTGCTATGGAGTGGGGGGACTTGATGAAACTTACTTACGACTTTGTGATGTAGCCAATCGTAAAAAAAAAAAAATTATAATTAACAGTTCTGATTTCAAAACACTTATAAGTACTTGACACATAAGTACTAGTCTGGCGTAGTTGCTAGGGAGTGGGGGGACTTGATGAAACCAGGGGCGTCTCTGTTGTGGAGCCTAATATGTTAACGCGAATCTTTGTCCCAGTGTTTAAAAAAGGTTGTTCCGCCATCTTGGCCGTTCAGTTGTCTCCAACACGTCACGGATGGAAGCTGCGGTGTTCAGAAATAATAAGCAGACGAGATGACAGTTGTTTACACGGTCAGTTAAAAGCTGAGCAATGCCATTTGTTTACACGGTCAGTTAAACACTGAGCAATACCAGTTGTTTACACTGGTTCAAGACTGAGCAAAGCCAGAAACGTGCATGTTTGCTCTTGTCAGTGTTTAATTAAACAACCTCCTAAAAAAAACAAATTTTTCATATAAATCCTTTATAAGTCTTTTTTTTTTTTTGCATTTGTGTCATGGCTCTAGATTTATCATTTATCTGAGTGTAGCAACTGATATTCGGTACGGGAAATGTTTTTATCAAGCTAAGTGCATGTGAAACCTAATGGGCTAAAGATATCTTTAAACCCAAATACGTCTCAAATACAAAGCACCTAGCGACATCTACGCAATTAATCTCCACACCAAAATACGCACCCTTTGACCAAATAATATTGCATGCATCTTCCACCTTGAACAAATGGGAAAAACTGATTTTTTTGGTGATTCTGGGTGGGGCCGAAAATTTGATAGAATCTGTTGTCATCGGCAAAGAGTCTATATGTGCCTAATTTGTCATTTCGATAGGATGACGGGAAGTGAAGACTTTGCTCTTCTGCTAAGTTAGCGAAAGTCGTCGCCAGGGTGGGAATTAATGACGAGTTGGTGTATTCTACGTTTTAACAGTAACGTCATAGCTAAAATGATTATTTTGATCTGTGACAATGAACAGGCTTACACGTTCAGGAGAAATCACTTTCATCAACTTGATGTATTTGTTTATTTTCTTGCAAGTCTTTCAAGTTAAACTGTCATCGTAGTTGGTAAAACTGCTTCAGGGGTCTTCACTGAAATTGAGAATTTCGTTCTGGAAAAAAAAATATGCTGTGAAATTAGTGGAATAAGGTAGGGGTCGTTTTTGAAATTACGTCATGCTGAGGGGGGGGGGTGGTGAGAGGGGAAGGTCAAAACTTGTTTACGTATTTGTTTATTTTTAAATTTATTAAACACATCTACACTTTTCTTATTCTGAAAAAAAAATGAATCTTTATTTAATTAATTTTAAAGACATTAATTTGAGGTCGAAACTGACTTAAGTATTATAGATACCATGAAACTCTGTTTTCTAATAATACTACATATTAATCCATTATGGGAAAATGTTAAAGAATAAAATAAAATCTTAGTTTAGTTATGAAAATGTTATACATTTTTTAAAATTTTTAGGTGTGACGTGACAAGGGGGGGGGGGGGTTTTGTGATACTTGTGACAAGGGGGGTCTAAAAAGATCATTTTTAGCGTGACGTAATTTGCGAACGACCCCCCATACGTGCACGCTTGAAATATAAAGACGGGACAATACAAGAAGAACGTTTTGGCTTAGAGACTTCCTCAGCAGACAGGACAAATGTAGATCAACAAGAACTAGAGAGTAGTTCAAAAACTCTAGCGTTCGCTATTGATGTTAATGCCGCAAGTTGGGTCTTTCAAAAACCAAGATTACGGGAAGTAAAATAATGTATGTATAATTTCTGTGAGAATAAGATTTTAAAGGACACCAATAGTTTGGATATATGTAAAATATAAGAAATAAGAAACAAAGATACATGGAAATTGAAGATCATTAGCAGGAGAATTTGTATTTGATTCCATATGCTGATCTTGTGCCGGAGAGCTGAAGATACATAGAATATAGAACACACATTTCTATAAATGTAGCTGTCCTTCAATATTACAAAGTTAATTTTCAACAAGATTTACCAATGACCATTGGTCATAGGAGTAGAAATATTATCAATCACTGGAGGTTGTAGAGTTCTGAAATTGTTCGATCTAAATGGTTTGAGTAGGACCCGCGTGAAACATGTACGAAAATAAATGCTTTGAAAATAGATTATTTTTAAATGTATATTCTTCCAATTAACTTAGTTTACCGCGTAAGTGTAATATAAACGTTGTAACTTACACATTACATATTACATCTATACAGTGCTTGGCTTAATTAACCTCACTTAAACACCCATCACTTCATACAAGTATTCTTAAGTGAGCCATTTCCTTTAAACAAATTATTGAATGACTGTATTTTTTAATGGTCGTAAATTTGACTTCGATCAAATACGTGACATTTTTTTTTAGATGTCATTCGAGTCGGGTACATGAACGGACATATAAATGGACACATGAATGGATACAAAAGCACAAAGAAACTTCCATGGCTTCGAATGCGGCTACTCGCAAACCCCTGGTATTCCATGTTTCCCCCTTGTTTTAGAACACCTGTATTATTGTTACCATCAACGTTATATTTTGAGACCACCGTAATAAAACCGTTGAAGCCAGACGCGGGGGGAGGGGGGGGTGTGAATTACTGTTAGAAATATTGGCTTTCGCGTCGAAGCAATATCTTCCGTCACCGTCTGAGACTTGAGGCCGCGCGTAGAGGGCGCCTCACACGACCGAGGGCGCCTCACACCAGTGGTGTTATTCAATCAATAAAATAGAAAAATAAAAAATGACGGAGACTTCTAAAAGAGAATTAAAAAAGAAACAAAACACGAAACGAAAACACTGGGGAGACTCCCCTGACGGGAACAAGCGGCCCGGGGAAATGGAGATCAAATTGAGGGATCTTTCGTTTGTAGCAAATTTCCGCCCCGAGATTGACGAATCTTGCAAAATCCGCTCGGGGATTCGAGAAACTTTTCGTGTAATTTCCGGACGAAATGAAATCATTGCTGCTCCTGTATGATGGGCGGGGGTTTAGTCAAAGACGGATTGGATTAGAGACTTACTCAAACATATATACAGATCTGCGGCACGGACCTCACCTGGGGCCGGCGGTTCATTTTTGCAGGACATGTCATGCAGGGGAGGGGAAGGACACCTAAAAGGGGTTATGATAGTTTCATTAGCCGGACATGTAAAGAGATGGCCAATGATGACAGTGTTGTGGATAGCGTCATGAGTAGGACATGTCAAGGGTGGACCCTGAAGAAAGTTGTCGATGTGTACATTTGCAGGCTTCGTCAAAGGCGGCCCCGGCTGGAGCGGGGGAGGGGGGCGTTAAAGGAAATTGTGAACAGCTTCGGAACAGTCCATTTAAAAGTCGGTTTGAAAAGTCAATTTGAAAATTCAATTTGGAAAGTCCGTTTGAAAAGTCCATTTGAAAAGTCCATTTAAAAAGTCCATTTGGAAAGTCCATTTGGAAAGCCCATTTGAAAAGTCCATTTGGAAAGTTCATTTAAAAAGTCCATTTGGAACGTCCATTTAAAAAGTCCATTTGGAAAGCCCAACTTTGTAATTGGTTTTAGGTCCAAGCCATAAAACTTAGAATACTATTTCATTTGACAGCTACATGATGTTACATGTCACATCTTTAGGGATGTTTGATGTCAGCGGCGCTTACCATCACAGCTTAAAGATAAAGCTGGTGTGTGTTTTAATGGGAGCGTGGATAGACCAATAATCCCCACTGATTTGAAAATATAATTAATGACTAATGTGTTGGTGATAGAAGACGACGGTGGTAGCAGCCCTAGGAATTAACTTGTCAACAAGGATAAAGTGCACTTCTCGTGATGGGAAACAAACTGCGAACCTGTTTAGAAACTGGGGTGGGGAATGGAGCTCTGAATGAGGGCATTCTTAAAGTATCAACTTTCCTCTGCACTGAATCTTAATCATGTGATTATGCCACACTCTTCTCTCTCTCTCTCTCTCTCTCTCTCTCTCCTCCCTCTCTCTCCCTCCCTCTCTCTCTCTCTCTCTCTCTCTCTCTCTTCCTCTTTCTTTCCGCCTCTCTCTATATATATATACTTTCTTCTTTTGTTCTCCATCTCCCCCGCTCTCTCTATGCTTCACTCTCTTATTTTAGATAGCCTCTAAACTTTTGCTTTTGAAGGTATTTCTTCCTCTTTCAAACACACTTAAACGCTCTCTCTCTCTTTCTCTCTCTCTCTCTCTCGCTCTCTCTCTCTCTCTTTCTCTCTAACACATTCTCTGCTACACATATAGAATGTCTGCTTCACTGAGAATGTCTGCTGCCCTGAGAATTTCTGTTACTCTAAGAATGTCTGCTACACTGAGAAGATCTGCTACACTGATAATATCTGCTATCCTGACAATGTCTGCTGTCCTGAGAATGTCTGCTACGCTGAGAATATCTTCTATCCTGAGAATGTCTGCTATAATGAGAATGTCTGCTATCCTGAGAATGTCTGCTGCCCTGCCTCAGATAATAATTTTATTTAACACAATTCTGGTCAAGGTCTTTTTTTTCGTTTACTTTCATTTCATTATCTTCTAATTAACATTAACACATTTAATTCTTCATTTCTATCTCCATTTGTGCCTTCTTTTAGCACCCTAGGTCAGTTTTGATATTTGAAAGCCTTCCCACCTCCACATGAACCCATGACTTGTCTTGATAGATAAGTACACATAATTTGTCTTGATAGATATGTATACATGACTTGTATTGATAGATAAGTACACATGACTTGTCTTGATAGATAAGTACACATGACTTGTCTTGATAGATAACTACACATGATTTGTCTTGATAGATAAGAACACATAATTTGTCTTGATATATATGCACACTAGAGGCCGACCGAAAGTGATTTTCTGATTTCGGCCGAAGCCGAAAATAGGCCGAAAGTTTAAAATGACTTTCGGCCGAAACCGAAAATATACCGAAAGTTTAAAAATGACTTTCGACCGAAACCGAAAAAAGGCCGAAAGTTAAAAATGAATTTCGGCCGAAACCGAAGCCGAAACCGAAAATGAAATGTTAAGATATTTTGAAATTCGTTCCCGCATACATTCTGCATATATCGAAAACGATGGGGGAAAGTATAAATATTTACATTCTTTTTATAAAAAAATGAGATAATCGTGAATATTAATAAATAAAAATCTAATATAGGGGTCTCAAACTCGCAGCCCGCGAGCCACTTGTGACCTGCAAGACGATATTTTGCGGCCCGCTACATGACAGAAAAGTTTAGTGTAAATGCGCCGGCCCGTTTCCCCCATTCTCATATCTATAACGGGACTCTCGTGACGGTTTCAGTCGAATCTCACCGACTAGTCTAATTCTGATTATTTTTTTAAATGTTTCTATATATTTTTTTATTCAACAGTGAGTAGGTGGATGAAAGTGAATCCTAGTTCTTGAGAACCCTTAATGATTTTATTGTTATTTATAAAGGTTGAGTCGATTGTAGCAATTGTAATCGTTTTTTTGTGGATTACTTGATGCACCCACTCTCATTCAGACACTGCCTCCTGCCCCCCCCCCCCCGATGATTTGAGTTTGAGATCCTTGATCTAATGTATACTTTGGATTTTACCATTTTAATATAAAAGTAATTTAAATTGCTTTACAATTTTTTTTAAAATTAGTATTGTAGGAAAAATTTGGCAAAAATTAGTGGGGGGGGGGGATTAATGCAAAATTTTATTTTTTTAAACCAGGTCTCTAAAAACTGTGGTTCTAAAAGATCGCTTAATTTGTTTTTAAAGATAGTTTAGTTGGTTGTTATTGATCGGTTAGTTTGTTTTTAAAGATCGCTTAGTTTGTTGTTAAAGATCGTTTAGTTTGTTGTTAAAGATCGCTTAGTTGGCTGTTAAAGATCGATTAGTTTGTTCTTAAAGATCGTTTTGTTTGTTGTTAAAGATCGCTTAGTTTGTTGTTAAAGATCGTTTAGATTGTTGTTAAAGATCACTTAGTTTGTTGTTAAAGATCATCCAGTTTTGTTAATGATCGCTTTATTTTTTCTTAAAGATCGGTTAGTTTGTTCATAAAGGTCGCCTGGTTTGTTGTTAAAGATCGTTTAGTTTGTTCTTAAAGATCGCTAATTTTGTTGTTAAAGATCGTCCAGTTTTTGTTAATGATCGCTTTATTTGTTCTTAAATATCGCTTAGTTTGTTGTTAAAGATCGCTTAGTTTGTTGTTAAAGATCGCTTAGTTTGTTGTTAAAGATAATTGATTTTGTTCCTTAAGATCGATTAGTTTGTTCCTTAAGAACATTTAGTTTTCTGTTAAAGATCGCTTAATTTTGTTCTTAAAGATCATTTAGTTCGGTCTTAAAAATAGTTTAGTTTGTTATTAAAGATCACTTAGATGGTTCTCAAAGATCGCTTAGTTCTTAAAGATCGCTTTGTTTGTTTTAAAGATCGTTTAGTTTGTTTATAAATGACGTTTAGTTTGTTAAATATCGTTTAGTTTGTTCTCAAATATCGGTTAATTTGTTCTTAAATGTCGCTTAGTTTGTTGTTAAATATCGCTGCCGCTGAGTATTAATTGACCAAAAACCTGAGTCACTTTCGGCCGGATGGCCGAAAGTCTAAGTCAATTTCAGCCGAAACCGAAGAAAAACCGAAAGTTAACTTTTCAGTTTCGGCCGAAACCGAAATTAAGCCGAAAGTTAACTTTTCAATTTCGGCCGAAACCGAAACTTGGCCGAAAGTGATAAAATGGCCACTTTCGGCGCCGAAACCGAAGCCGAAGCCGAAATTCGGTCGGTCTCTAATGCACACATACTTTGTCTTGAAAAATTGATAAATATTTACACATAATTGGTCTTGATAGGTATGCACACATACTTTGTTTTGAAATATATGTACACAAAATTTGTTTTGATAGCTATGCACACATAATTTGTCTTGATATATTTTATTTGTCTTGAGGACTGAAAGATATAAAAATTATTTTGTTCCCCAACCTGTACGAATTTCCCAGCGTGCTCCCCCTGAAGTCACACATCTTAATGAGAACTCTCAAGTCCCTGATATGGCTGAGAGAACTCACTGAATTGCTCTAGTGAAATAGTTTATTATAAATGTCTTGTGTTCAAATTGTTTTATTTATGTGCTGAAAATGAACAATGCAATCATAAAACATTTCCATTTGTTTGTATCAATAAAAGAATCTAATCTTATCTTATCTTATATAATTTGTCTTGATAGACATGTACAAATAATTTGTCTTGATAGATGGCCCATTCATCTAAACTGGTCTAAATATCAACGTAGGCAACACATGCATAACGAAACTTAGAAAACAATCATTAAATACAAATATATATATATATTTATATATATATATTTATTTATTTATTTATTTTATATATATATATATATGTAGAAATAAACTGCCACCATATTTATATTCAAATATCTGCTTACATCTACCGAATGAATCATAGCTTTTATTTTATTTTATGTAGCGGTAGTTTATTCCAAATTCTAGTAACAATAAGAAACTAGCCCGATCACCGTAGTGTATTCCAAAGTCTAGTAACAATAAGAAACTAGTCCAATGCAATATAAATAATATTTCAATTTAAAATTAAATTAAAAAAAAAGAAAAGTTAAAATTGAAACATAATCCCACTCCCTATTTTACACTACCCCCACCCACCCCAGTTTCTTCTAAAAAATTCTCCAATGAGCACTGTTCATTTCTCCCCATTTGTTGGAACTTTTTACAGAAAACGAGATGACAAGTCTCCGTTTTAACATCCTGACCCCCATTCCACTTTTTCCGGATCCCGGTATGTACCGGGTGTGCTAATACTTGTTATTTCCGGGTATCCGGGCTAATACCCGGCTCAGCCCTAGTCTTTTAAACAAAAATAAATCTGTGTTAAACTCGTATCTATATAATTATTATTATTATTATTTTTTATTTTTTTTAACTTTGAGATAAATCAGAAATGATGTTGGAATTGATTACAATTTATTTCCGTGTACTTTTGCTTACCTATAATTTAGAATGTTTTTTTATTGGGGGAGTCTAAATATTTCAGACTGTTGAAATAAAATGCGGTAATAACAAAAAAAAATGAAGAAAAAAAAAAAGATTCTTACGTAAATAACGAGTGTCATGTGCACCCCGCCCCCCCCCCAACCACCGTACCCCCTTATTTAATATTCCTTCCCTTGAATGTCAACTGCCGTTTTGTATAATCAACGGATAAATATTTGATATCCAGCATTTAATTTCTCTCTCAGTAAATCCTATGTGTGCATATGTGAACATTTCGGTCTGCGCGCTATGTGATTTCATGAGCTGTGACGGGAATTAATATTCATGGATCAGTAAATAAAGGGAAGCGATTTGTTGGAGATCTGTGACATTTATTAATTCTGGACTATGGCGTGCGGGTGAGGTTGTGGTTAAAAGGGAAGGGGGATGTGGTGGTGGTTAGGGGGGGAGGCCCGGGTGGGTAAGGTGTGGTTAAAGGTGAGATGGAGGAGATCCACGTGGATAAGGTGAGTTAAAAATGGAGGTGGAGGAGGGCCATATGGATAAGGTGTGGTTAAAGTGGGGTCGGAGGAGGCCCGTGTGGATAAAGTGGGGTCGGAGGAGGCCCGTTAGGATAAAGTTGGGGTTGAGGAGCCCCGTGTGGATAAAGTGGGGGTTGGAGGAGGCCCGTGTGGATAAAGTGGGGGTCAGTGGAGGCCCGCGTGGATAAAGTGGGGTCGGAGGAGTGGGGGGGGGGGGGGGGGCCGGGTGGATAAAGGGGGGGTCAGGGGGGGCTCGTGTGGATAAAGTGGGGGTCAGTGGAGGCTCGTGTGGATAAAGTGGGGTCAGAGGAGGCCCTTGTGGATAAAGTGGGGGTCAGTGGAGGCTCGTGTGGATAAAGTGAGGGTCAGTGGAGGCTCGTGTGGATAAAGTGGGGGTCAGTGGAGGCCCGCATGGATAAAGTGGGGTCGGAGGAGGCCCGTGTGGATAAAGTGGGGGTCAGAGGAGGCTCGTGTGGATAAAGTGGGGGCTGGAGGAGGACCGTGTTGATTAAGTCGGTTTTATTGAGTAGGAAGAGGCATGTTTGGGTAAAGTGTGTTGTTTTTTTTGTTGTTGTTGTTGTTTGTGGGTGGGAAGGCTGTGGTGTTGTATGTCTGTATCATAATCTTTGTTGAACCACTTTATATTTTGCGTGGCAGTTATCAAACGGAATATTTATATTTCTTTCCCTTTGACAGTCAACTTGTGATAGGTGCACTCTGACTTATGCCAGTGGCTGTAAATTAAAACATGTAATAGGCTGACTCTGACTTATACTAGTAGATGTAATTTAGTGGTACAATTGCTACTATTTTAAGTCACACACCAAGTCAGCTACTGTTCTCCGATTTCGGTGTTTTGAATTGTTTTACTACATAGATCTACCTTCTCTTTTAGAGTACCTGCCTTACTGTGATGAAATAAGTCACGTCTAGTACTTTAACTGTAAGATGAGCTTGGGAATGCTATGTAATCTATGCTTAGTTTTGGATGCTATGTAATCCATGCTCAGTTTGGGATGCTATGTAATCTATGCTTAGTTGGGAATGCTATGTAATCCCTGCTCAGTTTGGGATACTATGTAATTATGTTCAGTTTGGGATGCTATGTAATCTATGCTCAGTTTGGGGTGCTATGTAATCTATGCTTATTTTGGGAATGCTATGTAATCTATGCTCAGTTTGGGATGCTATGTAATCTATGCTTAGTTTGGGATGCTATGTAATCTGTGCTCAGTTTGGGATGCTATGTAATTTATGCTCAGTTTGGGATACTATGTAATTATGTTTAGTTTGGGATACTATGTAATCTATGCTCGGTTTGGTATACTATGTAATTATGCTTAGTTTGAGATACTATGTAATCTTTGCTCGGTTTGGGATACTAATGTAATCTATGCTCAGTTCGGGATGCTATGTAATCCATGCTTAGTTTGGAATGCTATGTAATATATGCTCAGTTTGGTATGCTATGTAATCTATGCTCAGTTTGGGATGCTATGTAATCCATGCTTAGTTTGGGATGCTATGTAATCTATGCTCAGTTTGGGATGCTATGTAATCTATGCTCAGTTTGGGATACTATGTAATTAGGCTTAGTTTGGGATACTATGTAATCTATGATTAGTTTGGGATACTATGTTATCTTTGCTCAGTTTGGGATACTATGTAATTATGCTTAGTTTCGGATGCTATGTAATCTATACTCAGTTTGGGATGCTATGTAATCTAAGCTCAGTTTGGGATGCTATGTAACCTATGCTCAGTTTGGGATACTATGTAATTATGCTTAGTTTGGGATGCTATGTAATCTATGCTCAGTTTGGGATACTATGTAATTATGCTTAGTTTGTAATGCTATGTAATGTATGCTCAGTTTGGGATGATATGCAATAAATTCTGAGTTTGGAGAAATTTTGTGAGTGAAGCTGGGTTTTGTGCATAAATTTTTATTTTCAATTTACTTTAAAAATACACATGTTTCAGAGAAAAAGTTTTACTACAATGTATACGTGTAGTATCCTTATATTTACTAGGGTCTCTCCTTGGGCGGTGGAGTGAAGACTTGCCATGGTGAAAGTAAATAGTTGTGTGTAGCATTCTTACAGGGACACTGTGGGGAAACTCAACACTCTTAAACATTAAATATGGGGCCGGGGGGGGGGGTGATTTTGGAACTTAAGTAGTAAAACTGTTTCTATAGCATTTGTGATGTGAATATTTTAGCATCCTAGCTATCAAGTTTTATGACGGTTTCTAGCAGTTTGGCTCTTTCAATTACTCTAGAACCGAAGTGCTATTTCTCTGACGTCTCTTGTGTATCACGTGACTGCGAAAAGCACGGGGCTCCCATCTACATTATACAGTGCCTGCTGGCAACCCCATTACATTAGATTGCGAATTGAAAAGCGGCTTAAATCTGGCCATTTTCACAGTCCCCAACCATGGAGAACGGCCATTTATCCCCTCTGTCAAATCATTTCATCCCCCCCGGTCTCCCACTGCCATCTGCCTTTCTCTCTAAAGGGCACCGCATTCAATCCAATGGACGAACACGGTTCGTCCATTACCACATGCCTTCGGGGGGAATAATAGGGAATGACGAGCGGAAGGGATTGGAAAAAAAATCTAAAACATGTTTAAAAAAATGGTGTTTTCATTAGCCAGTGAATGGACAGCCCGGGTCCAGCAGGCGATGTTACATCTGCTTAACGTGACGTCATTTCCAATACAAGGGGCGGAACTCAAGGGAGCAAATACTCATCTTTGCGCAGGGGCGTTCACTCAGCCATCCGTATATTTCACTGAAGTGGGTTCTATAGATTGGTGCTAAGCTCAATCAATCTTTCTGCGTGTGTAGGAAATATCGCGGGTTGAATTGTGCTATGTCGGTGTCACTTGAACACTCTCTCTTCCATTCCCTTATGCCCTTTTCTAAGATCAAAAATTGGTGCCGCGGGGGAGAAAAAAAAAAAAAGCAGGATCAGGGGTGGCTACTGATGTAAAACTGTTGGGAGAAAGGATTACTGAATTATTCCTCTTGCCTCGCTCAGAATATTTGACAACGTGTCCCGTTTCCTTATTTACGACAGTAGGAAAATGAAAGTGTTTTTCTACTTCAAATGATAGGTTTATTTACACAACACTTTAAATTTAAAAAATTAGTAAATTTTTTTGTGGAGAAATTTAATATAATAATGTAGTCTATAAGAACAATACTATTAAACACAGTTTTATTTATTTTATATTTAAAAAAAAAAAAAATTATTTAAGCATTATTAATTTAAAGAGAAAACTTGTATTTGTTAAAAAATAACTTAATTAATATTTTAAAACGTGTTGAGAAATAATTCTAAAGTAATTGCACATTAATTGAAAATTATTAATGCATATTTATTAAATAGATGATAACGCCGTGGCTCACAGCACAATGGTTTTGAGAGGATTCTCTTTAGTGTCGCCGGCTGCAATGGTAAACTAAAAAGAAATATTTGAAGGTGTTATTTTCATTACCTTTTTTTAAAGTCAAGTTTTAATTATTTCATCCCACTAACATTTGACACATTTATTGGCGTTTTTCCTTCTGTTCATATAATTTTTTTTATCTTCTAAGCAGGCCTGCACCAACTCAAAATGTAAGACGGGACGTAACATGAATAACTTGTGCGGGCCGAAAGAAAATAGGACAAGGGGAAAGCTGTGAAGAAAATAATAATATTAAAAAAAAAAGACTATTTCGTTACTTCGGGGGCCGCAAAGTGGGAGCTGGCGGGCCGCATGCGGGCCGCGGGCCGTATGTTGTGCAGTCCTTTTCTAATGTATGGGGGTTGCTGGTCACTGCTGATATAAAATTGAGCCGCGGGTCACTTTCCTTCCATCAAATGGGGGTCAATCCCCCAAAACATGTTTGGGAACCTGTCTTATAATGTGTTGATATATATTTGTTGTGCTTCATATTAAACCATCAAAAGTCAACACACTGCATCTGTGCCGAGAACCCATGGAAAACAACTTCTTTAACCCCCCCCCCCCCCCCACACGACGTCTACGACTCTTGTTTAAACACGTATACAACTCAATTAGATCATGTATCGCGAGATGTTACACTGTTGCTACCCTAGTGCGTTACACTGTTGCTACCCTAGTGCGTTACACTGTTGCTACCCTAGTGCGTTACACTGTTGCTACCCTAGTGCGTTACACTGTTGCTACCCTAGTGCGTTACACTGTTGCTACCCTAGTGCGTTACACTGTTGCTACCCTAGTGCGTCATTAGACGGTCATGTCATTTTTCATTGATTGCTTCATGAGGCTTGATCCGTTTACCATCCCCGTGTTTAACTTTAATACCCATCGCCGCCCATTGCTGGCCAACAATGTCTCTTGAATTGGGGTACACTAAATAAACATTCGGTGACTTCTGGTTTGAAACAGTCGAAAATCTTTAAACAGAACGCGTTCAAATATGCATTGGTTATTTCCCGCTCTTGTCAGCGGATGTGTATTGTAATGGCGTCCAGACAGGAAGTTTGATGAATGCACTTTATAATACCGGCCGGGGGGTGGGGAGTATGTTAACAGGGACGTGTGTTTGACTATATCAAAGTTTAAACAAAGTCTGGACACGCAAAGAAAACATGATACAGGCTTCGCATCTATGACGTCATTCTCATTTAGCAGTTGTCGTGACAGACGCTTCTGTACCGCGTATGTGGTGACAGGGCCTGTTGAACATCGTATGTCGTGACAGGGCCTGCTGCGAAGCATTAGGTCGTGACAGTGCCTGCTGTACAGCTTGTGACTTGACAGGGCCTGCTATACAGCTAATGTCTTGACAGTGCCTGCTGTACAGCGTATGTCCTGACATGGCCTGCTGTACAGCGTATAACGTGACAGGGCCTGCTGTACAGCGTATGTAGTGACAGGTCCTGCTGTATGTCTTGACCCATGAACGACCAAGGGCTACTTGACAGGGCCTGCTGTACAGCGTATGTCATGACAGGGCCTTTCTGTACAGCATATTTCTTGGCAGGGCCTGGTGTACATTCTTGAATATTAATAAAATGATTTTTTTATTTATTTTTTTAATTTAATCCTCATATATTTTAATGAGCTAATTCAAATATTTTTTGTTCAGCTCCAGCCCCTGCCCATCATTCCGGCTCCAGTCCCTGCCCATCATTCCGGCTCCAGTCCCTGCCCATCATTCCGGCTCCAGCCCCTGCCCATCATTCCGGCTCCAGCCCCTGCCCATCATTCCGGCTCCAGCCCCTGCCCATCATTCCGGCTCCAGCCCCTGCCCATCATTCCGGCTCCAGCCCCTGCCCATCATTCCGGCTC
>CAXITT010000028.1:1962453-1980268 GCA_964033795.1 Lymnaea stagnalis | reverse complement strand
AAAAAAAAAAAAAAACTTGGTTGTTAGACTTTTGAGTTTCCTTTTTCCCATTATTTTTTAAAATTATTATTTTTAACTTTAAAAAAAAAAAAAAAAAAAAAAAAACAACTTCAATTTTTCTAATGTTTCTCTGTTCATTGGCGTGTCCTGATTTTTCCGCCTGATTGTAATAAAATGTTGGGTTGAAATCGATGTCCATATAAAAACCTTCCAATGTCGCGGTCTCATTGATTTTTGTTTTTCTAAATAAAAAGATCTTCTTATGTCAAAAATCATTATCAACTCATTTCTCCAATGTTTCTCATCTTGCGATTGTCTGTGCGTCAACCGTGTTAAAGACATTTTGATTAATAGCCACGATTGTGTTACCCATCTCCATAATTTCAAAGTTGTACATCCAGGAGCAGATCATTGCTGAATTGTTTTTGCATGAGTTTTTCTTTGACAAATAGTCGTGAGGTTATGTTTTCTTCAGCCATTTCTGTTATTGTGCTAGATTTGAACGTACAATCCGTAAGTAGCCTCAGCGTCAAGCACTTCAGCCGGTACAGTGAGCCTTTAGCCGGTACAGTGAACCTTTAGCTGGTACAGCGAGCCTTTAGCCGGTACAGCGAGCCTTTAGCCGGTACAATGGGCCATTAGCTGGTACAGTGAGCCTTGAGCCTGTACAGTGAGCCTTTAGCCGGTACAGTGAACCTTTAGCCGGTACAGCGAGCACTTAGCCGGTACAGCGAGCCTTCAGCCGGTACAGTGAGCCTTTAACCGGTACAGTGAGCCTTTAGCCGGTACAGTGAACCTTTAGCCGGTACAGCGAGCACTTAGCCGGTACAGCGAGCCTTTAGCCGGTACAGTGGGCCTTTAGCCGGTACAGTGAACATTTAGCCGGTACAGTGAACCTTTAGCCGGTACAGCGAGCCTTTAGCCGGTACAGTGAGCCTTTAGCCGGTACAGTGGGCCTTTAGCCGGTACAGCAAGGAAACGCTTTAATAACTACTATCTGTTAGTTCAATGACAAAACAACCATTTGGTAGATGGTCTTGAGATATGTAAAATCTGGATGCGTAATTGGCGTCTTGGATAAGCTTCTTTTTTTTAATGACAAACATCTCATGGGGGAAGAGTAGGTATCACTGTAGCGTTGACCATAGACTCCAGTATAGTCTTACAGCAGGATCACCAGAAGTGTAGGCCATAGACTCCAGTATAGTCTTACAGAAGCATCACTAGAAGTGTAGACCATAGACTCCAGTATAGTCTTACAGCAGGATCACCAGAAGTGTAGGCCATAGACTCCAGTATAGTCTTACAGAAGCATCACTAGAAGTGTAGACCATAGACTCCAGTATAATCTTACAGCAGGATCACCAGAAGTGTAGGCCATAGACTCCAGTATAATCTTACAGCAGCATCACTAGAACTGTAGAACATAGACTCCTATATAGTCTTTCAGCAGTATCACTAGAACTGTAGACCAAAGACTCCTATATAGTCTTACAGCAGTATCACTAGAACTGTAGAACATAGACTCCTATATAGTCTTACAGCAGTATCAATAGAACTGTAGACTATAGACTCCTATATAGTCTCACAGCATTATCTCTAGAACTGTAGACCATAGACTCCTATATAGTCTTACAGCAGCATCACTAGAACTGTAGACCATAGAATCCTATATAGTCTTACAGCAGTATCACTAGAACTGTAGAACATAGAATCCTATATAGTCTTACAGCAGTATCACTAGAACTGTAGACTATAGACTCCTATATAGTCTTACAGCAGCATCACTAGAACTGTAGACCATAGAATCCTATATAGTCTTACAGCAGTATCACTAGAACTGTAGAACATAGACTCCTATATAGTCTTACAGCAGTATCACTAGAACTGTAGACTATAGACTCCTATATAGTCTCACAGCATTATCTCTAGAACTGTAGACCATAGACTCCTATATAGTCTTACAGCAGCATCACTAGAACTGTAGACTAGAGGCCGACCGAATTTCGGCTACGGCTTCGGTTTCGGTGCCGAAAGTGGCCAGTTTCGGCCGAAACTGGAAAGTTAACTTTCGGCGTTATTTCGGTTTTGGCCCGAAGAGAAAAGTTAACTTTCGGTTTTTCTTCGGTTTCGGCCGAAATTGACTTAGACTTTCGGCCATCCGGCCGAAAGTGACTCAGGTTTTCGGTCATTTAATACTAAGCAAAAGCGATATTTAACAACAAACTAAGCGACATTTAAGAACAAATTAAGCGATCTTTGAGAAAAAACTAAATGATATTTAACAACAAACTAAGCGATCTTTTACAACAAACTAAAAGATCTTTAACAACAAACTAAACGATCTTTAACAACAAACTAAACGATCTTTAACAACAAACTAAGCGATCTTTAACAACAAACTAAGCGATCTTTAAGAACAAACTAAACGATCTTTAAGAACAAACTAAACGATCTTTAACAACAAACTAAGTGATCTTTAAGAACAAATTAAGCGATCTTTAAGATGAAACTAAGCGATATTTTAGAACAATCTTGCGATCTTTATGAACAAACTCACCGATCTTTAAGAACAAACTAACCGATCAATAACAACCAACTAAACGATCTTTAAAAACAAATTAAGTGATCTTTTAGAACCATATTTTTTAGAGACCCAGTTTAAAAAAATAATATTTTGCATTAATTTCCCCTCCTCCCCACCCCTCCCCAATTTTTGCCAAATGTTCTCCTACCATACAAATTTGAAAAAAATGTAAAGCAATTCAAATTACTTTTATATTAAAATGGTAAAATCCAAAGTATTCATTAGATCAAGGGTATCAAACTCAAATTATGGGGGGGGGGGGCGCAGGGGGTAGTGTCTGAATAAGAGTGGGCCGCATCAAATAATCCACAAAAAAGCGATTACAACTTTTACAATCTGGTCAACCTTTATAAATAATTTTATATTAAAATGGTAAAATCCAAAGTATTCATTAGATCAAGGGTATCAAACTCAAATTATGGGGGGGGGGGCGCAGGAGGTAGTGTCTGAATAAGAGTGGGCCGCATCAAATAATCCACAAAAAAGCGATTACAACTTTTACAATCTGGTCAACCTTTATAAATAACAATGAAATAAATTAAGGGATCTCAAGAACTACTGACTGTTGCCAGAGACCTGGCATACAAAAATATATAGAGTCATTAAAAAAAAAATATCAGAATTACATTAGTCGGTGAGATCGACTGAAACCGTCGCGGAGAGTCACGTTATAGATACGAGAATGGGAGAAACGCGCCGGCGCATTTACACTAAATGTTTCTGTCATGTAGCGGGCCGCAATATATCGTCTTGCGGGTCACAAAAGGCTCGCGGGCCGCGAGTTTGAGACCCCTATATTAGATGTTTATTTATTAATATTTACGATTATCTCATTTTTATAAAAAAGAATGTAAATATTTATACTTTCCCACATCATTTTCGATGTAAGCAGAATGTATGCGGGAACGCATTTCAAAATATCTTAATATTTCATTTTCGGTTTCGGTTTCGGCTTCGGTTTTGGCTTCGGTTTCGGCCAAAATTCATTTTTAACTTTCGGTCTTTTTTCGGTTTCGGCCGAAAGTCATTTTAAACTTTCGGCCTATTTTTGGTTTCGGCCGAAATCAGAAAATCACTTTCGGTCGGTCTCTACTGTAGACCATAGAATCCTATATACTCTTACATCAGTATCACTACCACACCAACCACCCCTACCACCCCAAACAACCCAACCACCCCAACCAACCCAACCTTCCTAACCACCGCTACCACTTCTTCCACTTCTTCCACCCCTACCACCCCAACCTACACTACTACCCCTACACCACAAACCACCCCTACTAGCCCTACTCCCCTACCACCCCTACGACTCCAACCACTCCAACCACCCCAACCACCCCAACCACCCAAAACACCCCAATCACCCGACCACCCCAACCACACCTACCACACCTACCACCCCAACCACCCCAACCACCCAAACCACACCAAACACCCCTACCACCCCTAACACATCAACCACCCCTACCACATCAACCACCTCAACCACCTCAACCAACACAACCACATAACCCACCCCTACCACCCCTACCACCCCAATCACCCCTACCACACCAACCACCCTTACCACCCAAACCACACCAAACACCCCTACCACCTCTTCCACACCAACCACCCCTAACACACCAAACACCCCTACCACCCCTACAACACCAACCATCCTTACCACCCAAACCACCCCTACCACCCCTACCACACCAAACACCCCTACCACCCCTAACATACCAAACACCCCTACCACCCCTACCACACCAACCACCCTTACCACCCCTAACACACCAAACACCCCTACCACCTCTACCACACCAACCACCCCTAACACACCAAACACCCCTACCACCCCTAACACACGAACCACCCCTACCACCCTACCACACCAACCACCCCTACCATCCCTACCACACCAACCACCCATACAACACCAACCACCCATACCACACCTACCACCTCTACCACACCAACAATTCTTACAAGCCTGCCACCCCAACCGACCAAAATTCCCCTACCACCCCCACCACCTCTACCACACCAACGCAATAATTTACCTCCACAAATAACCCCAACCCTTACTACCACTACCCAAACGTGTCCCATGTCCATCTCACATACAGTGTGACAATATGTCCCATGTCAAGCTCACATACAGTGTGACAATATGTCCCATGTCCATCTCACATACAGTGTGACAATATGTCCCATGTCCATCTCACATACAGTGTGACAATATGTCCCATGTCCATCTCACATACAGTGTGACAATATGTCCCATGTCAAGCTCACATACAGTGTGTCATTATGTCCCATGTCAAGCTCACATACAGTGTGTCATTATGTCCCATGTCAAGCTCACATACGTTGTGACAATATGTCTCATGTCAAGCTCACATACGTTGTGACAATATGTCTCATGTCAAGCTCACATACAGTGTGTCAATATGTCCCATGTCCATCTCACTACAGTGTGTAATTATGTCCCATGTCAAGCTCACATATGTTGTGACAATATGTCTCATGTCAAGCTCACATACAGTGTGTCAATATGTCCCATGTCCATCTCACATACAGTGTGACAAAATGTCCCATGTCCATCTCACATACAGTGTGTCATTATTTCCCATGTCAGGCTCACATACGTTTTGACAATATGTCTCATGTCAAGCTCACATACGTTGTGACAATGTGTCTCATGTCAAGCTCACATACAGTGTGTCAATATGTCCCATGTCCATCTCACATACAGTGTGTCAATATGTCCCATGTCAAGCTCACATACGTTGTGACAATATGTCTCATGTCAGGCTTACATACGTTGTGACCATATGTCCCATGTCAGGCTCACATTCGTTGTGACAATATGTCCCATGTCAAGCTCACATACGTTGTGACAATATGTCCCATGTCAAGCTCACATACGTTGTGACAATATGTCCCATGTCAAGCTCACATACGTTGTGACAATATGTCCCATGACAAGTGTACGTTACATTGTGTCAATATGTCCCATGACAAGTGTTCGTATGTATAGTCACATAGTGTCAGTATGCCACATGTCAAGTGTTCATACCTAGTGTCAATATCTCACATGAAAAGTGTGCGCACATAATGTCAATATGTCACATTAGAATCTACGCACATAGTGTCAGCTTGTCACATGACCAGTTCGCGTGCACAGTGTCACTATGTCACATGACAACTGTATATCCATAGTGTCAGTGCCAGGTTAAAGACACGTGACAGCCCACTGTTTGGCTTTGAGACCTCGACACTTTCACCCGATAGTCGATATTTGCCTCGCTATACTGAATCAATTCTCCAAGGTAGTCAGACCAGGGCAACATTTTCTCCGAACCGGTAGAAATCTTTGAATGGAGTTTCAAGGCAGCGCAACTAATAAAATGTGTTTCTACTCAACAGACAGACATATAATAAAATGTATCGATTTGTTGTTTTTTCATATGTAGCATTAATGATTTGTAAGTAGGGTCGCTGGGAGTGTGGTCAAAGAGCAGACGACTGCGAAGTACTCCGTGTGCTGACGGGATGAACGAGAGTCGCGTATATAGCAGAGGGGTCTCTACTGCTCACCTTGCGTCAGCGGGCAGGGGGGAGTGTGGGGGGCGTGCATAACATGTTAGATCAGTGTGACCACCTTGCGGGAAATAATCAAGGCAAAAACATCCTAGGCTACATAAAACAGTGGATACCACTACACGCAGGAGCGTCGGGGGGAGGAGCTGGTAGCAGGATGAATACACGAGAGGATAATGAGGAGGAGGACTTCATGTAAGTACAACATTTAAATTACACATCGGAGGCTGCGGTACAGCCGTGCCCTGCGTGTTTTGAGAACATAGTGTTCTACAGAGTAAACCTACCGTGGATTGAAGCTATTGGTCGGTTTTGGCATAATACTGGCACAAATAGCGAGGTGCATATTTTATAACCTAACAGATTAGTCGGTGCGGCTAGCGGAAATAATTACTATCAAGTAATTAGAACAAGCTGTTCAGCATATAGAGTAATGGCGAGGTCTTTTTTTCAATCTAAGGTTCTAAGTAATTGAGGCCGCTGGCTAAACGCCTGATGACACATTCGAATTAAGTGATGCATCTGGTTTGGGTCTGTCGTAAGAACGTACGCTTGCATGAATGGGCGTAATCGGCTCAAGCAACACTCTTAAGACGTAGGTGTACGTTTGCCAGGTGTAGGTGTACATTTACCAGATGTAGGTGTACATTTAACATTCATTCAGCCTGCGAGTACATACATTCTGGCACTCGTGAGTAGACATTGAGATTATTTGAAAAGATGGAGTTACCGCGTAATTTTCTGAGATTACATTATTTGTGTGTAGAGTGGTGTTTTGGTGGTTGAAGGGTGGTGTAAGCGTGAGAGGCCTTTATAACAGTGCTCCCCGCAACATTTTTCCTCCCCACGGCACCCCTTGGCCCCAGAGGCGTAGCGTGGTGGGGGCAGGGTGGGGGGAAACAGATGTCCCCGGGCGCCAGCTAGTTAGGGGCGCCAAAATGTGCTTTGATATTATTTTATTGATGAAAATAATGGGTTTGAGAGTTGAAAAAAAGAAAAAGGGGCGCTAAAAATTGATCTTGTCCCCGGGCGCGAATCTTGTCCCCGGGCGCCAAACACCCGCGTTACGCCACCCCTTGGCCCTCCCTAGAATTTTGCGGCACCATAATAGTAAAAGAAAAATAATAAAACATTTTGAAAAGTTTTGTTGACATATTACTAAACATAGATGTTTCATCTGTAAGTCAATGTATGAGATTCAATCAGTTCCAAGGAACTTGAAGTTCAGTTGTGTGTACACTTGTGTGTACAGTTATGTGTACAGCTATGTGCACAGTTATGTGTACAGTTATGAGTGCAGTTGTGTTTACAGTTGTACGACTCTTATTAGTTTCGTTGGTTTCACTTCAATGACATTAAATGTCAGCGTGACGTCACTCCGTGATTCCAGATGCTCATGTTGAACATGGCGGGAAAGGTGATATGTAGAACTGTGATGAAGATAACATATAAAGGATATTGGATCCGATTCCTCTGACCGTATTTGCCACAGATCGGGTGTTGCGAGCAGGTGTAGGTTCTGGCGTCATTTTGACGCAGTAGTGGTCAGCACAGAAGCGCTCCTCTCTGTGATTTATATTTTGGGTATCTAGGCGTTGAGACAATTGAAATAACACGAGACGAAAAATTATCCTAATGACATGTCCAGGTGTCGCTGGGAGATACATGACCGACATGTCCAATGTCCAGGTGTCACAGGAGGTACATGCCATGTCCAGGTGTCACAGGAGATACATGACATGTCCAGGTGTCACAGGAGATACATGAACTAAATATTTATTGCTAATAAAAAAGTGTTATTTTGTCATTTTCACTATCTCTATCACAAACTGTCGACTATTTCTATCACAAACGGTCGACTATGTCTAACACAAGCTGTTGACTATGTCTATGTTTCTCTGTAGCTACTCTATCCACGTCTCCTACATTATCCAAGTTGTCTACTGTATCCACATCTCATATACTATCCACGCCTCCACAATAATTACGTCTCCTACACTTTCCACGTCTCCTACTTCAACTTGATTAACTCGGGATTTGCTCCCAAACAGCTCACCTCAATCGTCTCTACTGATCTAGTGTCCCCAAACCTCTAGCTTATGTCTAACCCTCGCGATACTCAGACTACAGACCACTTGAATCCAATGACTATTGAATTACTTATCATAAAAGACGACATACTCACGACAGGATCTAACCCCCCTTACCCCCCCCCCCCCCCCCGGGTTTGCATACATCAACCCTGTTCTATACATCAACCTCGTCCTATACTTCAACCCTGTCACTCTGAGGTTGTTTTTGTTTAAGTCCCTGAGACGTAATCAATCTAACGCTACTCAGGGTCGGCGTAGACCTTCCACATTTACCAGCACTCTAAAAATATATTTCTCTAATTCATATTCCCCATGCAATCATGTCGTGTCCTTACTTCCATAAACTCCGCCGACGTCCGTGTCAACTCCTTCCTCACCTATCGAACCTCTACCCGGGACCTATGCCACGCCTTCCCGTCTCAGCCTATTGACATTTGTGACTTGATTTTCTTGCATCATTCTAGATGTTTTGTCTATAAAAAAAAAACAAATCTAAAAGTCTCATCTTCTTTATGATAGCACCCAGGTTTGTTCTTTGTCATACATGTCACAATCTTC
Source organism: Lymnaea stagnalis (assembly GCA_964033795.1). Lineage (NCBI taxonomy): Eukaryota > Metazoa > Mollusca > Gastropoda > Lymnaeidae > Lymnaea > Lymnaea stagnalis. The sequence continues at coordinate 1,971,442 of CAXITT010000028.1, read as the reverse complement.
GACGTGATTTTATTGACCAAAGTCTTTGAGTAGTTTCTGGCAGAAGCTTGCATTCTGACCTTAAATGGATGTTTGTTTTGAAAACAAAATCATTCGAACAACCAAGTAGACCACGCATGCAAGCCAGGACGTCTCGGTGGTCATGTTGGAGAAGCTTGTGCTGGTCAGGCATGTTAAAATTGATTAGAAATTTTATGACCAGATAATTGGAGCTCAAATCAAAAGAACCACGCCAGGCATCGAGAGCGCTAATGATGAATGCAGGATAAGTAGTTTTATTCATTTTTTTTTTAATTTGTCATTTTACATACGAAACAAATCTTTTTGGAAACGGGTTTACCCACAGCGGAATCATCCATGAAGACAACGACGCCATTAAATGATTGAAAGCAAAACGTTTCCAAGAACTATCCCGTTACTCGGGGAAAAAAAAACCCAACTCATTATAATACCATGTCTGTGATCTGTTCTCGGTTGTTGTTTTTTTTTTATAATTGTCTCATCGTTTTGGTGTCAGAAGTACCTTCGACATCTTATTTAGCACTATTATGGCCTAATATCTAATGGAATTATTTCCGTACCGCAGCTGGTTGAATCATTGTTTCACAATCGTACATCTTTTCTCTTCGTGCCGCTACTTTGTGCATTCGCGTAAATAGCTTTGAAATAGTGACAGGTATGATCTTTGAAATAGTGACAGGTATTATCTTTGAAATAGTGACAGGTATAATCTCATTCTTGCTAATGCTTTCGATTTTGTTTTTAAAAGCGCTGAGAGTTATGTTCACCTATAAATTATTAGCGCAACCTTTCTTTTTATATTAAAGTAGCGAATCAGTTTATTTGGGACTCACTATTCTGAGAATGTTTACGCAAGTTGCGCAGGTGTGTAATGAAACAAAACATCAACCCGAAACATTGGCGCCAAATTTGTTTTGTTGTTTTTTCTACTCAAGGCACATCCCACCAGAGATGTAAACATTTCAATATTTCCAGGTTCCCTGTGGTGGAACAGAAGTTAGATATCATTGTATGCCATCGTCTAGGTAACACCACGAGATTGCACTGATCTAACTTTTTATAAACCTTTTCTTCACTAAAGCCAGTTTCGATCTATTAAATTCTAAAATATATATATATATATATATATTTTTTTTTATTTATTTATATATATATATATATATATATATATATATATATATTTATATGTATATGTTATATATACACATATATTTATACATAATATCTTGAACAGCGCGCACAAGGAGGGGAAAACGTAGCCCATGATGTGTTTAAACACTTCATAAAGGCCAAGTTCCTCATTTAAACACATTTGTACAAATCTTTATTCTGAGCAGACGTTGCGGAAGCTGGCCAACAAATTACAGCTTTTTATGACAAGATTTGAGTCACTGGGGTCTCAAATCTTGATACAGAAGCAGCCTGTATGGTGAAGTGGTGTTCCACGGCAATGGTCTTCAGCTATACAATCGTCGAACAATGGATGGATGAATGAATGAATGAATGAAGGAGATTCCTGAGAACTTTCCGGACCTAAATGTCCTTAAATAAAATACAAAAAAATTGTGCCATTATTTGTATTCGTTTCACGATGAATAAAATACTTATTGAAAGAGAAATGCAACAGTAAAACATCGACTTCTCCCCAGTCAGACGGGTCTCAGTGTCTGCATTGAGTAACGCCATTTGGACTAACTTTACTCTTCTGTTATATAATTACACCCCTCCCCATCCCAAGCCACCCCCAACTCCAGTTCACCCGGAGTCTCACAGTCCTGGGACACTAAAGGGAGATCAGGTGTCAGCCCTCAAGTGAGCCCATGTTGTCAAACTTGGATTATCCTTAACATTCAACAGAACCTCGGTACTCGATACCACCAGCTGATGTCAGGTAATCGAGTCTAAACGCATGTCCTCAAGTTACAATGCTTAACCCCCCCCCCGGCCTCCCCACCAAAAAAAAAAAAAAAAGACTGACCACAGAAACATCTAGACCAGTGGTTCATAACCTGTGTTCGATCGAACCCCAGGGGTTCGGTGAGTCAGTCTCAGGGGTTCGGCGGAGGTCCCCCAAAAAATCAGAAAAAAATTATATTTTATTTTTTTATTAAGAAGGGTTGGGTGAATGCACATATGAACCTGGTGGGGTTCGGTACCTCCGAAAAGGTTAAGAACCACTGATCTAGACATCTAGACAAATGAACATATCGATTACGTCATTACGCAGAAAATCGGTTGAAAGGTTTGTTTATAGATTTAAAATTGCATTGTGTATAGTGTACAGTAAGACTTTGTCATTCTGGGTTCTTCAAACGATATATAATGGACAATGTCAAAACAATAGGGAATGTCGTATGCTGGATCGTTGTACGGAAACACTATAGAGAATGTTGAATGCTGGACTGTTCTGAAAAATGGATGATTATTGTTATGGACATACTTGGATGATTCGATGATGGAATACTTGGATGATTGTGAGATGGTAATACTTGGATGATTGTGAGATGGAAATTCTTCAAAGATTGGGTGATGGAAATAATTGGATGTTTGTGAGAAGGAAATACTTGGAATGTTGGGTGATGGAAATACTTTGATGATTGTGAGATGGAAATACTTGGATGAATGTGAGATGGAAATACTTGGATGATTGGGGGATGAAATACTTGGATGATTGAGTGATGGAAATACTTTGATGATTGTGAGATGGTAATACTTGGATGATTGTGAGATGGAAATACTTGGATGATTGGGGGATGGTAATACTTTGATGATTGTGAGATGGTAATACTTGGATAATTGTGAGATGGAAATACTTGGATGATTGTGAGATGGAAATACTTTGATGATTGTGAGATGGAAATACTTGGATGATTGGGTGATGGAAATACTTGGATGATTGTGAGATGGTAATACTTTGATGATTGTGAGATGGAAATACTTGGATGATTGTGAGATGGAAATACTTTGATGATGTGAGATAGTAATACTTGATGATTGTGAGATGATAATACTTTGATGATTGTGAGATGGAAATACTTGGATGATTGTGAGATGGACATATTTGGATGCTTGTGACATGGAAATACTTGGATGATTGTTTGATGGAAATACTTGGATGATTGGGTGATGGAAATACTTGGATGATTGGGTGATGGAAATACTTGGATGATTGGTTGATGGAAATACTTGGATGATTGGGTGATGAAATACTTGGATGATTGGGTGATGGAAATACTTGGATGATTGGGTGATGAAATACTTGGATGATTGGTTGATGGAAATACTTGGATGATTGGGTGATGAAATACCACCGAGGGCAAATGGAAACTTTGTTGGGTTTGCTCCACACTTGTCCACTTGAACAGAGGTAAATGAAGGTGGGTATTTGGCCCACAACTATACACACAGCTGTACACGCAGAACTGTACAAACAGCTCACAACTTTACTCACAGCTTTACACACCACTGCACACACACACATGTACACACAATTATACACACAACTGTAAACACAACTATAAACAAACTGTACACATAACTGTACACACCACTGTACACACAAATGCACGCACATAACTTTGCCTAACATGGAATCAATTTTTAACGGAGGAAAGCCAAGGAGACAGAATTTAAATTAAGTGTAAGAGAGTAGAGGAGGAAAGGAGAGGAGAGATGGGGAGGAGGCTAGGGTTACATTCTAATAACCCAACCATCATTTAGAATGCTGGATGTTTAGCACACGTTGGTCTCGTATTGATCTAAGGGTTACTTTTTTGAAATGTGTTTATGAAGACAAAGATTAACCCTTAACGTCCTGACTGCCTATTGTCTCTCTACAAAACATAATAAAATACAATTCACCTTGTAAAGATCATACTTGAATACATGGCAATAGTTTTAAGAAATGAGTGAGGTAAAAGGCAGGAACTTTTTCTCCAATATCCGCAACTCTAGGGACACTCGGATACTTAAAGTTGGTTTAGAGATTTTTTTTTTTACAAGTATCAAGTAAGATAAATACAGGCATGTTGCGTCGCTAAGTCAGAGCTCAGAGACGGGTGTGACACGAGATGCTGTCTGGTGTGCCACGTCATTAGGGCCCAGGACGAGGAAAACCACAGAGTTTAATGTCTGCTCGACGATTGAATAAGAGCGTGTGAGTAAAATGGTAAAATGATCCTTTGTTACCAAGATGTTCTAACTGTGAACACTTTACAGAATATATTTAGATGAACATTTACAGAATTTACATTTACTTCTCATGATATAATGGTGTGTGTTGTGGGGACACATGTCAACACACACTTCTCATGATATAATTGTGTGTGTTGTGGGGGACACATGTCGGCAAACAATTATATAATGAGAAGTGTGTGTGTTATGGGGACACATGTCGGAAAGCACTTCTCATGATATAATGGTGTGTGTTATGGGGACACATGCCGACACACACTTCTCATGATATAATTGTGTGTGTTGTGGGGACACATGTCGGCAAACACTTCTCATGATATAATTGTGTGTGTTGTGGGGACACATGCCGACACACACTTCTCATGATATAATGGTGTGTGTTGTGAGGACACATGTCAACACACACTTCTCATGATATAATTGTGTGTGTTGTGGGGACACATGTCGGCAAACACTTCTCATGATATAATGATGTGTGTTGTGAGGACACATGTCAACACACACTTCTCATGATATAATTGTGTGCGTTGTGAGGACACATGTCAACACACACTTCTCATGATATAATTGTGTGTGTTGTGGGGACACATGTCGGCAAACACTTCTCATGATATAATGATGTGTGTTGTGAGGACACATGTCAACACACACTTATCATGATATAATTGTGTGTGTTGTGGGGACACATGTCGGCAAACACTTCTCATGATATAATGGTGTGTGTTGTGAGGACACATGTCAACACACACTTCTCATGATATAATTGTGTGTGTTGTGGGGACACATGTCGGCAAACACTTCTCATGATATAATTGTGTGTGTTGTGGGGAAACATGTCGGAAAACACTTCTCATGATATAATGGTGTGTGTTGTGAGGACACATGTCGACACACACTTCTCATGATATAATTGTGTGTGTTGTGGGGACACATATCGGCAAACACTTCTCATGATATAATGGTGTGTGTTGTGGGGACACATTTTTGCACACACTTCTCATGAGATAATGGTGTGTGTTGTGGGGACACATGTCGGCACACACTTCTCATGAGATAATGGTGTGGGTTGTGGGGACACATGTCGGCAAGCACTTCTCATGATTTAAGGTCGAGTTGATAACACGGGATTGGAAACTCACTTGGGGAATGACGTTAGCAGGGCCACGCTTGAACCGGGCTAATTTGGCGTCTCGTGCATCTCGCCCTCTGCAAAAAAGACTGGACCTAACTTAAGGGACGGAATCTGTCCCTTGAGAATCGTTTCGTATATTAATTTTTTTTTCTCTATTTTTACACTAGTTTATTTTGACATATGTTCAATAAAAACACAGGAGGAAAATGAGCCGCCATCTCACAACACACTTCCTATCTACAATTCTGGCATAGATTCAATAATGAAATCCTCTATCGTCTTTTCGTGTGTTTCTCTTAGTTCTGAAAAAAGTAATTTTGTTGGCTGATAAAGGCGTGTAAACTGATACATTTCTAATGAAACAGATTTAGTTTGACCCTCGCTCTACCTGCCATTGCCCGCTCTACCCAGACTTGTCATTGCATTTAGCTATAATGTTCTGCCTGTCATTGCCAAATCTACCCAGACTTGTCATTGCATCTAGCTATAATGTTATACCTGCCCACCCCAAGCCACCCATGACTTGTCACGGCTTCTATCTGTTAAGTCATAAAATGTCTTGATCAAACCATATTGTCACTCTAGAGCAGGGGTCGGGAACCTATGGCTTGCGAGCCAGATGTGGCTCTATTGATGGCTGTGTCTGGCTCGCAGACAAATGTTCGATTATAAAAAAAAAAAAAAATGTTTCTTTAGACTCCTTTGATTAGCAACATCAAAACAATGTTATTAAGAAGAATTCAGAGACATAATTATTGCATTTTTATTGTTGAAATTAAACAAAATGCACACATTTACTTGATTTTTTAGTTTTTAGAGCAGGGGTCGGGAACCTATGGCTTGCGAGCCAGATGTGGCTCTATTGATGGCTGTGTCTGGCTCGCAGACAAATGTTCGATTATAAAAAAAAAAAAAATGTTTCTTTAGACTCCTTTGATTAGCAACAGCAAAACAATGTTATTAAGAAGAATTCAGAGACATAATTATTGCATTTTTAGTGTTGAAATTACACAAAATGCACACATTTACTTGATTTTTTAGTTTTAAACATAATGTATGGCTCTCACAGGAAATACTTTTCAAAATATGTCGTGTCCATGGCTCTCTCAGACTAAAAGGTTGCCGACCCCTGCTCTAGAGTAACGAAACACCATCTCCAGCTATGAATGAAATTATACGACCTATATTTTTAATACTCGGTGTGTAAAGTAATTGCAAGAAATAAAACCCCAAGAGCAGAGCTTACGTGAATCAATTAGTCAGGAAATACCTTATAATGCCGCCAATATTTGCCATTGCCAAGAATGTCCCCTCGAGTCTAGGGAGAAACATCTGGCCGCTGATAAAACCCAATGTTGTAGAGTCTGTCTGTGCTGAGATTATTTGGGCAGGTTTATTGGTTGCGGGGCAGAGGTGGAACAGATAAACATAGCCTGGGACATAAGCAGTGGCGGCTTCGTGGAGTGGCCTGCGAGAAACGGTGTCCCCTTTACCATTGTCAATTTTTTATTTGGTTGCGATCTAGAAACAAAATGAGATGTATGATTTGGGAATGAGATTGATAAATTGGGAATTAATTTTATAATTTTGTAAAGAATGTCGTAAATGGAAGGAAGACTTGAGGTAATGTTTGATGGTAAATGGAAGGAGGGCTTGAGGTAATGTCTAATGGTAAATGGAAGGAAGACTTGAGGTAATGTTTGATGGTAAATGGACGGAGGACTTGAGGAAATGTTTGATGATAAAAGGAAGGTAGACTTGAGGTAATGTTTGATGGTAAATGGAAGGTACACTTGAAGTAATGTTTGATGGAAAATGGAAGGAAGACTTGAGGTCATGTTTGATGGTAAATGGAAGGAAGACTTGATGTAATGTTTGATGGTAAATGGAAAGAGGACTTGAGGTAATGTTTGATGGTAAATGGAAGGAGGGCTTGAGGTAATGTCTGATGGTAAATGGAAGGAAGACTTGAGGTAATGTTTGATGGTAAATGGAAGGAAGACTTGAGGCAATGTTTGATGGTAAATGGAAGGTACACTTGAGATAATGTTTGATGGTAAATGGAAGGAAGACTTGAGGTTATGTTTGATGGTAAATGGAAGGAGGACTCCAGAGGATGTTTGATAGCAAATGGACGGAGGACTTCAGAGAATGTGAGACCTGCAGGTGTAAAGGAAATAGTTGAACGCTCTGTAAATGTGATTGACCTATATCAGTGGTTCTCAAGCTTTCTAATGTCGTGACCATTAAATACAGTTCCTCTTGTTGTGGCGAACCCAAGCTAATTATTTTCATTGATACTTTATAACTGTAGAGTATATTGGTTTTCAGATTGTCTTAGGCGACCCCTGGGAAAAGGTCGTGTGACCCTCAAAGGGGTCGCGACCAATGTTCCCTTTAATGTGCTGCGCGGCTGCGTGGCCGAGCAGCTATCGCACAGACGCCACGCAGCAGTTTTGAGTACCGCGCAGCAAATTTCCATGCAAATGAGTAGGCAGTAAAATTGTGCGCACAAAAAAATTGAAGCTGTAAAACTTTGCACACAACTGTAAGATTTTGCACACGAACCAACAAACCTTAGAGGGAACATTGGTCGCGACCCACAAGTTGAGAATCGCTGGTCTATATAGTATTTGCTGCCTACCGCTGGATACAGACAAGATAGAATATATTTATAAAACTGGGACTAAACGAAGGGAAAGATATCAGTTGCTGAAAAAAGAATGTTTAATGAATTAGCCTAAGTATTTGTCTGGATAGGGTGATCTGAACATTTCGACTCTCTAAGAACTTTCAGTCAACCACGACACATGTCTCCCGTCTCTGTCTCGGTCTGCCTGTCTCGGTCTTCCTGTCTCGGTCTGCCTGTCTCGGTCTGTCTGTCTCGGTCTGTCTGTCTGTCTCGGCCCGCTTAACTATTTCTGCTTGTGTCAGTCTGCCTGTCTCGGTCTGCTTGTCTTGGTCTACCTGCCTCGGCGTTTCTGTCTCGGTCCTCCTGTCTCGGTCTACTTGTATTGATCTTCCTTTCTTGGTCTGCTTTTATCGGTCTGCCTGTCTCGGTCTGCCTGTCTCGGACTCACTGTTTTAGTGGACATATCTATGTCCGACTTTCTCGGCCTGCTTGTACCGGTCTTCCTGTCTCGGTCTTCCTGTCTCGATCTGCTGGTACCGGGTCTTACTGTCTCGGTCTCCTCGTACCGGTCTTCTTGTCTCGGTCTGCTCGTACCGGGTCTTCCAGTCTCGGTCTGCTTGTACAGGTCTTCCTGTCTCGGTCTGCTCGTACAGGTCTTCCTGACTCGGTCTGCTCATACCGGTCTTCCTGTCTCGGTCTTCCTGTCTCGTTCTGCTCGTACCGGTCTTCCTCTCTCGGTCTGCTCGTACAGGTCTTCCTGTCTCGGTCTGCTCGTACCGGTCTTCCTGTCTCGGTCTTCCTGTCTCGGTCTTCCTGTCTCGGTCTGCTCATACCGGTCTTCCTGTCTCGGTCTGCTCATACCGGTCTTCCTGTCTCGGTCTTCCTGTCTCGTTCTGCTCGTACCGATCTTCCTGTCTCGGTCTTCCTGTTTCGTTCAGCCGGTACCGGTCTTCCGGTTTCGGTCTGCTCGTATCGGTCTTCCTGTCTCGGTCTTCCTGTCTCGGTCTGCT
>CAXITT010000028.1:1928778-1961040 GCA_964033795.1 Lymnaea stagnalis | reverse complement strand
CCCCCCCCCCCCATAAGCCAACAAATCAGTTTGACCTGTTTTTCAAAGGGAACATGAATTAAAGTTCACAATAAATGCGCTAAATGAGATTCTTTTAATTAAAAGTATTGTAAGTGCGTTTGGGGAGTAATTTTTTGTTTTCCTAAAATGTTAGGGGAAATAAATCTGCATTGTAAAATTGGGTGGGTTATTAGAATATTAATATATGGTTCAGGGGCGTGAAGAAAAATGTGCGTTTCCAAGCCTGGGGAGAGGGGGGGGGGCACTTTTTGGGATTCTTTCAAAGTGCGTTACTTGTATGAATATTTTTCAAAATGTTCAGCCCACCCCCACCCCCCTCTCACCTCAATCGCTAGATATGACATTTTATAAATGAGTTATACGAAACACTTTTTTATAGGTTTTTTAAAATGTTCTCACAGGTTGTTTAATGTTCTTCCAAGTTGTTAAATGTTCTTCCAAGTTGTTTAATGTTCTCCCAAGCTGTTTAATGTTCTCCCAGGCTTTTTAATGTTCTCCCAGGCTTTTTAATGTTCTCCCAGGCTGTTTAATGTTCTCCCAGGTTGTTTAATGTTCTTCCAGGTTGTTTAATGTTCTCCCAGGCTGTTTAATGTTCTCCCAGGCTGTTTAATGTTCTCCCAGGCTGTTTAATGTTCTCCCAGGCTGTTAAATGTTCTTCCGAGTTGTTAACTGTTCTTTAAGGTTGTTTAATGTCCTCCCAGGTTGTTTAATGTTCTTCCAGGTTGTTTAATGATCTCCCAGGCTGTTAAAGTCCTCCCAGGTTGTTTAATGTTCTTCCAAGTTGTTAACTGTTCTTCCAGGTTGTTTAATGTCCTTCCAGGTTGTTTGTCGGCACAGTTTTCTGATGTGCATTTCATGAACTGCACGTTTCGAATGTCCCCGCGAAGCATCAACACTTCCAAAATATGCTCAGCGGGTTGGGTTGATAGTCCTTTTAGTGTTGTAGCAGCACGAATTTTTATATGCTCATTTGATATCTAGGTAAAGTCACTGGTGGCACGTGGATGGAGTGATACATCACAGGTTTTAATATGCAGGGACTATTTTATAGGCGGAAGAAGAAAAAAAAAAAAATGAAAGCCGCCATAGTGAAAGATTCTGATTTTGTTTCTCTAACACTGAAGTTTTGTATACATTTTTTTCCTCCACCTAGACTCGTGTAATTTAAACTAGCTGTGATATTTATTATATGCGTATTCCGCTCAGAATGGGATTTGTAATGATATATTTTACTACACTACTCACTGTGAAGTATCTCTGTATCATAAAGCGTAGTGGGTGAAACTGGACTTTCTGTGTTATGCTAGTGGCATACGTGTACCAAGTTGCCACGTCTAATTACAAAGATACAGACAGCCACATTAGAACTCCCACGGTTACAAATGATACAAGGGTGTCATAGTTCGAAATACAGCAACGGTTTCATACTACTAGGCACATCATCAGTATTATTTTACTATTTACTAAAGCAATTACAGGTGCAATGCATGCTTTACTACAATAATTACATATCTGATATGTTGTCTATTCCAACGAGAATGGTAGATTATAATCTCAGTTAGTGGAGTGTATTAAATAAGTTTTAGTTTCTGTATTTTAAAACAAAACAAAAATGCGTGACCACTGCCCAGACAATCCCAGCGGTCACCATTTTTTTTAGGATCACAAATAGTTAAATGTTTCATGTTTGTTGAATTCCAGTATTTGTTTTAAAAACGTATGTCTTCTGCAAGAAATTAACTTTAAAATAGAACCATCTCCAAATCATTCAGCGAATCTAAGAGGTCTCGAGGATTCATTAAATTATTCAGCGATGCTAATCTGTCTTCGATTAGCGTTCGCCAGACTGTGTTCAGTAAAGTCAACCGTAGCCTGGTCCAGTTATGCTGGTGGATGTGGACGTCGTCTTAGCAACGATTATTCTGTTTACGAGAACAACCAGGGCCAATTCGAGATAAGCTTTCTTTCATTATGGCTGGATTTTGCTTCGGCAATGTGTGCCACGTTAAGCTTGAGTGATTATCTAAGTATTTGCTTGTTGTAATTGATTTGTTCCGGTAATGATTGAGGTGATTGTTTTTGAGCGTTCGTTTCCCACAGTCCAACGGTCAGTTTTTTTGTTTGTTTGTTTTTTTCTGTGTTTTTTTTTTTCTTTTTTTTTGTTGTTGTTTTTTTNTGGGAGGGGGGGGGGCTTATTACTTTTTTTATGATTCTCATTTATATGGCACCAGGTCGGAGCTTTAAGGCACAAGCGGGGTATGGGGTGGGTGGACTTCAGGTGACAGAAAATCGGTGACTTCTCATTTATTAAGTGCTCAACGTGACGCTTATCGTCGCAGGAATAAATCTGGTCGAGATAGCAAGAACCTAAGGTGTGGGGGGGGGGGAGGCCGTGGGGCTGGGGCCACTGGACAATGGCCGAGTGACTTTTGTTAACATCGCTGAAAAAAATGGCAGGTGACTTTAGGCCCTCTTAACATTACACCCAGATTCGCTGGTTCTCTCTTTTTTTTTTAAAAAAAAAGTTTGTTTTCGTTTTAAATACTTGCGTTTCTGGATTTTTTTCTGAAATTGAGTCGCACAACCGATCAGTAACGGCCTATATCGTGGTGAGATAATCTAACATCAAAGGTTCACTAACTGTTGCTCCCGTCTGATCATTTTTCTGATGTGTTTAAACAAACTTGGTTATATAAACAGAAAACGTGCAACTGCGGACGGGTAGAGGGAGTTTGCCACGGCCACCACGTCATAGTGCATTTAGTTGTGCACTGGACTTAATGACAACAATAAAATTATGTGGATGTTTCAAAGGTATTAATGGGGAGCAACGAAATAAAGGAATATATCTTGAACAATTTAAACGAGCTGTCGTTTAAAGCCTTGTCCAAATATCTTGAATAATTTAATGAGATGCCATTTAAAACCTAGTCGGAAATGACCAAGTAGGGTCAACTGAATGGCCAACATAAATGGGCAATAAGGCTGAGTTTGTATTTCTCAATGACAATAAGAACGAGTTTATTTGCGTCACTAACCAGGTATATATGTCTGACTGACCACATATATATGTCTCACTGACCAGGTATATATGTCTCACTAACCAGGTATATATGTCTCACTGACCAGGTATATATGTCTCACTAAACAGGTATATATGTCTCACTGACCAGGTATGTATGTCTCACTAACCAGGTATATATGTCTGACTGACCACGTATATATGTCTCACTGACCAGGCTTATATGTCTGACTGACCAGGTATATATGTCTCACTGGCCAGATATGTGTATTTCACCGACCAGGTATATATGCCTCGCTGACCAGGTATATATGTCTGACTGACCAGGTATACATGTCTCACTGACAAGGTATATATGTCTCACTGACCAGGTATATATGTCTGACTGACCAGGTATATATGTCTCACTGACCAGGTATGTGTATTTCACCGACCAGGTATATATGTCTCGCTGACCAGGTATATATGTCTGACTGACCAGGTATATATGTCAGACTGACCAGATATAAATGTCTCACTGACAAAGGTATATATGTCTCACTGACCAGGTATATATGTCTGACTGACCAGGTGTATGTATTTCACCGACCAGGTATATATGTCTGACTGACCAGGTGTATATGTCTCACTGACCAGGTATAAATGTCTCACTGACAAGGTATATATGTCTCGCTGACCAGGTATATATGTCTCACTGACCAGACATATAAGTCTCTGAACAGGTGTATATGTCTCACTGACCAGGTATTCTCAAATCAGCTTCCTTTACAGCATTACTGTGTGTAAAAAAATATTTACAGAAATAATTAAATTACACGATTTTATTTTGCACAAATACAGGGTTATATGATATTTTGCACAAATACAGGGTTATATGATATTTTGCACAAGTACAGGGTTATATGATATTTTGCACAAGTGCAGGGTTATATGATATTTTGCTTAAGTACAGGGTTATATGATATTTTGCACAAGTACAGGGTTATATGATATTTTGCACAAGTACAGGGTTATATGATCATTTCTTTAGATGGTAAAATTATCAAAGACGTTCACATAAAAGTTCAATAAGAAAGTCGCAGATAGAAATGTAGATTTCCTTTCTTTAACTTGTTTGGAAATCAAACTTGCAAATCTAATATTCAAATTTTATTCCATATCTAACATATTTCTTTAAATATATTTTCACCATAGATATACTGAGAAGTTGCTGATTTGAACTTATATATTGTGTGAAGTTGCTGATTTGAACTTATATATTGTGTGAAGTTGCTGACTTTAACTTAGATATTTCGAGAAATTTCTGATTTGAACTTAGATATTGTGTGAAGTTGCTGATTTGAACTTAGATTTTGCGAGAAGTATCTGATTTGAACTTAAATATTGTGTGAAGTTGCTGATTTGAACTTAGATAGTGAGAGAAGTTGCTTATTTGAACAAAGATATTGAGAGAAGTTGCTGATTTGAACAAAGATTTTGAGAGAAGTTGCTTATTTGAACCAAGATATTGAGAGAAGTTTCTGATTTGAACCAAGATATTGAGAGAAGTTGCTTATTTGAACCAAGATATTGAGAGAAGTTTCAAATTTGAACAACCGTTAAACTTTGTTGTTTCACGAATGAAAAGTAAAGATTTTATTTGAGGGTGTACCGTGGCGCGTCAGTCAAGGTTAAAAGCTGTTAGAAAGACACCCCTCGAGTAGACCAAAGTGTAGCTTTAGTCTACCCAGGGATAGAATAGTGTCAGATTTCAGGCGATGTTTGAATCTATGACTAGAGTTCTCACTTGTATTGACCATGCTGATAAAGTGTTTAAAATGAGATCTCTTAATCCTTTAACAAATTGATAACATAGCAGAAGCATGTTAATAATAAAACCATTAAAATCTGTTAACCCCACGAAACACTTTTCCCCCACATAAAATCTCTTATTCCCCTTAGGACATTTTTCCCATAACAAAACCTCTACCCTCCCACCCCCCAAATCAGGACGGTTTTCCCACACCCCCCTCCCCTCCCATATGTTTTGACCATTATCCACTGTTTGGGCGGCCATCTCCTTCGGTGTCATGCAATTGCCTTGCCTTCATATTCACAGACGAAATTATGCTGGGATAAATCAACCTGCAAGGCTACCTGTCCAGATTCCACATAAAATGGCTTAACGTGAAAAGACAGTCAGACATTAATTGGATAACTAGGACAGGATCAATGCCTGAAAACGTTCTTATGACCTTTAGACCTGCGTTCGCATAAGTCCTCATCTAATTTATTGCCATTTCCATTTATTTGGATCAATAAAAGAATCTTAACTTATCTTTTCTTATTTTAATTTTATTGAGACAAAAATCGTTTGAAAGCTTTTAAAGGTAGTGATTATTTTGTTGCGTCTAAACAGCATGACCTATCTCAGTGCCGATAAAACAACAAACATTTCTCCTGGGCAAAAGTTCTTGAACTTTTCCAAGCTGTCTGCAGATAGGTTGCTTTCGTTGAGTGAGTTTAATTTTTTTCTTTATATATATATATATATATATATATATATAATGAAATGGCGTGAGGGTTGTAGATCTGATGTCAATCCGCGAACTCTTCCCGATAACGGATTGAGAATCCTTGGTTTATATGAAATTTCTGTTCCACAGCGTGACTATTTATTTCAAGCTATACTGGCAGACTTTTTTATTTAAGATATGGATTTCATAGTTGAGCCAAGATAAACTATTACAACTTTTATTGCTAGGGTACAAAGTCACAAGGTCTTTTGCGTTTTTTGTTGTTGTTTTTTTTTTGTTGGCAGTTTGCATGTTTTCCTCATAAGCAATTAAACAACATGAAACAACATTAAACAACATGAAACAACACTAACCAACATGAAACAACACTAAACAACATGAAACAACACTAAACAACATGAAACAACACTAAAAGACATTAAACGACCCCCAGAAAATCAACTTTTTTTGGTACACATCCTTTGTATTCATCTTCGTTTGCACTGATGTAACTGTACGGGATTTATCATTTATCTGATTGCAGCAACTGATTTTTGGTATGGGAATGGTGTTATCAAACTTAGTGCACTAAAAACCTAACAGACTAAAGATATATTTTAAGCCTAAATGCGTCACAAATACAAAGCACATAGCAAGATCTGCACAAGTAATCTCCACCCAAAAAACTCGCAATCATTGAACAAATCAATTCATATGCCCCCCCCCCTTTTTTTGTTGTTGTTGAAAAACAGGAAAAAACAAAAAACTGATTTTTAGGCGTGGGGCAGAAACATAGAGTGCGTTATAGAGCGCGTTGTTACCGGCAACGAGTCTATGTGCCAAGATTCAGCTCAATAGGATGACGGGAAGTGGGTCAATGAGCCTTCCAAAAGTTGTGCCACCCCAAAGAAACACGAAAAAAAAATCGAAGGATTTTTAAAAAAAACAACACATGCATTTAAAGTCAAACTGTTGCAGAAGATCGCCCCTGAAAAGATTTCCTTTAGACGTAACGGGTCTGAGCTGAGAGATGACTGCAAAGAGTGTCTCTCTCTCTCAGTTTTCTGCTTCACGTGTCCTTCATTAGGTCAACAGAGCTTCAGAGTCGGTTTGAAAATACAAGCACAAAGGCGATTGTTAGGGCCATTGTCGGAGTTAACTACTTTCTTGTAAAAACTTAAGTAAATATTGACCCCCTTAAGGTGGCTGGTGTGTAATGTTTATGCTTCATGCTGCATTGTGTCTTCGGGGCTGTCTAGTGCTTTCAATAAATGTTTATGCACCCAAAAAAAAATGGCCCGGCAAGCGTTTAGAAAAAATATAATGTAACCAAAAATAAACAGTGTATTCACGCGGCCATCTTTTTACTCTGTAAGTACCCCGTGATCCACTTAGCCGACAGCCCGTTAAAAGAAGTGTTTATGGGTTCCACGATGTGTTTTATTCACCTCTCCGTCGAGCTCGGCACTTGTCCCAATGACTTGCTGAGCAGAAAATCTTAATGAGAGATCCGTGTATCTTAATTACCGCCTGCTGTGTTAATAGCTGTAATGGGCCACGGTGACTGGCTTGGATACACTTGTTCTTAGAAAGCTAGAGTAGATTTGGGTTTGTTTTTTGTTTTTTTTTGGCCATCATCAACGCCAATGTCTGTTGTTACTTCTTCAGGAACAACAACATTAACGCGATAACAGTGTTAGATACAAAAAATAAATCTGCAGTAATTCAGGAGGCAGATTTTAGCGGCGCCACTGTGCACGTCACTCCCTCCCGGGCCGCCTTCCCCCCTCCCTCCCACCCCCAATTGTCGTTATAGCCAACAAGTTTTTTTTTTTGCTTTTTTTAACCCCATTTTTATATTGAGATTTTATAACAAGGAAATAAATTACTATAGACCTTTGACCTTTGACCCTGCGCATCCATGTACAAAGATATCTTAGTGATTAGAATGTAAACAAATCAATGTCAGACAACTGATGTCCCAAAATAAATATTTATAAATATGTAAATGTCGCTATCACCTTGATTTATTCTTTAAAATGGTTTCACATGTTTGAAAGACCTTCAGAAACTTTTACGTAGGTTTAGAAAGACTTAAAATAGCGATTTTTTTTCTTTCTTTTAATTCTACAATAACAAATGTCATCCTAAATTAAATCATTTCAAACTGATCTGCGTGGCTCATAACTGTTTGTACCAGTTGCAATCGGAGCGTCCATATCTTGTTGTCTTGTGAGGCCCTTCCTTAGCTGCTCAAGTTGTTTGCTACATGAGCGACCTTAACATGTTGTATTGCGAGGCCCTTCCTAAGCTTCTGAAGTTGTTTGCTACATGAGCGACCTTAACATGTTGTATTGCCATGCCCTTCCTTAGCAGCTCAAGTCGTTTGCTACAGGAGCGACTTTAACATGTTGTATTGCCAGGCCCTTTCTTAGCTGCTGAAGTTGTTTGCTACATGAGCGACCTTAACATGTTGTATTGCCAGGCCCTTCCTTAGCAGCTCAAGTTTTTTGCTACATGAGCGACCTTAACATGTTGTATTGCCAGGCCCTTCCTTAGCAGCTTAAGTTGTTTGCTACATGAGCGACCTTAACATGTTGTATTGGCAGGCCCTTCCTAAGCTGCTGAAGTTGTTTGCTACATGAGCGACCTTAACATGTTGTATTGCCAGGCCCTTCGTTAGCAGCTCAAGTTGTTTGCTACATGAGCGACCTTAACATGTTTTATTGCCAGACCCTTCCTTAGCTGCTGAAGTTGTTTGCTACATGAGCGACCTTAACATGTTGTATTGCCAGGCCCTTCCTTAGCTGCTGAAGTTGTTTGCTACATGAGCGACCTTAACATGTTGTATTGCCAGACCCTTCCTTAGCTGCTGAAGTTGTTTGCTACATGAGCGACCTTAACATGTTGTATTGCCAGACCCTTCCTTAGCAGCTCAAGTTGTTTGCTACATGAGCGACCTTAACATGTTGTATTGCCAGGCCCTTCCTTAGCTGCTGAAGTTGTTTGCTACATGAGCGACCTTAACATGTTGTATTGCCAGGCCCTTCCTAAGCTGCTGAAGTTTTTTGCTACATGAGCGACCTTAACATGTTGTATTGCCAGGCCCTTTCTAAGTTGCTGAAGTTCTACATGAGCGACCATAACATGTTGTATTGCCAGGCCCTTCCTAAGCTGCTAAAGTTGTTTGCTACATGAGCGACCTTAACATGTTGTATTGCCAGGCCCTACCTTAGCTGCTGAAGTTGTTTGCTACATGAGCGACCTTAACATGTTGTATTGCGAGGCCCTTCCTTAGCTGCTAAAGTTGTTTGCTACATGAGCGACCTTAACATGTTGTATTGCCAGGCCCTTCCTTAGCTGCTAAAGTTGTTTGCGTGTAAGTAATTCCGGCCCCGATAATAACCCAACTGCTAGTCAAATCTCCCCCCCCCCAAACCGCAAGACTCCCTCTGCACTTTTCTAAACATGTGTCCACGAAACATCCCCTCAGCCATTTCCTCCAACATCTCCGCAAAAATCTCCTCAACCATCTCTTCAACCATCTCCTCAACCATCTCCTCAACCATCTCCTCAACCATCTCCACAACCATCTCCACAACCATCTCCTCAACCATCTCCTCAACCATCTCCTCAACCATCTCCTCAACCATCTCCACAACCATCTCTTCAACCATCTCCACAACCATCTCCACAACCATCTCCTCAACCATCTACTCAACCATTTCCTCAACCATCTCCTCAACCATCTCCTCAACCATCTCCTCAACCATCTCCTCAACCATCTCCTCAACCATCTCCTCAACCATCTCCTCAACCATCTCCTCAACCATCTCCTCAACCATCTCCTCAACCATCTCCTCAACCATCTCGTCAACCATCTCGTCAACCATCTCCTCAACCATCTCCTCAACCATCTCCTCAACCATCTCCTCAACCATCTCCTCAACCATCTCCTCAACCACTCCTCAACCATCTCCTCGACCATCTCCTCAACCATCTCCACAACCATCTCCGACTGGGCCAAATTTTCTCCATATCTCAGAAGACGCTGAACTTCGCCGTTCTTCCCTCAAATTGGGTAAAAAACCTCTTGTTTGTTATTGTAATAGCATCTTGTCAGCGAATTAGACAGAGTTGTCAGGGAATGGATTTCTATAGATCGCGTACATTAAAAATCAATATTTCTCTCCTTTTTTTTTCCCCAACCATTATGGCATTCCTTTGTTGTTGTTTTTTTTACACGCTCATCACAAGGCTGACAGATGCCCACGTGACAGCATCGATCCGAGAATTCGCATTTTAAAAATTTGAATGATTACTCCAGTACCACTAATGGCCCCCGGATAGTGTTAACACAAGGGATTACATTTGTTAACCCTACAACCACGGTGTTTGTTAACCCATAAAGGCTGACAGATGCCCACGTGACAGCATCGATCCGAGAATTCGCATTTTAAAAATTTGAATGATTACTCCAGTACCACTAATGGCCCCCGGATAGTGTTAACACAAGGGATGACATTTGTTAACCCTACAACCACGGTTTTTGTTAACCCATAACGGGTGTTTCTTAACATGCTTGCAGTTTGGTTTAGCCACAATTTAGGCCTGATTTTTTTTTCCGTTTTGGGGGTGGGGGATGGACGGGGGGTAGCTGTTTATAAAAAAAAAAATACTTCTTTGACCGCGATGACCTTATGATAAGAATTTGTTATCGAGCGTTTGACATAAAGGTGAAGTGATAAATTGTGGGTTTCAAATGTTGTATGCGGGGATCAATTGCGCCCTAACTAAGTTACGTCAGCAGAACGGTAGTGCTCTGCCCTCGCTGTGTTTCTTATGAATAGACCAGTTTCCAAATCCTCCACTTACATTATACTACATCCTATACAATAACAAAAAATTTAGCCACTGTATGCAGTGGAGTAGCTAGGGGGTGTGTGGGGGGTGCGGACCGCACCGGGTGTCACCATCTCAGGGGGTGACACCCAATGGAGAAAGTGCATTAATATTTGCAAATCACACACTGCTCGGTCCAACTGATTTTCATAAAATGATAACCGACCACAAAATAATTTTCCACACATGTAGCCAATCCTAGTGCGTGCTTTATTAAAAATTATATATTGATGGGTCAGAAATGAGGTGACCCTATAATTAGGTCAGATAAAAACCGTTTAAAATGAATTTTTACCCGTTTAAAGGGTTAAGCAGTGACGTAGATGAGGGGGTGCAAATCACAATGGGTGGCACCATTTCAGGGGGTGACCAAAAATTGAAAAATTGCATAATTTACAGAGCAGAAATCGATCGATCTAAGGGAATTTTATTAAAGGATAACAGATCTCACGTAAATGTTCCACACGTGTTACTAAAACTAAACTAGAAACACCGTTTTGACCATGATTCAACGCCGAATGAAGTGTTCGGTAACTTTCATAAATGACAGGAAGCAATATTTATCTAAATTCATAGAAATGGTCGGATGATTCTAAGTAAATTAATCGAATCGGTAAAAATTTAAAAAATTAAAAATGAATTTTTACCCATTTTTAGGGTCAACAAAATAAGATTTTACAAAACTTTCTAATAACTTTTAATAATTAATTTAAATTTATTTAATCTATCTATCTATTAGATTTAAATTTATTTAATCTATCTATCTATTAGATTTAAATTTATTTAATCTATCTATCTATTAGATTTAAATTTATTTAATCTATCTATCTATTAGATTTAAATTTATTTAATCTATCTATCTATTAGATTTAAATTTATTTAATCTATCTATCTATTAGATTTAAATTTATTTAATCTATCTATCTATTAGATTTAAATTTATTTAATATATCTATCTATTAGATTTTAATTTCTTTAATCTATCTATCTATTAGATTTAAATTTCTTTAATCTATCTACCTATTAGATTTAAATTTATTTAATCTATCTACCTATTAGATTTAAATTTCTTTAATCTATCTATCTATTAGATTTAAATTTCTTTAATCTATCTATCTATTAGATTTAAATTTCTTTAATCTATCTATCTATTAGATTTAAATTTATTTTAAAAATTTTTTTAATGTTTTGAAACCAATTACATCGAAATCCAGAAATACTCAAAAGTATTTTTACCGATTCCTCACTAGCACCACCTTTTAACATTAGACCACGATTGTTATACAGCACAATGTCTAGTATGCTGTCTGTGATTTCACGTTTATCTGCTACCTTTACCTTTGGAATGATCTGCTTGAGGAAGTTCAGCTTACACCGACGTATCAGCAGACTAAAAGGCTAACTCTTGACTAAAGTGGTGACCAACCTAGAGGCCTTAAGATTGTTTCTACACGAGAAGCGCTTTCACTTAGTGGGACATGCTATAAAAATGTACTTTTACAATCAGACCCATATAGAACTACAGTAGAAAGAACATAAAGGTTTAAGAAGAGAATGAAAAGGCGAGCAATTAAGGGAAGCTGGACTCTCTCTGCGAGAAGAAAAGAGAAGGGAGATGCGTGTTTGCAACGCTCGCTTTCATTCTGAACTCCAGATCAGTGATCAGGGAAGTAGCAGATATGTTTGGGGATGTTTAACCCAAGAGTTTACTATCAGCAAGTTAAGAAGAGTCATTGGTCTCCGTTCCAAAAATTAACCTCTTTCTGTAATGAGTTATCAAGGGATGAAATTTAAAAAGAAATACCAAGGCTTGGGGGCACTAGAGGCAACTGATATTGAAAGTCACAAATTCAATGACTGGTCATTATTTGATGTTTTGAAATTCGTAACTGAATGGGACTTCCTAGAATCTCTTCCAATACTCTCGCTAAGCCTTTAATTGTCTCTTTCGATATGTATGTCTGTGGCTTTATGTGAGCGGAGCTCTTCAAAACTAAGGCTTATCAAGACCTACTTACGATCCACCATGGGATGCTGAAGGCTTTATGATCTGGCTCTACTATCAGTTGGCAGTGATAGGGTGAAGGATATCGAACTTGATCAAGTGATTGACAGATTTGCAACTTAGACGACCAGGACAGGAAATGGTTTAATAATAATTGATAATTAATAATAATGTAAAAACAACAATAACTTAATGTTGTTACTTCATCTTCTTCTATATGTTAAGGGTCCACTATCAATGTATTGATCATTCTGGCTCATGATTCCTATACATTTTTAAATGCAGTTCGTAAATAAATTTACCTCCTGACCTTTTATTAATTTGTTTTGTTCTTGTGACTGTTATACTGTCTGTGGACTTATATCAATAATAACAAAATCATCTTGGAAGTCGGGGTAGGGGGTAGACACCATGAGTTTACCGCACCGGGTATCACTGACCCTAGCTACGCCACTGACTGTATGTCTATGGCTAAGGCTATAGTTATTGCTATAGTTATGGTTATGGCTATTGTTATGTTATAACTTTGGCTATGGCTATGGTTATTGCTATTGTTATGGTTATAACTTTGGCTATGGCTATGGTTATGGCTATTGTTATGGTTATTTCTATAGTTATGTCTACACCGTACTTGTACCAATTAATGAAAATACCTTTATCCAACATCTTTTTTTCTTTTTAATTTATTATTTGAAATCCTAATATAATTATATTCTTCCAAAGGAACTTACAAAATAATATATTACAATATATTACGTTTTTTTCAACTCAAAACGCATCGCATTGTATATCTTTGTCTCCCCCTACTCCATGCTCCCTTTGGTTATCTCCCATTACGCAATAGCTTTAAATTTAACTCAAATATTTGTTTCCGAAATTAATACAAGTAGTCTACGTATTTGTTAACGGATGAACCCAGCACAGATATCCCGACATTACATTACATCTAAGACAGTGTAGTTGCATCCAGCACAAAACATCCCAGCATTACATTACATCTGAGACCGTATATTTTCATTAGATGGCTTACTTTACGCTGTTACTCATTATTTGCTAACGTGAATTGTTTATTTCCCCCTCTCAACTCGTCTTACCTTCCACCAGAACGTGTGTACAAGTGTTTAAACAAGACCCTGTACACATGTGCACACGGTCATGGCGGCTCAACATAAGGTCAGGATGACCTTACCCTCCTTGTGTCAACTTATATCTTCGAAGCTCTATTTCATTGCACCGTCAGACATCCACACCAAAATACATGCATAATTCATGCACATTTATTAATCTTTTTCCTGCATCACTTTTTAACATTCCTGTACTCACACATAAGATGATACACGATGCACCGAATACTCCCAATAGATTTTACGTGATAATAGTTCATGGGTTGATATTCGATTACGGATAAGTAGTTGAAGTGGGTATTGAAACTCCAGGCCTTCGTGAAATGGTAATTGTTTACAGATCACTTGTATTCGGCAACTACAAATTCGTGATTTTTTTTTCCTGTTGACACAATGTGTTCGTCAATATTAGGTACTCGATTATTTAAATGATGATTGAACACGGAGCTGTCCGCTGATTGAAGGTCAACTGTAACAATGTGAGCAATCTTCGATTCCCACAATGATAATATTCATCAATAATTATATCAAGTTTAATCTTTAAAAGCATTTTGTTTCGTCCCTATATAAGTATTCAATCAGTCAAAGCTTTTTACTAATTACAAATGAACATGTCTAGAAATAGGAGTAAAAATTGCACGGGTCTCCTGTTGAACATAAAGCGACTACTTATGAGTGTATCAAACCATTATTATGAGACTGCTTACGTAAATAAATCGATTTTTTTCCCCTCTATATTTTGACATGTTTCTCTGTCTTTAGATCACACTTTTTCTTGTATATGTTGTCATGCTGCTATGTTTGTTATATTACATTTCTTTCGCAACCTTGTTTCATCGAACGTTAAAAAATTCAAAGAAGCAGATATTTTTTTTAATGACTCTAGTGTGCTTTTTCTGGTGTGCACGGCGCTAGCAGCTATAAATAGAACAGAGTTGAGAGCTAGTTGGATTATTTTAATACATCAGCAGGTACTCCCCCCCCCCACACACCACACACACCAAACCCCCCCCCCCTCTTCTGTTGATTTTGCTCGAGGATAACCTGAGAATTCTAATGTCGGATATATGTTTCTCCCCTTATCTGATGACGTCATTGGCATATAAAGCGATGGCTTTATGTTGGAGCTGGTAGGAGGAATTGTAATAATTGTGAGTATGTGTAGACCATGCCAGAGTTAGTTGTGTGGACAATCATTCACTTGTGTGCTACACGCCCTGAGATACAAGGTACCTGGATGACATGATAGGATTATCTACAGGCAACTTGCCCAGTTCACCAGCTTGACCAGTGCACCAACTTGACCAGTGCACTAACTTGACCAGTGCACCGACTTGACCAGTGCACCGACTTGACCAGTGCATCGACTAGTGAACCAATTTGACCAGTGCATCAACTGGACCAGGGCATCGACTAGTGAACCAGCTTAACCAGTGCCCCAACTTGACCACTGCATCAAGGTTACTGGGACCACAGTCTTAAAGTACAGCTGTACATATTACGTCTCTTTTTTTCCGTGAATAGTAAATAAGTCATGGGGATCCTTTAACCTGAGTTGTGTACCTACTGGCTAGAGTTGTTACTATGCTGATGAATCATAGCGTATCGGGATATAACTAACACACATATTCTGGTGAGGGTCTGAGATTACTCTCTTGTGACCCCGGCTAGTAAATTGGCTATCAACTCCATCTGCTGAGCTGAGCCATACAACCGGGATATGACTATATGTTTAAACAAGGCTTATAAGGCTTAGACCCGAGTCGTCTTTAAACGGCGTTGGCCGGTGCCCCCCAAGAAGCCATAATCCTGCCCTGGCAGAAACCTAGCCCCGGGACTCTGACTCCAACTGTTGTTGCAGTGGCAAAATTAACTGACAGTGCGAGGACCCCCCCTCCCCCCCCTACTTTTCCCAATTATTATTTTTTTTTAAAACTCAGCAACCTCTGAATAAATAGTTTGAGAAAATATGGGGGGGGGCACTATTAAAGCAAGATAGATGTATGACGTCAATGATTACATTTTATGTTTCCAAACACCTGGCAATCGTTACCAGGCTGGATATTCAAATCACCTAAAGAACCGACGCGGATATTAATTTCTAATCCAGGCGGCATAAGAAAGAGTTTTCCCCCCACATAGTCAGGATTATCTCCCATTGTTGTCGCTCCTTGGGTCCAAGGTGTTTGTGAAGGCGACAGGATGTGGTGGCCGTTGAACTAAATGTTCTGACGTCACGCCACAATTGCAGGGACTTTCGTCCCGGACGCAAAGACAGGTTCAGTCGGCAGCGTAACTAACCAGAGTAGAGGGGATTAACCCACCCACGCCCCCCCCCACACACACACGCACACACAACATAAAGCATTATATACTGGTAATAAAGGGGGAGGGGGCCTGCAATTAGGTTAGCACAATGGGAACGTGTCGGCAAGAGGCCTTCGTCAGCGAACAAACAGAA
Organism: Lymnaea stagnalis; assembly: GCA_964033795.1. Lineage (NCBI taxonomy): Eukaryota > Metazoa > Mollusca > Gastropoda > Lymnaeidae > Lymnaea > Lymnaea stagnalis. The sequence continues at coordinate 1,945,010 of CAXITT010000028.1, read as the reverse complement.
AAAAAAAACAACGTTCGTTGTTTTGTTTCGTTCCTTTTTTCAGGTTTAACCTTACTTTGTTTAACTCACTGACATTATGTACTGCTGTGTGCGGTGCGACCCATTGATGGAACCCTTTGGGTGGGGGGGGGGAGCTAAGGGGGGTAAGTTATTTTACATTACATCTCAAGTTCCGTTTTGTCATCATAACACATGTTCAAATCAAGTTGAGGGGGTGGGGGTGGCTGTCATGATGAGCGTAACATAAAAGGACTCCAGTAAACTCATGTCATTTAGCCTAAGGGGGCGTTCACTGAAAGTTCGCCATCTGACTTGGTGGAACAGGATTTGCACTGATGTAGGGACAGGGTGTGTAAAGGGCGGGGTCAGTCCAGTAGGGCGCATGTTTCTTTACACTGAGGGGCGGCGATTTCGGCCAACTGCAGAGTTTATTCGTGGAGGGTGCGGCAAAACATCTTTATCCGCCGCAGACGGCACTAACCCTGGCTACGCCACTGGGCAAGTGTCATTATTAACAGAATTAAAGCATATTTATATCCCGTTGTCATCAGTATGTTCAATTTTGCATGGTCTGTTATCACCATTTGCTCTGTACGTAAAATGTTACACAATAATAAATATCCTCTGGACATATATGTTTTTTAACTGCAGCAGGAGCGCAAAATTTCTTCGACTGACATCAAATCGAAAAATGCCCCATTTGCAAATGCATACCTGATGATTTGCGTTTTCTTTAAATTAAGTGGTTCCCCTCCCCCACCTTCCACCAGTTACAATTCCCCAGCCGCCAATAAAATTAACAATTGTCATAAAAGACGTAAAGATTTATCTCGGAATGACGTCACATCAGACGTAGACTAGGGGAGCTATGATAACCCTTAAACCCGAACATTGTGTAGACTTTGGACAACAAGTCACTCAGACCTGCTCATCAAGTCATTCAGACCTGCCCAACAAGTCATTCAGACCTGCTCATCAAGTGATTCAGACCTGCTCAACAAGTGATTCAGACCTGCTCAACAAGTGATTCAGACCTGCTCATCAGACTATTCAGACCTGCTCATCAAGTCATTCAGACCGGATCGTCAGGAAGATCAATAAATTAAATCAATTTGTTTGTTAATCGAGAGCTGTTCTTGTGAAACCATCCCATTAAAACTATAAGGATTCTGTAAACATTATCAAAATAATTTTACTTGCACCCCCTTGTTACAAACTACTATTTCCCCGGTTACTATCTCGGTGAATATCGTAACACCAACCAGATTCTATCGTTCAGTTTCAACCTCTCAAGCACAGACTTTTTATCTTTAAGAGAGAGCTTTTCAAGCTTATGAAATGTCTTGTTGGCCTCAATTTACAAACTATAAAAAAAAACGCAGAAAAAAATAGTAGGGAGCAGCAAGAGAAGGAAAAAAAAAAAAAAAAAAAAAAAGAAAAAAAAAGAAAAAAAAAAAAAAAAAAANAAGATAGGAGAAATGTAGCCAAAACAAGAAAGCTTATGAAGAAAAAAGATAGGAGAAATGTAGCCAAAACAAGAAAGCTTATGAAGAAAAAAGATAGGAGAAATGTAGCCAAAACAAGAAAGCTTATGAAGAAAAAAGATAGGAGAAATGTAGCCAAAACAAGAAAGCTTATGAAGAAAAAAGATAGGAGAAATGTAGCCACAACAAGAAAGCTTATGAAGAAAAAAGATAGGAGAAATGTAGCCAAAACAAGAAAGCTTATGAAGAAAAAAGATAGGAAAAATGTAGCCAAAACAAGAAAGCTTATGAAGAAAAAAGATAGGAGAAATGTAGCCAAAACAAGAAAGCTTATGAAGAAAAAAGATAGGAGAAATGTAGCCACAACAAGAGCCATTGAGCTTGTCACCTGTGACCTCTGCCCCCTGCCCCTCCTCCCCACCCCACTCTACTACGCCACGAATGTCTTGTCCGTACAGAAGACGGAAACCGACCTGAGCTTGTCGGTGTGTTGTATCTTTTTTTTTTCTTAAACAACCTGTGTGTTAAGTGTTCAACGCCCTGATAGACACGGGGAATGATAAGGCTAACAACTAACGGGAGCTCTAAAGTTTCAAAGTTTTCATTGACTATTCATTCCGTATAGTATTGGAGGTTAACAATCACACTCTGTGGATTACCTTCGTAAACAGTGCTTTACACTTTAACGTTAACACAATATTTACGTGAAATGTGTAGTTTTAACTGTGTAGTGTAGCTTCATTTTTTTAAATTTTTTTTTTGGTTATTATTTTTAGGCTTAAAATTCTAAATGATACCGTCTGTCAACATGAAAATCTCATTGGCTAGACTGTGTACGTTGTCGGTTTTTTTTTTTTAGTTTGTGAATTAATAAAAATCTAGGCCACTGGCCACTCCTTAATCATCATTAAGTATGTCAGTAAGTGAAGCTCCCTGTTTAATCCCCTATTTATAAAATAGTATTCTCTAGTCTAGTTCAGGATATGCGCCTAACCCAGTTAGTATTAGTTTAACGAATAGATTTCAATAGATCACCAAAATGTCTGAGACACACCAGAAGTTTAACGAATAGATTTCAATAGATCACCAAAATGTCTGAGACACACCAGATTAAGGTGTAAATATTTTTTCTCAATTTCAATACCAACTTATGGGGCTATCCCCATAAATGACGTCACGTTATTTACATCGAACCCCCCCCCCAACCAAATAAATATCTCCCTCATCGTCAAATATTTGTAACAATTTAGCTCAGTTCATAATGAATTGTAACAACTTTGTATCACCCCCCCCCTTCTTTTTCCTTAATTTTGTAACAGGCTTGTTCAGTAAGACGAATGAGGGAAAATGAGATAAAAATGTGCATATCTTGTATCTAGTCTCTCTAAAAAAAAGGACGATATCAGAGATTATGAGGGAGAGAACAATAATCCTAAAACGCGTGCAGCCTATGCCTAAAGAAAGCATTATATGTACGTATCAATAAAATTAAGTAATCTGCTTAACTGAAGTGGGCATCGCCGAAATCCCCCCCCCCCCATGTTGCCGCGGCCTTGACATGGTTTATTAACATGAATTGACCTACTTTCTGTGTATCTGTGATGGGTTTATAAACATGAATTGACCTACTCTCTGTGTATCTGTGATGGGTTTATTGACATCAATTGACCTACTCTCTGTGTATCTGTGATGGGTTTATTAACATGAATTGACCTACTCTCTGTGTATCTGTGATGGGTTTATTAACATTAATTGACCTACTCTCTGTGTATCTGTGATGGGTTTATTAACATGAATTGACCTACTCTCTGTGTATATGTGATGGGTTTATTAACATGAATTGACCTACTCTCTGTGTATCTGTGATGGGTTTATTAACATGAATTGACCTACTCTCTGTGCATCTGTGATGGGTTTATTAACATGAATTGACCTACTCTCTGTGCATCTGTGATGGGTTTATTAACATGAATTGACCTACTCTCTGTGTATCTGTGATGGGTTTATTAACATGAATTGACCTACTCTCTGTGCATCTGTGATGGGTTTATTAACATGAATTGACCTACTCTCTGTGCATCTGTGATGGGTTTATTAACATGAATTGACCTACTCTCTGTGCATCTGTGATGGGTTTATTAACATGAATTGACCTACTCTCTGTGTATCTGTGATGGGTTTATTAACATGAATTGACCTACTCTCTGTGTATCTGTGATGGGTTTATTAACATTAATTGACCTACTCTCTGTGTATCTGTGATGGGTTTATTAACATGAATTGACCTACTCTCTGTGTATCTGTGATGGGTTTATTAACATGAATTGACCTACCCTCTGTGCATCTGTGATGGGTTTATTAACATGAATTGACCTACTCTCTGTGCATCTGTGATGGGTTTATTAACATGAATTGACCTACTCTCTGTGCATCTGTGATGGGTTTATTAGCATGAATTGACCTACTCTATGTGTATCTGTGATGGGTTTATTAACATGAATTGACCTACTCTCTGTGTATCTGTGATTGGTTTATTTACGTGAATTTAATCATCCCAAGTTGGTGATAGCTGTGATGTCCCCAAAACTAGGGTCCAGTTTTTGAAGAATGCAGAATGTGTTTGTTTAACTGGACCAGCTGTGTGGATGTGCTGTGATTTGTGACATCACGTTGTGTGTTGTGTACGTGTGCTGTGTGCATTGGTAGCTCATGTATGCGGCTCACACGTGCTGACCGCTATGGCATTTCAGTTGCGCACATGGGCTGTACTCCGTGTTATCAAGTTATGGGCACGTGCTGAGTCCTATATCTGAGTGTGTACATGTGCTGAGTCCTATAGCTAAATTTGTACGAGTGCTGAACTGAATGATATCAAGTTTGTGTACATGTGCTGAACTCCATGTTATCAAATTACGTACATGTGCTGAGTACTGCATCTAAGTGTGTACATGTGCTGTGTCCTACATCAAAGTGTGTACTTGTGCTGAACTCCATGATATCTAAGTGTGTACATGTGCTGAGTAGGCCTACTATCTCTAAGTGTGTACATGTGCTGAGTAGGCCTACTATCTCTACGTGTGTACATGTGCTGAGTAGGCCTATTATCTCTAAGTGTGTACATGTGCTGAGTAGGCCTACTATCTCTAAGTGTGTACATGTGCTGAGAGCTCCATGATATCACTTAACTACACTAATCCTCTATTTAAGTCCCTAAGTCAGTTAACATTCAGTTGTTTGTAGTTTTGTTGTTCTTTTGTTTTTGGTTTCAAACAAGCCAATCATTCATTCAAATTTTAGCCAAAGGATCTTTTAACACTACAGAAATGTAGTAAATAGTAGACAACATTAAGGAAATATACTTTTATAGTCAGTAGGGAACACTTTGTTTAGTGATTTTTTTTTTTCAAATAGACTTGTTAGCAGTATATAGCTGTATTTAGCTGTATATAGCTGTATTTAGCTGTATATAGCTGTATTTCAAGGACACTTATATGAAACATTCAATTTTGGAAAAGAGCCTTTATTGGATACAAACAAAATGGCATTTAATTTGACCAATGGATTCACGAAGGGGTAAGTTCAATGGGTGAAAGGTCAATGTGCATTTCTTGGTTAAAATATTAATTAAACACCTTGAGGCGTGTCTCCAGCCAAACTAATATGGCCCAAATAAGTTAACGTCAAGTTAAATTTGAAACACATTTAGTATAAAAATGTTAGTACTTAAATATTGCACACCCCGGGACTTCCTTGGGGAATCGGAAATGGGGGGGGGGGGAAGGGGGTTAAGGGGGGAAATATTTTGGCATATCATTAAGTTAACGTCAAGTTAAATTTGAAACACATTTAGTATAAAAATGTTAGTACTTAAATATTGCACACCCCGGGACTTCCTTGGGGAATCGGAAATGGGGGGGGGGAAGTGGGTTAAGGGGGGAAATATTTTGGCATATCAAGTCAGTGAGAACGTGTCGATCCATCGTAACATTAAAATGTATCTAATAAGTACAAGGTTGGAAGACGGTCGCCAGTCTAAAAAAAATCTGTGGAGCTCGTTTGTCAGTCATCACGTATTGTGTTGAAGGTTTATTTTTGAGGGATACAAGAAATAAAGCTGAGGGAATGTAGAACTGGATATGTGAAACGACTCACCAGCTGTAATGAAACCAACCCTTAATTAAGTTCTTTCAAATAAACCTCAGGAGCGCCAACCCATATCCCATCGTAAGTCTAACCTATTTGCCAGATGCAGGTATTGAAGTGGGACCCGAGGGTGAGGGATGACTAACGCGCTTTAAAAATATTTCAACTTAACACCGGCACCTCTACAATTACCTGCCCTTGTTTCTCGGCTTAAAATTTGTCTAGATGTTTCTCCACTGTGCCTTGGGGGTTGGTTTTTTTGGTGGTGTTTTGTATTTTTGTTGTTTTTTTTGGTGGGGGGATGGGGGCATCTTTTAAAAAGTTATTACCTGTGAACTGTACAGTCAGTTCAGAACATACACTGTGAGTGTGAGTAAGGAATCATTGGAGTTGGTGTTTTTTTTTTAAAATCTCAGTACGACGTTGTGGTTTTAAATATTATATTGGATTGTATATTTAACGTTGAGTAAATATATATGTTTTAAAAAACACAATAAAGTAAAAGTCATTGTATCAAACTTGTGTGCTAGAGCAGTCAAGTGTAGCGTGTGTAAAGTGTAGCATAGAGCAGCCATGTGTAGTATAGAGCATTCATGTGTACAAAAGAGCAGTCAAGTGTAGCATAGAGCAGTCAAGTGTAGCATAGAGCAGTCAAGTGTAGCATAGAGCAGTCAAGTGTAGCATAGAGCAGTCAAGTGTAGCATAGAGCAGTCAAGTGTAGCATAGAGCAGTCAAGTTCTGAATCCCATACCGCACCATCATCTCATTGTGAGCCCGTTGGTAATTTGAATCTCTTAGAAAATGTTCTCAAAGATGTTCTATAATGAAGCACGCTACACGCATTCAGCGCTATCAGAAAACATGTTTGTGTTCAGCAAGATTCTACATTTCTACAAATGATCAACTGTTGTCTGTTGAAATGAATTGATAGACTCTTGGACTCAGTCGGTGCTATCAGCAAACATGTTTGTGCTCATCAAGACTCTACAAATGATCAGCTTTTCGGTTGAAATGAATTACATAGACTCTAAGACCCACGTTGTAGATACCTGAGTCTATGACTCATCAGTCGCTGTAGCGAGCTAAGAAGTCTGGATCTGAGACACGTAGACGTTAATATGATTTTGTAATGATATTTTTTCGATATACTCATGGTGCGAATGATAGTTATTATATATATTATTTTGGCAGGCACTGTATCAGTGCAATGATTCTACTATATATTTGGACATGTACTATGTTACAGATCTACGAGTGTACTAACTATGCGTACTCGATGTAAACAATGCGTGTATGAAGCCATGAAGTAACCACATATTTCAATGTACACAATGCGTGTCTCAAACCCTCAGAGCCATGTTCACATTTTCAGAGCGGTGCTGACATTATTGATGCCCCGAGCCTTCGATTGATAATTAAATTTGAAAACCGATGATCGACTCCCTGCTGTTGCAGTGCTATCCGTTATTTTACCAATTAACTTTTTTTTTTTTTTTTGGAAACATCACCCGAGCTGCTTCATAGAATTTCAAAATGGCGTGCTCCTAAGTACAATAGAATTAATTCAATCTGGCAACATTTCGCGGCATGTGATTGGCAGCTTTTTTTTTTTTAAATATTGAATCGGCTATTCAGAGCTTGCAAGTAAACACTCATTCATTTAACATTGGATAACATTTGAACAACATGACGTCACTAAATTCCATGTTTCCTTTTTTTTTCAGATTTTTTCCCCCCTCAATTTCTCTCCGGAGTCTTACATTTGTTGTGACTCCAATTTTAATGAAGTGTTGTCCGATCTAAATAACACGTTGTTCATTTCCAATATCATTTTCCCCTATTTCGACGTGCAACATTTGACACATAATCCTAAGGCAGAGCAGCCGCTTGACCTTTGGAGGCACTCCCCCATCCCCCAATTGTGCCGCCCCTACTCGCCTTCAAAGTTAATACTTTTTTTGTTTTTTTTTTTTTTTTTCTTCATAACAACTTTTGGCCCCTTTAAAAATTATCTCCCCCCCCCCCCCCCAAAAACCGCAGGACCCACTCTGTTCCAAGGGTTTGTTAGTTACTACTGGATTCAATCGAGCAACTACTGGGTTCTCTCCTTTACTTCAAGAAGTTGCCATTATGCCGACGCCTTATCCTCACATTTAATGTTGAGTCATGCAGAGAAGTTGTGTCATAATTTACATTATTCATTTTTAATAACTATGGTTGACATTTTCTGAAGCGTGCACCACTGAGTGTCTATGATTCATTCCATTCAACACACAGCAGACAATAAAAAAAAAACAACAACAACGTAAGTCTTTATTCGAAACATGAGCATGGCTAATTGAAAAGGTCAAAGGTTAAATAAAATGTAAATCTATAGTAATGTTGTTGTTTTTTCTGTTAGATCAGGGGTGGGCCAACCATGGCTCGGAAGCCAATTATGGCTCGCATTTCCGCTCTAAATGGATGACGTTACATTTTTTTTTTTTAAATCTTGAAAATGGAAGTAAAAAAATATTTTTTAAAAAACCAACAGCCTTAAAATTCGATTCCACAATAAGAGGTGGAGTAAGAATGGTGAGTGTTATTTCATCGGTGCTATTTTGTTTAGTTAACATGATTTATTAATTGAATAAATTGTAATTCCTCATGGTGTTGTGATATTAATTATTACGTTTTTAATTAATAAATTCCTTATGATTGAGGTAAAACGACCCCCCCCCTCAATCCCGCCTTCACCAATATGGGTCCTATGTCTATGTTACTTCTTTGAATCTGGCTCCCATGCCTCTGTTACCTCTTTGAATCTGGCTCCCATGCCTCTGTTACCTCTTTGACTCTGGCTCCCATGCATCCGTTGCCTCTTTGACCCTGGCTCCCATGCATCCGTTACTTCTTTGACCCTGGCTCCCATGCCTGTGTTACCTCTTTGACTCTGGCTCCCATGCCTCCTTTACCTCATTGACTCTGACTCCCATGCCTCCGTTACCTCTTTGACTCTGACCCCCATGCCTGTGTTACCTCTTTGACTCTGGCTCCCATGCCTGTGTTACCTCTTTGACTCTGGCTCCCATGCCTGTGTTACCTCTTTGACTCAGCTAGCCGTTAATCCCCCCCCCCACGTATTGTTGTTGTAACCGCCAGGACACCGATTTTTTTGTCGGGACTTTTCATACATCTTGGAGGGTGTCACGTGGAGCTGTTTTTTTTCTTTATGGTGACCATGCGCACCGTGCCACCATGCGCACCGTGCACACCACTGTGCACACCATGAACACCGTGCACAACATGCGCACCATGTACACCATGCACACCAGGCGCAACGTGCCCACCATGCGCACCGTGCACACCACTGTGCACACCATGAACACTGTGCACAACATGCGCACAATGTACACCATGCACACCAGGCGCACCGAGCCCACCATGCACACCGTTCCCACCGTGCCCATCATGCACACCGTGCCCACCATGCACATCATGCACACCATGCACACTGTATCCTCCCCCTCTTACTATTCGTCATCCTCCTTTTTCACGAGTCCTACTTCCTGCTCATCATACTCCTCACTGTACATCATACTATTCACTGTACATCACACTATTCACTGTACATCGTACTCCTTCTCCTTGTACATCATACTCCTCACTGTATATCATATTATTCACTGTACATCACACTGCACACTGTACATCGTACTCCTTCTCCTTGTACATCATACTCCTCACTGTACATCATACTATTCACTGTACATCACACTATTCACTGTACATCGTACTCCTTCTCCTTGTACATCATACTCCTCACTGTTCATCATAAACTATCATATACCTTCTTTTGCACATCATACTCATTTTCCCTGCACATCATACTCATTTTCCCTGCACATCATACACCTCCCTGTACATATACACATCCTCCCTGTAAACCATACACCTTCTCCCTGTACACCATACACCTTCTCCCTGTATATCATACACATTCTCCACTCTCCTCCCCCCCCCATTCACCTTACCCCATGCACGTGCCTCTATGTATGCACCCAATGAATCAATACCCAGCCATTGTCTTCTCACCATGAGGAGAAGAAAAGAAAAAAACCGGTGGCTACTGTTACCACAGGTCCCAGTGGACCTGTCTCGGGTTACCATACTTCTTCCAAATACTTCTCTGGCTCGAGTCCCCGCGTATCGAAGCCAATTAATATTTGATTCCAGTAATTGATTTACACTCTAGCCGTGTTTTATAAACTGCCAGCGAGCTGGGGTCTTTCGCTGGCCAGTAGTCGCCGGTGATTTGAAACATCCATCACAGGGGCCAAGTTTTCGATTACGATTTCATTATAGGGCGAGTCAATGAAGGGAAATTCCCACGGCACTCCGAGGCGTGCATTTGATATGGATAGGTGGGGGAGAGGGGAATTGGGGGGAGGGGTAATGTTGGAAGACTTAGGACATTTGATATGGATAGGTCATGAGTTGTGGGGGGGGGGGTGGTGGTGGTAAACGAAGGACTGGGTATGCACTGGTATATTTTACAAACGTGATCTTACAAGTCGGGTGAGTGATCCATCCATTGTGATCCATCCATTGTGATCCATCCATTGTGATCTACCTCCCAATCCATTGTTATCTACCGCCCCATCCAATGTGATCTACCTCCCCATCCATTGTGATCTAACTTCATATCCATTGTATCTACCTTCTCATCTATTGTAATCTACCTCCCCATCCATAGTGATCTACCTCCCCATCCATTGTGATCTACCTCCCCATCCATTGTGATGTACCTCCCTATCCATTGTGATCTACCTCCCCATCCATTGTGATCTACCTCCCCATCCATTGTGATCTACCTCCCCATCCATTGTGATCTACTCCCCATCGATTGGGATCTACCTCCCCATCCATTGTGATCTACCTCCCCATCCATTGTGATCATGTGATCTACCTCCCCATCCATTGTGATCTACCTCCCCATCCATTGTGATCTACCTCCCCATCCATTGTGATCGACCTCCCCATCCATTGTGATCATGTGATCTACCTCCCCATCCATTGTGATCTACCTCCCCATCCATTGTGATCTACCTCCCTATCCATTGTGATCCACCTCCCCATCCATTGTGATCGACCTCCCCATCCATATTGATCAAAGCCTCTAATTTATTGACCTTGGTGTGTTGTTCCTAAGTGCTATTCATGTTCTTTTGTAGTAAAATCATTTATAAACAAGATGGGATCGTTTACAAGCACGATATTAATATAATCTAAACAACCCATATGTGGCTTACTTTGTGATCATACAGTTACATGTTTTAAAAACAGTGTTTTCTATTTGCGATTCATTGCTCGAGCTACTGCCTCTGTTATGAGGATTTAAAAAAAAAAAATCAAATCATGTTTATTTGAATATGAGTACGGCATTTTCATGCTGTAACTTTGAGACCTTGGTCATTATTGCCCCGCCACAAACACAGCCAGCCCCCCCCCTTTTATGTCTGCCCCTTATCAATGGTGGCCCAACATTCGTTTAGCTTCTTTTTTTGGGTTGGGGGGGGGGGGGTAGTTCATGTCACGTTATCTGCATAATTTTATCGGTTGGTTACTCAATCAGTATTTATCGATTACAGCCTACTGCGTATAACACGTGCTCGTTGTAAACACCAAGAGCCATAGTGCGCACCACGGTGAACACTCGAAGTGCGCACCATCAACATGCGTGAATGTCCCGTTTGTTTGTCTCGGCCAGAGCGGTACTGCNTTTTTTTTTTTTTTTTTTTTGGTGTTTTTTTTTTTTTTTTTCTTTTTTGGATGTGTTTTTTTGAGTTTGTTGTGTGGTGTTTGTGTTGCACGGTGTGTCCGTTTGCAGTGCCACCGTGCGGACAAACAAACGGCCCGGTTGTTTGTATTGATCAAAGATAAATGTATCCCCCCAGAGCTGCAGGACCACAGCACAAATAAGTTGTGACTGACGATAGACGCGCAGGCAGACACAGCCGACAGGTCACCATGGACGTCACTGCTGGCACAGTTGATAAAGGGAGTTGAACAAAAAAAAACGGTGTGTTAAGGGCTGGCTGAACGCCTGCACTAATTCAGATGAAAGAATCAAATAAATGTCGTTAAATCATTTCATCGAAATTTTCCATTATGTTCTGAAACAGGAAATGGAAGGGGGAATTCATTGTCGATTTAGATTTTTACAGATGTTGGGATGAATCGAGTTTAATGGGGGCCATTGTTTCATTTTAGAGTCTAACTTGTGCTGGAAAAAACCCACAAAAAACAGCTATATTCCCGATAATTGTTCGGGCTTAAAGAAAAGAGGGCTATTGAGAGGAAGGGCCAGCACCAACTTGATTGGTCGCAGTAACGAAGGTGGGGGAGGGGGTCAGATGTCCCCGGATGCAAGATAGTTAGGGGGCGTAATAATGGGGCTTGGTGGTACTTCATTGATGGAAATAATGACTTTCAGAGTTGAAGAGGGGCGTCAATAATGAATCTCTTCCCCGGGCGATAAAATCGCCGGCTACGCATCTGATTCGTCATCATTTTGCAGCGTACAACTTTAATCGAATTCGGCGTATCTCTAAGTCTGCTGCCTTAAGTGTGATTTGAGTTTTTGGCCCGCCGAGCGATTGAGTTCGACACCCCTGCTCTACTGTGAGGTGCTCACCAAAAATGCACTGATTGCCTTGAGTGAAACCACTGACTTAAACTAATTCACTGATTGCCTTCAGTGAAACCACTGAATTAAACCAATGCACTGATTGCCTTCAGTGAAACCACTGAATTAAACCAATGCACTGATTGCCTTGAGTGAAACCACTGAATTAAACCAATGCACTGATTGCCTTCAGTGAAACCACTGAATTAAACCAATGCACTGATTGCCTTCAGTGAAACCACTGAATTAAACCAATGCACTGATTGCCTTCAGTGAAACCACTGAATTAAACCAATGCACTGATTGCCTTCAGTGAAACCACTGAATTAAACCAATGCACTGATTGCCTTCAGTGAAACCACTGAATTAAACCAATGCACTGATTGCCTTCAGTGAAACCACTGACTTAAACCAATGCACTGATTGCCTTCAGTGAAACCACTGACTTAACCTTCTGGCCTGCAGATATTTTATTCGTCTTTTTTTTATTTCTGGTGTAATATACGGTCATTTTGATCAGTTGACAACAAATACCGGCCATCTTGGCGGTACCTAAAATCATGCCCGACAAGTTAAACTTAAAATACTTGTGTCTGAATCAGGTGTCTCATAATCAGATGGCTCATAATCAGATGGCTCATAATCAGATGGCTCATAATCAGATGGCTCATAATCAGATGGCTCCTTATCAGATGGCTCATAATCAGATGGCTCATAATCAGATGTCTCATAATTAGATGTCTTACAATCAGATGTCTCGTAATCTGTTTTATTCCGTTTATAATTAGTTTCCATGTTCAGTGCATTTGACGACATATTGTTTTCTTGTGAATGTAAATACTTTCGTATTTTTAAAAAACTTACTTTTGTTTTCTTGTGAATGTAAATACTTTCGTATTTTTAAAAAACTTACTTTAGTATTATTTCATTGTTATCTAACAAAATATTAGCTTAAACGTGTACATGTTCGAGTGAAAGACTTGAGTTTTCAAAAAAACATATCGTTGCCACATTGGTCAATTTTATGTTTATTACACCTATGTGACACACCTCTTTAAGTTTGTTGTGGGTGCATTCTTGTATGAAGAAGGGAAAAAAAAATTTGGCGCCAAATCTATAAAAATAAGCTTTTTTTTTTTATGTGTGCTCACTTGCAGACATACACACCACGCATCTTTAATGAGTGTTATTGTTAACGGGTTTTGTTTTTTCTCTTCTCTTTTCACTTGCAGAGCTGCGTGTTCCGAGGAGAACGAACTTTTAAATGCCACATCCATCAAGGTAAGATATGGCTGCACCGTGTGTAAACAATACCCCAGGTTTGTAGATTGGGTGGGTTTATTGGCATGTGGGGGGGGGGGAGAATGCACCATTAGCCACCGTACATGTCATTTTATCTTATGCCACGCTGCTCCTTAACGTTAAACGTAGGTGGGGGACCTGTCATTACAGAGTTCGGTCTGGTGTCCCAGATTGTGTTGTGGACAGCAGATCAATGGTTGGCCATTAACTTATACCTAGGTGCATTCAGGTGTCATGATAGAAAGCATTCACCAAGCTGAGCTAGTGGTCTTGGCTTAACATAAGACTAACCGTGTCTCTGAAGGGGAGATTGGTTTTGGACAAAAGTGTGTATGTGTGTGTGTGGGGGTGGGGGTGGAGTGGTGTCTGATTTTACAGAATCTGAAGCACGTGTCTATTTGCAAGAGGAAAAGGGGGGGGGGGAGGAGGAAACTATGCTTAAATCCTAAAGTTCTTGATGAAAAAGCTGATAGCGGCTGTCTAGAGGTCTATTATTATTATTATTATTATTTTTAGTAAAAGATTCTTAAGATATTGGGGAAAATAATATTTACAAATTCCAAAAATAGAAATAATACTCTCGCCCCTCCCCTCCCCCCCCACACCAAAAAAAACAACAACAACAACAAAACTGCGGTGGCCCCGGAGGAGAAAATCCAGTATTTTTGGAGAAGGTATCTGGCAAAACTACCTGTAGAAAATGTTTGCTACATTTTAAAACTATATTATTGGCTACCGAGCCATCTTTACAGTGGCTGCTATGATCGCAAAATAAATGCAATTTTTTTTAAACGAAACATCGCAACATCAATAGAGGAGCTTCGGACACCAACTCTTGTCAGATAGCGGTACTATAGAGGAGCTTCGGACACCAACTCTTGTCAGATAGCGGTACTAAAAGCAGCGTTCGATTGGTTTTTTTCCAACTTTTTGGTCAGGTTTGAGGTATGAATCAGAAATAACAAAATGAATAGAGGCACAATCAACACAAAAAAAAAGATGTGTTATTGTAGTAGTGTCTTCTTTCCCATGTCCAGATGACTGACGCACCATTCGGTCGGTCCGAGTCTGATGACGACATTGTTGAGGACTACGATGACTCCGTGTCCTTCAAGACCCCTTGCTTCCGGAGTAGGACCCCCTTGGAGACGCTGCTGATTGTCCTGCTTCTAATCTTCTTGATCGTCATCATCGGCCTGGCAGTGGGGCTGACCCGACCACAGATCTTACCAGGTAAGCCGGACACTTAAGTCCTCCTTTTTTTAAAAAATTCTAAAACAGCTGTAGGCACTATTTCAAATCTAGTACCAGCTCAACAAAAGCTGATATGGGAGCAGTACTGAACAGGAGCGCCTATCCTGCCATCACCCAGTGGTGGAAACGAGCAACCCCCCCCCCCCCCCACACACTATTCTCTCCCCTTGCCCTTCAACAAAAGCTGATATGGGAGCAGTACTGAACAGGAGCGCCTATCCTGCCATCACCCAGTGGTGGAAACGAGCAACCCCCCCCCCTCCCACACACACTATTCTCTCCCCTTGACCTTAGTAAATTCTAACATTTATGCATTCTAGTTAATTCGATATTTCACAATGAATATTAGTAATACAAACATTTACGGATTTTAAAAAATTTGTTTAAATATTATGGGCTGTTGAATAAAGAATTGATAGCCTACGATTAAAATTTCCTCAATAGATCAAATATTGCTTTACATATTGAGCAAATCAAATCATCAAATCCAGAAATTATTTTAAGAAATGTATTTCGGTATGCTTCTAATTTCTTTTTTTTTAGTTTCTTATTTTAAAAAATCAGTTTCCCAAGCGTGGCGTAATGGTCGTGACGTAATGGTCGTGACGTAATGGTCGTGACGTAATGGTCGTGACGTAGTGGCCTTGTGGTCAATAATTGCCCCATATCAAATTTTTTGGATTAGGCTTAAATGATCAGCTATGACATTTCGATTTAATGAGCATTTTTTAGTTGTTCCATTCCAATATTTATTTTCTTGGCGGGAGAAATTCAAAACACGGCAGGGGAGGGGGGATCTTTAATCCCCTCCCCCCCCACACACACACAACTGCTTCCAACCCCCCCCCCTTCCCCCGCCCCACCATGGAAACAATTCATTTATGCATCATGTCAGGGAGTATTTGAGGATAATAGGAAAATGGATTCACACAAAGTATACAGGGCACGCGGTCACCATGACGCTTAGTTATTTCCCCTTTTGATTCATGGTTTCCTCGTATGTTCCTTCCACGGCAAATAGTATTAGTATGCTGGCTATTTGGGGAGAAAACCAAAACACGCGAATTATTTTTAATTATTTCCGCCATTTTCAAAAAATGAAGTGTGAAATTGTTTTCGCAAAATAAATCAAAAGATCACTGACCCCTAAGCGAAACGTTTGAACACATTCCGTCTTGACGTGCGGCAATCGATTTTCTTGATTTAAAAAAACAAAACGCAGGTTCAGAAAAATGTAACAAGTTTAATCAACAACCAAAAAATACTCATTTAATATATCCGCTAACACTGACCCAGCCGCTAACACTGACCCAGCCGCTAACACTGACCCAACCGCTAACACTGACCAGGCCGCTAACACTGACCAGCCGCTAACACTGACC
>CAXITT010000028.1:1862135-1913565 GCA_964033795.1 Lymnaea stagnalis | reverse complement strand
AGGTATGTTGTATTGGTGTAGAAGAGGGGAGCTAGGTATGTTGTTATGGTGTAGAAGAGGGGAGCTAGGTATGTTGTATTGGTGTAGAAGAGGGGAGCTAGGTATGTTGTATTGGTGTAGAAGAGGGGAGCTAGGTATGTTGTATTGGTGTAGAAGAGGGGAGCTAGGTATGTTGTATTGGTGTAGAAGAGGGGAGCTAGGTATGTTGTATTGGTGTAGAAGAGGGGAGCTAGGTATGTTGTATTGGTGTAGAAGAGGGGAGCTAGGTATGTTGTATTGGTGTAGAAGAGGGGAGCTAGGTATGTTGTATTGGTGTAGAAGAGGGGAGCTAGGTATGTTGTATTGGTGTAGAAGAGGGGAGCTAGGTATGTTGTATTGGTGTAGAAGAGGGGAGCTAGGTATGTTGTATTGGTGTAGAAGAGGGGAGCTAGGTATGATGTATTGGTGAAGAAGAGTGGAGCTAGGTATGTTGTATTGGTGTAGAAGAGGGGAGCTAGGTATGTTGTATTGGTGTAGAAGAGGGGAGCTAGGTATGATGTATTGGTGTAGAAGAGGGGAGCTAGGTATGTTGTATTGGTGTAGAAGAGGGGAGCTAGGTATGGTGTATTGGTGTAGAAGAGGGGAGCTAGGTATGATGTATTGGTGTAGAAGAGGGGAGCTAGGTAGATGTTTTGGGTTTCGAGGTGTCCATGAGCAGTAGGCGAGGAGGTGAATCTCATCTTGTTGTGGAAGGTAACTACTGACATTTCTAACAAAGAGTTGTCGGTAAATGTTTGTGAGTTAGAGCCCAGGGTGACCCATCAGCTAACCGTGTTGTACACACGCCCATGGGTGTCGGTTGACGTATGAATGTAACGGGGGAACAGAGAAGGGAAGGCCATTTTAAAATGACGTCATGGCAAAGGGCAATCTCAGGTGCGACCTTTCCTTGGTCATGATCGGTTGTGTGTGTGTGTGTGTGCGTGTGTATGTGTTTGTGTGTGTGCATGTGTATGTGTATGTGTTAATGAGCTTAAGTGAAAGAAGGTGAAGGTGGAGTTTGGTCAAAGGAATGTTGATCGTTAAGTGAATAGCCAGATGGTTTGATTCAAAATTTACTGGAATGGAAAGGAAATACAAGTATACAAAAAAACAAAAAACAAAAAAAAAAAAACAACAAAAAAAACAACCTGAGTATTCCTGGATTTTTTTATTTTTTTTTAAATATTTTAAAGAAATACAAGATTATGCGCTAAAAGAAGATCAACAGAGAAATATTTCCCCTCTTGGTGGTCTAGGACAGTCTAGATATGGATTTACCTTCCTTGACAATGTAAAATGATGTTCATTGATTGTCCTAATTACAAGAAATAATTTCTCAGTTGTTAGATGGTGTTGTTGTTTTGTAGTTTTTTTTCATCCCATTTTCATCATCCAAACTTCAAAACTGAGGGATGCCTAATAATTTTCCTATTTTTATATTATTTTTTTCACTAACCTTTTAATTTAAAAATTTTCCAACAGGCCATAATTAATTAACCTCTTAAATGTAAATTCTTTGAACAGTCCAGATATTCATTTCCTTTACAATGGTTTAATATGAAAGGAATGTTTCCTTCCCATCGCCAAGTCATAACGTAACGTGAAACTAATTTGTTGATAATCTTATGTTTGTTTTCTATCACGATGATGGCGAACCGATTTCTTCATCAGAGTCCAGTGCACAAACGGGTCCAAGTTTTCAGAAAACGAGAATTCTGTACAAGAGCTGCATGGAGGTGGATATGGACAAGAAGACTGACATCATCAACAAGTTCCGGTTACTTCTAGATGACCGCGGCGGCTGGTCATACAGCGTCAAGGACTCTTTTGATGATTGGACTTTTATGGTGAGGTCACATCAATCATATACTCAAAACAGATTAATTCTTATGGAAACGTTTTTCTTCAAAAGTTGCCTCAAAAATTCAGGTGCATCTTGTAGTCAATAGTGTCTTATAGTCCATTGTGTCTTATAGCCTGTAAACTATGGTATATGCAATGATTTTTAAATAATTATATTATTATTATATTACCATGGCTACGAAATTGATAAAATATTTCCAATGTATCCAGTTGGAAAAAATGTACAACAGCCTATATTTAAAATGACCAAATGCACTTTTGTTTTTGCAGTTATTCTGTCACCAAAATAAACTAGTTTTACAACCAAGTAAGATAGCACTGTGATAGGTGCCAGGGTGGCCACCTTACCCGTGTGCCAGGGTGGCCACCTTACCAGGATGCCCACCTTACCAGGGTGGCCACCTTACCAGTGTGCCAGGGTGGCCACCTTACCAGTGTGCCAGGCTGGCCACCTTACCAGTGTGCCAGGCTGGCCACCTTACCAGTGTGCCAGGCTGGCCACCTTACCAGTGTGCCAGGCTGGCCACCTTACCAGTGTGCCAGGGTGGCCATATAATATTCTTTTGATTTTATTCTTCTTTTAAATCGGCCTTTGATATAACCTTGTTGAAATAAACTTAGATTTGCACAACTTGCTGGAATCATGTCCTTAATATTTATCAAATTCTGATTGACTTTATGTGATTGAAATAGTGAAAAAAGCTGGTGTTTCTAAACTATATCTCTATCTCCATTGTCTTATAAATGAATTTATTTTTTAATTTTTATTTTGCTAGATAGGACTTGAGGACATTCACAGACTTGGCGCCTGGCCACTTTTCAAACTGAACGTAGAGGTGGATGAGCGGGATCCAACCAAACAGAACATTATCAAGGTAACTCACCATTGCTCTATTTTAGTTTCACCTTTCAGTGAACTGGTGGTTTACACTATACAATTTCATTGTAATTGTTGTATGTAACATTTTGTCGTATGCAACAATTTATTGAACAAACATTCTACAGGCCAAATACTTATGTAATAATTGAGTCTAATATGTACCAATTTTCAAATATTAAAGCACATATTAACACCTCTGTATTTCACGGGCAATGTTTTGCAAGTGTTATCACTAAATTATCTCATGACAGTTTGTGAAATGCAGAGGTTATTGTTCACTTTCTTTAGTTCCAACATCAATATTCTTATATATTTAAACAGCAGTGTGCAATGAGTGGCATGTGTTTCACAAAATGTTGCAAGATAGAAAGAAATTTAAAATGTCGAAAATTAGGAAAACTATGAATTTTTTTTTTAAATAGCTTTAAGCCATATAACTACTATGCATCACTTGAAGGCCATCTTTACCTACCTAGGGAATTTACCCAAATCTGTATCTTCCTCACTTACATTCCACCTAATGCTAACAAGCTGCAGGCTATTGAGAGACTTTTGGATGTAATCCTTGAAAACTAAGACTCTGAAAGTTTGGCATTCAACGTGCTCCCCATGAAGTCACAAATCTTAATGAGAACTAATAAGTCCCGGATATGGCTAAGATAATTCACTGATTGGCTGTTTTTCTTTTAACTAGTGAAATAATTTAATGTAGATGTCTTGTGTTCAAATTGTTTTATTTACGTGCTGAAAATGTACAATGCAATCAAAAAGCATTTCCTTTTATTTGGATCAATAAAAGAATCTTATCCTATCTTGTCTTGTCGTATCTTTGTTATTAGTGAGAGGTTTTCGTTTCACCTCATTCTGTATGATCCATGCATTATCTGATACCTCTTGAGTGAGATGACATCAAAAGGTTGTATGGTAATTGGATGGCTCATTCATGTTGTTTTAACCTTATTCCCCCTTCCCCCCTCGCAAGGGTTTTTGAGACCACCCACACAGAGACCCTGACTTGATGAAAGTACCTGCATCCACTGTTGACATGTTTGCAAAGACCAGATCTTAGCATAGTTGACAGATGTACACTGTACATGCAGATTAGTGTTGGTCTACCTTCATTTCTTTACGCTCCGTAGATTGATCTAGGAGAAACGGTGCTTCCCCCAGATTTGCTTCCCTTCGCTAACTGGAGTCAAGCCAACAGCAGCACAGGGAACACGACCGCTCCCGCCCGGGATGCCGCCCAGGTAACATGGGGCAGTAGTTTTAATGGGGCAGTAGTTTTAATATGGCAGTAGTTTTTAATGGGGCAGTAGTTTTAATATGGCAGTAGTTTTAATGGGGCAGTAGTTTTAATGGGGCAGTAATTTTAATGAGGCAGTAATTTTAATGAGGCAGTAATTTTAATGATGTAGTAGTTTTAATGGGGCAGTAGTTTTAATGGGGAAGTAGTTTTAATGGGGCATGAGCTTTAATGAGGCAGTAATTTTAATGAGGCAGTAATTTTAATGATGTAGTAGTTTTAATGGGGCAGTAGTTTTAATGAGGCAGTAGTTTTAATGAGGAATATTGTAAGTCCTCAGTTCCAGCTTTCCAGATTTAGGAATACAAGACAGTTTCTTGGATATGCTTAAGTCAGATATTGACTGGTTCTTTGTGGTTATCTTGAAATGGGTTTTGGGTGAATAAATTCCAAGCTCTCTTGATAATACCGTCAGCATTTATAAATAGGCCTTCAAAGAAGCCTTAAGGAAAACAGGCATAGAATATTAACGATTTTTATTTTAATTTTTAATGAATTCTCTTTTAAGAGAGGCTCTTAGTTCATTTAAAATATGTTTCTTAACTTTAACGAATGTCATTCCCTCCTGTGCTTTTTTTATCTCAACTTCATGACTTGCAATGGTGTAACAATTAGCTCTCATTGAGCCTGCATTGAAGAAATGCTAAAGGGATGAAACTAGTTAATGTGTGTCCCACCTATAAAAAAGATGTTACATAATGTTACCCCTGAAATGTAAAGATTTTTTATCAGGAATTCTCAAATGTGTTGGCCATAAAGGCGACAGAGAATTTAGTTAAAATAAAGTCAGGGTATTAATGTTTTTTTAATTAGATGTATCAACTACAGACAACTCCAGTCCACACAACAAAAAATCATAGATTTACTAGATTTAAACAAATACAAAGCAATGGCCCCATTTGATAAGTCCATCTTCTAAAGATTATAAAAAATTGCACAATCCTAGTTTTTAAACAAATTTATTTCAGCTGAAAAGAGTTTTTATGGCTGAAACCATTCAGCTGCTGCGAGGTTTCGGAGCCAATGAAACCGAGGCGGCCAGCAGGGCGGAGCAAATCCTGGAGGTGGAGAAGATTATCACATCCGTAAGTTATGGGCTTTGACCTAATCTGGGCTCTGGCCTATTCTGGGTTTGGACCTAATCTGGGCTTTGACCTATTCTGGGCTTTGACGTAATCTGGGCTTTGACCTATTCTGGGCTTTGACCTAATCTGGGCTTTGGCCTAATCTGGGCTTTGACCTAATCTGGGCTTTGACCTAATCTGGGCTTTCCTCTGTTTTGTTTAACGACTTGTCCTCTAATGTTATTTTCATTCTGGGGTAAAATTGAAAAAAAAAAAAAACACTTAATAAAAATTGTTTTGTAAAATTTAAAAACAACAACTCAAGTTTGACCATTTGAAAATGTCCATGAAATCGTTTACAGATTAGACAAACTAAAGTGATAATAAAAGAAAGAACTGAAATTGTATCATTCATTTCTATCACATCAGGCAGCTGCAGGATTCCATCACATTCACGACAGGTTTAGTCTCTACAATGTGATGACTGTGGCAGATCTGGACTCTAATTTTACAATGGTAAGACAGTCCATTGTTTAGCACTCGATCGTCCTACACTGTTGTGCCACACTCAACTATCCCAAACTGTTGTATCCATTCATTCATCCTCTGATATTGTTCTACACTTAATTATCCCCACACTGTTGTACCACACTCAATTATCCCACACTGTTGTACCACTCAAATAATCCTATACTGTGTGTACCATACTCAATTATCCCACAGTTGTACCACACTCAATTATCCCACACTGTTTTGCCAAACAAAATTATCCTCCACTGTTGTACCATACTCATTTATCCCATACTGTTGTACCAAGTAATGAATAATGTATGTAACCCTCTCATGATAAATAATTCAAATTTAACTTCGTTGGTAATACACCAACATTCATGCTACACTTGAAGCCTTCATTCACTCATCAGCAAAACCATTCATTGACCACTTTCACTTGTTGCCAAATACTCACTCATTCAACCAATTATTTGAGACTGTTCACATGCTTGCCATTAATAATTCCACTAATGAACTCAACAGCTATCATCCCATCTACCCAGTCATTCATCATTTAACATATTGATCAAATCTTCTAACATTTGGTGTTCATTAGGTTCATAATATCTAAATGATTTAGCTTCTACCATTTTTCTGTTAGTTGTGTATTGGTGAGAGTGAATGTGATTCAATAGAAATATTTTTTCTGGATGGTAGATTCAAAACATGCAATCTAAAAGTCCAGTGACCTAAATACAAAACATTTCAGGCCTCAATTGATACAACATCTCACTGTTTTAGATGTGACTTGGAACACTTAAGGCTTTGGATGAAATCAACAGCCAGGAAACCTTTAATAAAAATATCTTGCTGGTCATTGGTGGGCCTACTGATAAATGCTAAAAAGAAAACAAATTGATGTAAATTTTAATGAAAAAAAGATAAGTCAGCTATAAAAAGGGATTTCCAAAAATATAATGACAGAATATTGAACATATGAATGGTCTTTGAATACATAAGGATAATTCTTTCAATTGTTTTGTTAGTTTTTACTCTGTTCGAAGACATTGTTAAAAGATTTTGAGTTTAGGTTCTCCTTCCAATCTTATTTAGATGATTTTACCTCAGACTTCTGTTCACACGTGGTTCTTCTGTTTACACGTGGTTCTTCTGTTTACTCGTGGTTCTTCTGTTTACTCGTGGTTCTTCTGTTTGCATGTGGTCCTTCTGTTTACATTTGGTCCTTCTGCTTACATGTGGTTCTTCTCTTTACATGTGGTTCTTCTGTTTACATGTGGTTCTTCTGTTTTCATGTGGTTCTTCTGTTTACATGTGGTTCTTCTGTTTACATGTGGTTCTTCTGTTTACATTTGGTTCTTCTGTTTACATTTGGTTCTTCTGTTTACATTTGGTTCTTCTGTTTACATGTGGTTCTTCTGTTTACATGTGGTTCTTCTGTTTACATGTGGTTCTTCTGTTTACATGTGGTTCTTCTGTTTACATGTGGTTCTTCTGTTTACATGTGGTTTTTCTGTTTACATGTGGTTCTTCTGTTTACATGTGGTTCTTCTGCGTCAACATTTTATCAGACTCCTCAAACAAATTGTTTTGCTGCAATGCTTTTAATGAAATTTTTCTTCTCAATTTGGAAAGCACTCTAAAACGTTTCTTTGCTTATTTGTTAAAGCTTATTTGGACTCAGTATCTGAACGCTCTGGGCTTCCAAGTGGATGGGGACACAGAAGTGGTTGTGCTTCACCCAGACTACATGATGCGTATCAACCACTTCCTGAGGGAATACTATGTCGGATCTCCAGATAAAAAGAGGTTTGTATTGATGCACTGAAGCCAAGCCTTCCATAAATGAGACCATGTAAATATGTTGTGAGACACTGAGAGTTGTGACAAAACAAAAATTAAAAGGTTTACAGAACACAGTGCCATTAAATGCCGTAGGGCACAACTAGAAACCAAAGGCAAGCACTCGTTGTTTAATTAATGACATAATAAAATTATTTTTGGCTGGGCTTGTGGGCAATGAAATGTTTATTTTCCGCTCTATAGTGTAGCTGACCACTACACTTAATTTCTACTGCTTGTATGTCATGTTTTAGCTTTTATTGAATGCATAATATATTTGTCTGATTTAACAATTTGAAGTGACTTTTTTTTCAATATGTATATTATTAAAGTCAACACGTTTAATCTTTAAACAGAAGCAGTGTATAAATCCCATGTTGTCAAATGAAACTTGTATCTGAAATATAGAATTAAAATCAAATTTGATTTCCAATAGTTCTAAATAATCAATATTCTGCTGTAGGCGATTGTAGTTTGAATAAATTTAAAGAAAAATGTAAGGTGATGTGGCTTCCTAGTATCTGAATCTTAGCAGTGATGTTTCTTTTAACAGACAAGTGGAATAATTCCTATTTATTTAATGCAATCAGTTAAATTTGCCCCCTTCATTGAATTGAACTTTTTTTTTAAACCACAGGTATTAAATGTCCTTGAAATAGTTATTTTCATTTAAAATATTTCTGTTTATTTCAGTATTCTGAGGGATTATCTGGCCATCAGCCTGATCCGTTCATTCCGTCCATACTTTGATAAATCTCTGTTCGAGATCAAAGAGACAGGTTAGCATCAAATATTGTTGTCACGCGTCCTAACAGGACAGCTCTAATGTAACAGTTTTCATTAACATTGTATCTCACAAGGGGTTTTCTGAACCACAATATTTTTGTACACTGACCTTGTTATGTGTGGCTTGCTGGACTTCAATATATTGTTACGCACTGGCTTCAAATATGAGAAATTAATCTTCTATTTTTAATTTTAATTGGCTCGTTGTAAACATTGCCTAACAAAGGACGATACCATAGAGTCAACAATAGTAAAGATATAACACCCAAAACAGTTGCTAGTTACAATTAATAAGATTTATTAAGTAATAATGTAATTACAAAACAAAAGAACAAACAAATACACAAAGAATAATACACGTCTCGCAAAGTTAAAAATCTATCTATCTATCTGAATCTCCGTCTCTCCGTATCTGTCAATCCCTTATATACATGTAGCATAAGACACTTCCAGAAAAGACTTATGACGTGTTTTTACATTTCTCGGGTTATCGAGATCATTCAACAAGATACTAGGAGACAGTCTAACCATGTTTAATTGGTAAACACGGTTGTAAACAAGATACATCAAAGAGATTTAACCACGCCCATAACAGACGTTACTATCTGCTAGTAGTCTAATGCAAGTTTAAAGAAAGTTCACGCACGTGGAATGTGTGCTACATAACAATATTCTCCAATCTTTCTGTTATTTAAAATTAAAATGAATGTCCTACTTAATATCAACAAAGACATAAGCATTACATTTAGTTATCCTTACTTATTATTATTTAGTCCTTTCAAGAATCTGCAATAAACCAACCATGAGAGTTGAAGTAAGTTTGGATTCTCAAGCAACCAAATGTTATTAAATGACAATGTGCAGTGTAATAAATAAGCATAAAATAATAAAATATCAGTTATTATTTTATATATGAGTTATTGCTTTTTGGAGTGCCATAAATATGACAACTGCTCTAGAATGATTTATTAAAACATGATTAAGGCTGATCATATAGATGAAAAATGTTCTCAGAAAACAAGGGGCAATTTCAAAAAATAATGGAAACTTATTTTTATTACAATAGTTTGTGGAAAACATTATATAAGAATATATTATGAGTTTTCATCTCTCTGTTATACAAATTATCTAAGTTTATTACATTCAAGAATAGGAGTCAATATAAATTTCAAGAGACTGATATTGCTTATATCACATGGCTGATGACAATAAAATATGTAACATTTTATCTGTGTCTTACAGAAGAAGATGAGATGGAAGAAGCATGGAAAAGGTGTACATTCTACACTAATAAAGCAATGGGATTCTCCACGGGGGCACTCTATGTCAAGGGAACTGACACTGAAGGCAGTGTGGAAAAGGTTCTGTCTTTGAAATAATTATAATTTATCCCTCAAACTCTTCATTATAATTCTATTTAAATTTATTACGATATTCTAAATAAATTTTTTTATATTTAAATACAATTATGATTATATAATTCCCCCTTTGCTATTAATTTTATTTATTTTTAGATGGAAAAACTCATCACTTATGTGAAGAACGCATTTAAGGACTTTTTATTAAACAAATACTGGATGGATAAAAAGACAAGGGGCAGAGCTGAGAAAAAGGTAGCTAACTACTAGCCTAGCCTTGAAGTGGTTGAACCTTTGATAATATCTTCATCTATTTAATGAGTAGGACATTGTTTTTTATTTTTTTTTTTTTTTTTTTTTTTTTTTTTTTATTTTTTTTTTTTTGTAAACGAAATTATATTTCAATTAGATTATTTTTACTCATAAAAAATTTTATATTAATAGGCCTACTAATGATAATGTGAAACGATTCTATGTGGACCTACGTTTAATATCTTCATCTATTTAATGAGTAGGACATTGTTTTTTATTTTTTTTTTTTTTTTATTTTTTTTTTTTTTAAACGAAATTATATTTCAATTAGATTATTTTTACTCATAAAAAATTTTATATTAATAGGCCTACTAATGATAATGTGAAACGATTCTATGTGGACCTACGTGGTCAAAATTTAAATTGTTTGTGTTTTCCCCAGGTTGATTCCATAATTGACAAGATCAGCTATCCGTCCTATATTCTCAATAATACTTTCCTTGATAAATATTATGATAATGTAAGTGCTAAGATTTTTTTCTGTAAAGTTCAAAATTTTTTAAAAAAAAGGCTTTTAATAATTTCTTTTGCAAAATTACAATGGATGCCATTCTAGCTTTGAAAAAATATAAGTCGTATTTTTCCCTTCTGCATTTGAACAGTTTAATGTCATTCCACATGACTGGTTTTCAAATCTCCTTTCCTGGAGAAGGTTTCTTCTTGGAAATATGAACTATGATTTGCAGGCATTGCCAGATAGAAAAACAAGGTAGGCCTAAGTGTTAATGAATTTCTCTACTCTTTACTTCAGCCAAATTATCTACTAATCAATAATATGCAATGATTACTTCATCTTGACTCTATGGGGTACATTCAAATATTTTATAATGGAGTAGCTTCCCCTGGTTGCTGCCTACTTTTACCAATTTGGGTTGATTCCTAAATCATTTTTTCTGTTTCTAAACAAGTAGGGTTAATTAAAACAGATCTAATAATAGAGTTTTTAAAATTAAATTTATACTTTTACTCTGAATAATTTCTTTCCTCTTAATTCATAGTGATATCATCTGAGCCATGTTTACATATCCAAACCATGACAACAGCACATGATATGAAAGCAGAAATAATATCCAAAAACCAGTTTGCTCTTTTTCTCTCAAAATAAATATTTTTTTCCTTCATGATCTTACCCCATAACTTGATATCTTTTGTTTTATATTCTAGTTTTCTATTGTCTTTTAATTCCAGATTCAGAAAATGTGTGAGGTTAAATTGTTTTTTTTATGTGATAATTTATTTCCTAAGCTCATTATGTGTCCACAAATCTCTATGATAACATTTTAATATTTTAGTTGATAAAGGTGGGTTTTTTTTAAAAATAGGACTCTAAAAACAATCTGAAAAAAAAACAATTCAGTAACACCACAAAAGAATTATTTTTTAAAAAATTTTCTTAAATTTAAAACTTCAAAATAAAAACAAAATTATAACTGCTAGTAAGAAACACAGTTATTTTAAAAAAAGTTTTTTTTAAAAATATATCTTAAAAGAAACAACACAAAATAACTAGTGAAATAGCATATTTATCTTTCAGTTGGCTTCGACCTCCAGTCACAGTTAATGCCTACTATTCACCAACAAGAAATGATGTCATGTTTCCCATTGCCATGTTCCATTTACCTTTCTACATTCCAGATGGTCCCAGGTAGGTGGTAGTTTACAATTTGAATTTCACAAGATCCTATTGCAGTATAATTTTTTGAACTATGAAATCCTTTTTTGTTTTTCAAAACAGTTCAAATTTTATTCTTCATCTGAACACAAATTTGTTTTTTTTGTTTTTAGGGTTGTTATTTTTGCTTGTTTTAGGGTTGGTTTTTTTTTTTTTTTTTTTTTTTTTTTTTTTTTTTTTTTTTTTTTTTTTTTTTTTTGGTTTTCGTTTTTTTTTTTTTTTTTTTTGTGATGTTTAGATAAGGACAATTATATATTTTCAATCCTGTCTGTGTATACAAAGTTATTCCCTAACCCAACAAATGTAAAAATTTTATTGTAAATGTATAGCATGCATCACATGACTGAGGACATGCCATCAATGTGTTATTGATTTTCATTTTGTGATCAAGAGATTAATTGTTTTGCTTGTAAAATTGACTTTGTCGTTTTAATATGTGCTTACAGTGCTGTCAATTTTGGTGCCATGGGATCAATCATTGGCCATGAAATAACTCATGCTTTTGATTTTCAAGGTAAATGAAGTGGGGACAAAACAAAACGTATATAAAATATTCAAATATATAAATATATATAGTTTAAAATATAACTGTAACCATGTTTTTCATAGCTGACAAATGAAAACAAAAAAACAAAACAAAAAAAACCTGTTAAAGATTTTTTTGAGTTGCTTTGTTTGTGATTTTCTATCAAACTGCATTTGTTTTTACTCCTTTCACATGTAACAACTAATTAACTAAATTTATTATTGAATGGCATGATTGCAATTTCGTTATTACTTTATTTTCTTTTTTTTTTAAATTCATATTTTATTAATTTATCAGGCCGGCAGTATGATGGCCAAGGGAAACTATCTGATTGGTGGGATGAGCAGACAGCAAAAAATTTTATGGAGACAACAACCTGCATGAAAGATCAGTATGGCAGCATGAAAGTCAGAGGAGTCAATGTAAGAAATATATACCTACCAAACAACATTTTTGTTTTGGTGTACATTTAATTCAATAATGACTGTCTAGAAATAAACCTGTGCAACATTTAAGATTTCAACAAAATTAGTTCTAAAAATCTTTAATACCTTAAATGAAAATCCACTCTAAGATAGAGTTTGCTATATTTCAGATTTATTTAATTTTTTCCCCTCAAAAATATTTGTTTTGAAAGTGTTATGTTGAAGAAAATTTAATATACATATAATATTTTTAAGACCAGTGAGAGGATATTTCTTTGTTGAGAAATCAGGTTTATGCAGATATTGGGTTATGTGAAAATTTCAACAAAAATAGATAATGTAAATTTCAAAGTGGTAAATTAAGTTTTAAACTTCCAAGAGTCTAAGAAACTAAATTAATTTTTACAACCAATTTATCTCCCCAGTGCTCAGCTTGAGCAAACAATGGCTAAAATACCAAACATTTGAAAAAAATTGAGAGCACTAAATTCTTTTATAGCCGCCATTGAAATAAGAATGAAAAGCCTTACACCATTCAATTGCTTTTTAATCCCCTTTTTCAATGGACACATTTCATTGAATAACAAATGTTTTTTTTTTAAATAACTTTCTTTCTCAAACTTTTAAACATTATTCATTCATGAACAAAATTTTATTAAAACATAAAAAGATGTGTTTTAATTATTATTTTTAGCTCTTCTCTCTTTTTCTTCAAAAAAATTCTCAAAGAAATAAAAGAAAATTTAAAATAAAAATAAAATATTATTCAATTTTTTAATTCCTTATGTTTTATTATTCTTCAATATTTATTTGAAAAATAGAGGCTGAAGTTTAGTTTTGGTGATACTTTTAAGTATGGTATGTTTTTATCAGACTAAAAACTTTTTTTTTTATTTATGATTTTTTTTCTGCCATAACATTAATATTTGTTTTTTTTTATGTGTATCCAGATTGATGGAGATTTTACTTTAGATGAAAACATTGCAGATAATGGAGGACTTAGGGCAGCCTTGTATGTAAGTATATATCATGAGTATCCGTTGGATTAGTCAGTGTAAAATTATGACCATTTGAATTTTTAAATTTACTACTTAAATTAAAAAAACACTAATTGAATTATAAAAAATAATTTCCTCTGAATACTTAAGTTTTAAAACTTTATCAGTCTTCAGTAGCATTATCATTAATAATAATGCAAGTCTCTAACACAGATACATTGCAGAGAGACTTGCTTTGCACCCTTAGATTGCTGGTCCAATGAAATGTTCACTTGACCAAAAAGTGTTCAATGTCTAAATAAAATTTTATCAAAATTCTAAATCTTCATTTTAATATATATTTTTTGCAGGCTTATCAAATGTGGATAGAAGAATTTGGTGAAGAGCTCCATTTGGCTGGTCTCAATATGACAATGTACCAGGTTTTTTACACAAGTTTTGCTCAGGTGATTTAAGTCTTTTAAGGTCTCTGTTGTCTCTGTAATTCCTACAACATATGTTGAGCATTCTTAGCCCTTTCAAAAAAAGCGTGAATATATTTTATCAATATAGATTTCCACAAGTGCTTTTTGTTATGAACTGGATTTGTGAGCGTGATTGTTTATGTATGGAATAGTTGTTGATCGTGAGTTGGAGATCAGTTTCGTGAGGGCGTGTTGTGATTGGTCGGGTTATGCAAAGGTCAGTAAACAAGTGAGTTATTTTAAATGCTGTGGGACATGGGGTGGCAGTCAATGCGTGGAGTTATTACTTAGTATGTTGAGTTGTCAGGTTTAACATTTTAAGTTGCTTTTATATCTTTGTATAGTATGTAATTCAATAAAAAAAGGAGAAGAAAATTGGACAGTGCGTCAAGTAGAAAACAATTAATAAACCATCTTTGGCAGAAAAATCCCTTGACATTTTTAGCCAACCTGACAGAATGTAGAGGGGGTTTATAACACTTTTTATAAAAATTGTAATAATATATTCAGTGTTTAATATTATTGAAACAAAAACTGGCCTTTTTATGACTCTGTAAGGAGTTTACAGTTACTGTCCACTGTTTTTCTTGAATACTCTTACCCTAGAATGGTTAATGAGAATTGCAAAGAGACAAATACAAATGGGAGACAAGGGAGTATTTCAAGATGGCTAGAAGATCTAGACCAGTGTTTCCAAAACTTTTCTACACTCTGCACCCCTAGAAATTGTTTCAATAAATTTTGCATCATGAAAAATATTTTACTCAGTTTCACACACCATAATCAAGTAAAAAATGCATTTTAACATTTTTTTATTGCATTAAAAAGAGAAATGTAGAAATTAAACAGTAAACGTGTGACTTATTACATAAAGTATATAATAAAGCAAAAGCTAAAAACAATTTTTTTAAAAATTAAATCAAAACTTAAAAATCAATGTTCTCTGCAAGCATCCCCGGTTGGGAACCCCTGATCTAGACTTTCAGGAGGTAGATTGCTTTATATAACCAGGAACTTTTAAAATCTATAAACAGGCTAGATTAGAAAGGTAAAAAGTAAACAAAATAAAATGGTTTTCTCAAAGTACTAAAAATTGTTTTAATATTAAATGTATTTAAAACATTAAACAGTAATCTTGTATATTTACTGTGCAGATGTACTGCAGCAAATGGACAGACTCAGGGTTGTTCTACCATCTTTTAACAGACCCTCACAGTCCTGGATCAGCTCGGTAACTAAATTTGTCTTAAGAAAATAACTGTATATGACTGATACATCCACACGTTAAAAAATGCAGGAATTAAGTAATTTTAATATTAGTTATATCATTTACATGCCTATATAGGGTTAACAGCAAAGGATTTTCAGATGGAAGCACTCAGTTACCAGTAGAAAATGATCTATAACTTTTCGTTTAATATCTTATTTGAACAAAAGTTATAAAGATATTTTTTTTCAATTTAATTTTAAGTCTTGTTGTTTTTAACATATATTTTTTCAATTTTTAGAGTCAATGGGGCTCTCTCTAACAGCCAGATGTTTAACTGGGCATTCAAGTGCCCAATGGCCAGCCCCATGAATCCAAGAACCAAATGTGAAGTGTGGTGATAAGTAGTGTCAGCTACACAAAACAAGAGAGTGATGAAGACGGAAGTTCCCTGTAATGGATGTGATTTCCAAACTAGGTTGAAAGCTCATCAATTTTTACTTCACTAAAAGCAACATGAGCAAAGATATATTGCGTACTACTTTTCAAATACCATATATTGTTCTGGCTAATTCAAATGGCAGAAAACTGACATTTTCTACTTAATTTATATCAAAACAAACTTACGGTATATTTCTACCATTGATAGCAAAATGTGTGTTTATAAAGAAAGGACTTAATTAGTTATTGGCAATCTTTTTATAAGTTTTTTTTTTTAATGCAAACACCAGATGATACGCATAATTATTTCTAATGTAAATGTTAAATGAAATTTCAGAAAGCACAATGAAAAAATACATAACTCTTTTTAAAGTACTTTCCATTAAATGCTCACAAAATGGATGTGGTGATGGCTGTGGTTTAAAGCAGTGCTTCCCAATCATTTTCTTTTGACTAGAATGTTCAAAAAAAAAGGATAAAATGGTTTTAATGGGATAACATGACAAAAGAATTTAAAATGAAGATAACTACTTTACTGAAACCTCAACTTTTATTTGTAGTCACTACGCCAATCCAGTGTGATGGTATTAATTTCAAAAACTCTGTTTGCAACAGGTAAACATAGTGGCCACTATGGTCATTGTTAAAGCATTAGGGGTATGAATTAAGTCACTGTAATAGGGCTCAGTGTAGAGCAAATATGAACCAATCTCATTTGTGATGTATCCGGGACCTGCGTGTTGCATGCCTAACTACTTGACTTGCAGCTTATCAATTTCAGAGGATTTAGGACTTTTTTTTTTAAGGTTAGGAAGGTTTTAATCAATTACTTGAAAAGGATATATCTAAATTATCTGGTTTATTGCTACCTAATTTCTTCAGACCTCCATTTAATAGGCAAAAAGATTAGATATCAAGTTCCAAATTGTGTGTTTCTCAACATGGAGTTGGAAAAATTCTTAGAATAAGTCCACAAATAACAAGTGTTTAAAATTTTGTTTGTTTATTATTCATGAAATATAAGAATGGCGGTGAATCAATTTAGTTTGAGCCATCTGCAAACTTGAAAAATCTGTGAACCTTTACTTGAGAAATTTTATAAATTTGATGAGGATTCATGTTTCCTGGAGATTGTTCATTTTCATTTTGAAATATTTGTGTGTATATAACATATCAGTGTGGTGTATCAATACCTGATAATTGTTTGATGAGCCCATAACTGGCTGTGCTATTTGTAATATTCCTCTGTTACAATTGTACGTGTATGGAATGTTGTCTGTACCGGTACTAAAAATAAGTCTAGCTGCAAATAATCTCTTCAATAATATAACATGGGAAGAAATTGTCTGCAGATAGTTTACAATTTGGACTGTTGGTGTACATTTCTTTTGTTTTTAGAGATGACTGTTGGCATGTCGAGAACGTTTTTCAGAATGAGAGAATCAAATAAATGACATCACCTTCAGATGATGGTTGTTTTGTTGTTGTAATTGATCCAAAAAGCCATGATTAAGAAATTTTCTAAAGCCTTTTGATGATTTAGGATTTGATGTTTTGGTGGTGTTTTTTTTTTCCTAAAATTAAAATAAACGTTTCTCAGAAAGCAGCAACTAGTTCCTTTGTAGGAATGTTTCCATGTTGTTGTGAACGAGAGTTATTGCCCTTTGAACTGCCTTTTTTTAAAAACTCTGCAAGACTCCCAGCCTTTTGAACTGAGAAAATGAAACAGCTGTTACAGAGAAATGAATAAAGTGCCTATTTTTACCTATGGTAATATGTATAGGTTGACATCCTTAAATATATTGTTCATTAAACCATTGAATTCATTTTAATTTTATATGTAATTATCTTTTTTTCTTAATTTAAAACTTGATTTAAAATCAAAATGTAATGTATCAATTATGAACTGTGCTGCCAGTAAAAATGTTAATCTCCGATATAATTGACAATTTTTTCATTATGTATTTATTCTCATCTCTTTGTAAAGATTTGTTGCCTGCAGTGGGGTAAAAAATGACCATAGTCTACAATTGTGTCCGCTTGAAAAGAAGTTATCAAACAAAGTTACAGTAATCTACCAATCAGTAATGCCACATCATTTCTGCTTAAATCTTTCATTGATTTAAAAAAAAACAAATATCATTATTTAATTTTATCTGTAGAAGCCTTCATTTATTGTGTGCAAGCACACATGAAAAAAACTTTTTATTATCCAATAGACATGAGCGACATGGATTTTTTCACATCATATCTGCTTTCATATCATTTGTGGTTGTCATGGTTTGACTAGTAAACACGTATTGGATGATGATATCATGAATTGAAAGGAAAGAAATTATCCAGATTAGAATAATGCATTATAAAAAATTATTTATTGCGTATTTTAAAAAGGCCCTACTTATTATACTGGAAATGAGTTGTGAAACAACAAACATAATTTTGGAACCAACCCTAATGGAAAATAGTGGACCGAATCCACAGGCTAGCTACTCTATTTTACAAAAACTTGGACGTACCCCATAAAGAGATCAATTGTTTGAAAATATAAATTAGGCCAAAGGCATACTATATTGAAGCACAAATTGGCTTTATTTGTGCTCCTGGCCCTTGAAATGAAAGTTTCGGGTAGAAGTAATGTGTAGCAGCACAATTTAAAATCCCATGGTGTAATCAAAATGTGTGGACATGTGAACAGTGTAATCTACTTGCACACATTGAGATAACCAGAAGAAGGCCTGATTCACCCCATGAATTAATCCGCACTGTGATGTCTTTTCATTGTGATTGGTAATTAAGTAGTCATCTAATTTTTTTTTTTTCTAGGTACTCTGATTCAATATTTTCTCATAAAAATTTTTTTTTTTTAATGTAACAGCAAATCATTCCATTTTAAGATGCCGTAATCATTATGCTTCTCTGTGCTACAACATTAGATGTATGCTCTAGATAACATTGGCATGCTCAGTATACTAGCCAATCTCATGTAAGTAGCAGTAGTTAGCGATGTCCAGTTATCTTACCGACATGCAATGGTTACATCTATGTAGTCTTCAGGTAAAGGTATTATTTGAACAGGACTCGAGTGTCAGGGGTCAGCTGTATGATAAAGGAAGGTCAGAATATATTACATGTAGAGTCTGGAGGTCATTTTTTTTTTTTGAAACTCGCTTCTGCTTTAGCCGGGTTTGCACCTCATCTTTACACCTTCATGCACGATTTTATGTGCTGAGTGGTTCATAGATAAGTGAAAAATTTTACTATTTATTACCGATAAGCTTGCTGAATATCCCTGTTTAATATAAATCAGTTTGTTGAAGAAATTTCAAAATATAATGTTAATCTAAAAAAAATTTTGCAGATTAATTGCTGATTATTTAAAAAACAAGGGGGTGATACCTTTTTTTGTTTCATTTATTTATTTATTTTTTTTATTGTTTTGTAACTGTCGGTAAAGACCAGCAAATATTAAAAACTGAGGTTTCAAAATGATATCTTTTTTTTTTAGATTAAATTTATTTCTCAGCTAAGATGTAGCTAAAAAATCAACCAGTAAAAAAGCAACATCTGAAGCAGAAGGCATCAGAACAGAGGGATTCAATCACTTTTTCTTTAAAAACTGAATTTGTTTATTAATTTACGAATTACAATATAAATCTAAACAATTGTTGTGATCCTTCTACTGTTATCATTTCTGATCCCAATTGGGTATTCCTATCATCAGAAGGATCATTTTGTAAACTCTGCCTGCTTAGATCCTATGTACAATATTTTTTAGAATTATTTAAGCATTTAGACTTTATTAACTTACCTTTCAGCATACAATTTTAATTACATTTTCAATGTTTTATTGATTATTGTTGAGAGACTTTAATTGTTTCAGAATTGTTCAGAATTTAATGAATGAATTGCACTTCTACATCTGCTGGTGTCTCACAATGCTGAAGCCAGGCTCTTGCAGTTTGTGTTTGGCGTTGTTCACCCTTAAACATTGGATTTCTTTGCCAAATTGTTAAGCTACCGCCATTAATGTTGTATAATATGTTTATGTCGCGTATTAGCTTAATTCATTTTATTATCTTGTTATCAATTTTTTCATTTTGTTATAATTAATGATTAAATTGTGATAATATGAACATAGTTTTCAACGTTACCATTTCTAGGCAAAAACAGTTAAGAGAGAACAGTGGGGAAAAAAAATGATTTGGTTAAATTTATTTATAAAACTGGAGAATTATATGAAGCTATGGAATCAGTTTACAAGGAATGATTTAATGGTGTTACCACCATATTCAGATGGGTTTTTTTTTTCCCTTGTTATTCACCTTAATTAAAATGAGTGTTATTTACTTATTTATTTCTGTTTTGATTTTTTTCCTCACTAGAAACCAGGATAAACTGGACTAGTACTAATGGTTCTGCCATGTGAATTGTGCTTCATTTCAATTTTGAGTTGAACCCTTTCGTTTCACTGCTTATCATTTAAAACTTGATAATTACCAATGATTATGCACTTTTGGTTTAGAGAGTTAAACGTGTGTGATGCTTTCATTAAAACATATCTTTATATCCTACCAGCAGCAGCTAATGTGAGGGAGGGCACCAGCAGCAGCTAATGTGAGGGAGGGCATCCTAGTGCTCGTATTATTAAAAATCTGAAAAAACAACACTAAATTTGAATGGGAACAATTTGTATAAATTATTCCATTCATGTCTTGAAGCAACAGTGATACGGCTTGCTTGGCTCTGAACATTACTCATACTGAACACCACACCAAACAACTACATGCGCCTTCAGGGGCACAGGCGATTGCACTAACAATAGACCTACAGCTATCATTTGACATATTATACTTAATGTCAAACCATATTTTTTTAATTATTAGAAAACTTACTGTCTTCCACAACGAACTGTACATACACAATTTTCTGGCATTCATCAGCCAAAGTGATCTTATTGGGATGACTTTGACAAGCCACATAGATCATTTGTGTCAGGTTTAAAAAAAAAAAAAAAGAAGAAGATGTCTTCAGCTCATCTTGGTCACAAACTTACTTTAAAGATGTAAACAGAAGAAGAAAAGAAAAACATTAAAATTATTTCTTTGTCTTCTGTTGTTTTTCTTATGATTATGGATAATGCACCATTGGTGAGCTGGTATTGTTTAATAATGAGAATAACTTTGTCATGATCTTAAGAAGATGACTGACTTGACTACATTTATTGAATGTTTACCCTAATGGTCAGATTTGTTTGCCAATTACATAAACCTAATCCAACCATCACAGCTTGAGTTCTTTGTGATTTGTGGTGTCTTGATTTAATTGATGTTTTATATGTGTTGTCTGCATATTGTTATGTCTTTATTATCTGATTTTTTTTTTATATATGTTGTCTCTATTATATGTTGTCTCTATTATGTGATGTCTTTAATTATGAAATGTCTTACTTCTGTTGTCCATATTATGTGTTGTCTTTATTATGTGATGAGTGGCGTAGGAAGGGGGGGGGTGGGTCAAAATTCGAAAGTTCCCCCGCGCCCCTACTTGAAGGGGGCCCCCAAAGGCGTGTCTGAATTT
Source organism: Lymnaea stagnalis (assembly GCA_964033795.1). Classification (NCBI taxonomy): domain Eukaryota; kingdom Metazoa; phylum Mollusca; class Gastropoda; family Lymnaeidae; genus Lymnaea; species Lymnaea stagnalis. The sequence continues at coordinate 1,892,313 of CAXITT010000028.1, read as the reverse complement.
TTTTTTACCTTAAATAAAGGCGGATGGCAAAACGCCGGGGCCCATTAAAGAGGCCAAGTCCCCCCTCCCTCCCCCCCCCAAAAAAAAAAATTCCTAGCTACGCCACTGACCAGAAGGGTGCACACATTCATCCACACAGTGAAAATCGTGTGTGTCTTGAAGGACTCCTGTAAGTCTGGTAAGTCTCGTAGGTCTGCCGGTCACAGTCGACCGTCGTGTTCATAGTGACGCAGTCAGAACCCTCCAGAACGGTAATAGAAATTCAATCGCCAGAGAGTAGGCTATTTCTCCCTCGATGTAAGCCCCCTAAGGAAACGTAAACAAACTTTCCCCAATCAAGGTCGGTGGGGGGAAAGGAGGAGCAGAATTAATTGGTGACGTCAGTAACAAAAACAAAAGGAGGTGTGTAAGATTGCAGGCCACGGCTTGTCACCACGCTGGGTGAACACACCGGGTGAACACGCAGGTTATAGCACAGACTGCTACTTATATGTGGAATCTAGGACTGCCTGCAGGTGAAATCTGTCTAGCCATGTATTAAAAAAAAAATTAAATACATTGTAATTTTAAGTATATATGCGTCTTTTCAACAACACCACAAAAAAAAAAAAAAAACACTAATAAAATGAAAGATACATGTGTACACTTTTATTTAAAAATTAAGTAAATTCTTTTGTTGATGGAGCAGGCTCCTGCATTCAGTGATCAGCTGCATTTTCAGCAGACGGCTCGGCTGACCTACAATTATATTTTGTATTACCTTATTTTCCCAAGTGACTTTGGTTAGAGACTAACTGACCTAACCTGGACGGCGCAAAAATTCAAAAGCCTATTTCTTTGTTTTCGTTTACGTTCTACAACCACCGTTATTTTATGGCGACATGTATTGGTGGGCGTAAGGTTGCCCCTGAAACTAACAAATAAACATGAAACATGTTTTTCTATCTTGCAATGTCATCGTAATCTGGACATTAATGTTCGAACATCAGACTCCTCGCTGGGCATTACAGCGTTTCATTGGATTCAATTTTCCCCTTACTTTTCGTTTCCACTGCGCGGAGAGTTAGACCAGCGGGAGACAACACTGGTTGGTGAGAAGACTGGGTGGTCCGGTAGCTGCAGTTAACTCCCACGCTTTGTAGTCCAATTTGGCACTTGTGTCGACTTCTGAGCCCTAATTAACTTTAATGAGGTTCTTAAACTTCGCTGATGAAACACCGGAATTCACTGATTACCAATATCTTTAATACCTCTTCCAACGCGTAAAATACGTTCTTTTAAATTATTCTAAATAGATCGTGTCATGTGATTTCCTTGGTCTGTTTTTATTGTGGAGATTGAGAGTCTCCTCAAATTAAGAATTTAGTCAACTGAGTAACGGTGTCTAAATTATTTTTCTGATAGACAAGTTTTATTTATTTTCTTTTACAGCTAGACTCCTCCATCCACCGATACAGCTGTAATTTTCAATTGACTCCTACAGCTAGAATCTTCAATGGGCCACTACAGTTAGAAAAAAAATTCCATGGGCCACTACAGCTAGAATCTTCAATGGGCCACTACAGTTAGAAAAAAAATTCCATGGGCCACTACAGCTAGAATCTTCAATGGGCCACTACAGTTAGAAAAAAAATTCCATGGGCCACTACAGTTAGAAAAAAAATTCCATGGGCCACTACAGCTAGAATATTCAATGGGCCACTACAGTTAGAAAAAAAATTCCATGGGCCACTACAGCTAGAATATTCAATGGGCCACTACAGTTAGAAAAAAAATTCCATGGGCCACTACAGCTAGAATCTTCAATGGGCCACTACAGTTAGAAAAAAAATGCCATGGGCCACTACAGCTAAAATCTTCAATGGGCCACTACAGTTAGAAAAAAAATTCCATGGGCCACTACAGTTAGAAAAAAAATTCCATGGGCCACTACAGTTAGAATCTTCCATTGACCATTACATTTAGAATATTCCATCGACAACTACAGTTACAATAATCATTTATTAGTCTCTTATCTAAATGTCGTTTATCTGCCCCCACTCTAGATGTCGTTTATCTGCCCCCACTCTAGATGCCGTTTATCTGCCCCCACTCTAGATGCCGTTTATCGGCCCCCACTCTAGATGCCATTTATCAGCCTCCATTCTAGACTCGCCTGAAAAGCGAAACAACCTCTTTTAGCAGTGTGATCTGAAATAGAAAATTTAAATTGCACGTTCATTTTCTTTTCTACCAATGTTTATGATTTTTTAAAAATATTTCATTTAAATTGAACCTGCGCCACAATTGGCTCGCAAGCCACAGTTGGCCCACTAGTGATCTAAAGTTGGCTCGCAAGCCACAGTTGGCCCACTAGTGATCTAAAGTTGGCTCGCAAGCCACAGTTGGCCCACTAGTGATCTAAAGTTGGCTCGCAAGCCACAGTTGGCCCACTAGTGATCTAAATTATTTTTCATTGGAATCAGCAACAAGTTTTAAGATCCAAATTACGCCTTCCGACTCAGCCATTGCATTTCTAGCGAATAGATTCTTCCTTCCTCTTAGCTCGAATAGATTCTTCCTTCCTCTTAGTTCGAATAGACTTTTCCTTCCTCTTAGTTTGAATAGACTTTTCCTTCCTCTTAGTTTGAAAAGACTCTCCCTTCCTCTTAGTTCGAATAGACTCTTCTTTCCTCTTAGTTCGAATAGACTCTTCCTTCCTCTTAGTTCGAATAGACTCTTCCTTCCACTTAGTTTGAATAGACTCTTCCTTCCTCTTAGTTCGAATAGACTCTTCCTTCCTCTTAGTTTGAATAGACTCTTCCTTCCTCTTACTCTTAGTTGGAATAGACTTTTCCTTCCTCTTAGTTTGAATAGACTCTTCCTTCCTCTTACTCTTAGTTGGAATAGACTTTTCCTTCCTCTTAGTTCGAATAGACTCTTCCTTCCTCTTAGTTTGCCTACTAAGCATCTTCCTACCCTTGATTTGATCTCCTAAGAATCTTCATTTGATGCGCACTTCGGGTTTCGTCATCATAAAAAACACCTAACGTCTTTTAGATGTGATTTAGATAACATTATGCACTTAACTTTCTCAGACAGCTGGCATGAATTTGTGGAGCCGCATAACTTAGTCATCAAACCGAGTCTTTGTTTGCAAGACGTGGTGACAAGAGTGCCATAAATGCTGGGTGAGGGGGCGGGGGCGGGTCTATTTCGGTCATAAGATGAGTTTTCTTCTCTAAGATCCAGAAGGGAAAAAAATGGTTTAATGGTGTCGAATTGGGTTGATGGTGTCGAATTGGGTTGATGGTGTCGAATTGGGTTGATGGTGTCGAATTGGGTTGATGGTGTCGAATTGGGTTGATGGTGTCGAATTGGGTTGATGGTGTCGAATTGGGTTGAAGGCTGAAATTTGTTTAGATGGTGGCTATTTGTTTTGATGATAGAAAATTATGTTGATATGGTAATTTTTTTTTTATGGTTGCGAGTTGTGTTGATGGTGGCCGGTTCGGTTGACGACGGCAAACTGGGTTGCTGGTTGATAATACAAATGGCTGGTAACAGAGAGAACACCCGGACAACTATAACCTGGAATATAAACTTTTTTTCTTCTTTTTTTTGAGTTTTTTTTTTATATTTAAGAAATGTTTATGCTTTGGTTGTTGATTTTTATCGCCCTCCGTTACTTAATTGTAGAGGGAAATCTTTTTTTTTAAATTCATCGAAATCTTTTTGCAAATGACTTACCCGGTACTTTACTTACTTATGAATTTCACCCCGCCTGGGGCTTAAGCCTTAGGCATGGGCCGTCTACAAGAATCGTCCATTCCTCTCCGTCCTGTGATTTCGCTTCCAGTTCCTTCCAGGTGTATTTCATACTTTTTGTGTCGTCCTCTAGTTGTTATCTCCATGTATTCTCTTACTCTATTCTTTGTTCCCCGTGGATTCCATGTTAGGGATCTTCTGGCCATGTTATATGGGGGTTTACCAAGAGTGCACCCTATCCACCTACAACTTTCCCATAAGTTATCTACGGCAATAGGCTCTTGATATATCCTTTCCAGGAAGGCTTTCCCAGTGATGATGTTTGGTAAAGTGAGGTTCAGGACCTTTCTAAGCAAGAACCGTTCAATTTTAAAATTCAAAAACTAAAAAATATTGATCCATCTGTTGCTATATGGTGACTTCGCAACATTTTTATTTCAATTAAAAGTTAACTTTTATGTAACTCATACGTATCGGCACACCGGTAACTCTTCCTCAGTCACCAGTAGCAGATTCTTGGCAACATCCAACCGAAAACATATATGTTACGTCCCTGATGGCTCTTGATCTGATCGTTGGAATTCCTTTGTAACTTACACAGCGCACAGAGGTGCTTTTTTAAGGCAACATATGGATTTGTAAAAATAAATGTTTATTGGTGAAAACAGACATTATTTATCAATCTTAAAAAACAATGCTGCTCACCAAAATAAAAAAGCCTCATCTACATCCTCTATTGTATCGAGCCATCTAGTTCCAGACAATACCATTACCTATTTCCTCTGCTGAGGACATTGTACAAATTGAAACACACGAAGCTGTGTCAGGAAACGAGAGTCTGTGATTCGCCACACAGATCCCGGGCTATGGAATATTAAGAACACATACAGTTGAGTACTGAATTCGCTGTGGGCCATCATTGTGTCAGAATCATGACTGCAACATTTCAAACTCAGACAGAGCTGGAGAAGAAAGAACTAAGCCAAGGTATTTATCAAGAAATATGTTCAAACGTGAACTGCGGAATGGCGAGTATGTCAAACTTGAATGGCTTCTCTACTCACCACACCAAGATTGTTTGTATTGTTTTGCGTGTCGTCTATTGTACAAAAAAGTATTTCCCTTTGCTATATCAGGATTTAAGTATTGGAAACATAGCAATCTAATTGTAGAACATGAAAATGGAGTAGTGCATTGCAAGGACATGACTGCATGTTTTCTTCTACTGAAAGAAGCTTTTATAGTTGTTTAGGTCCTTTATTAATCAAAGACCATAGGTCAAAACAGAAGTACTGGCATCAAGTTCTGACTCGTGGGGCTTATGGCGTTAGCTTTCTTGCCTCCAGAGGTTTGGGTCAGTAAACAATGGAAATTGTGAAGGTAATTTAGAGGTGCTGAGTGAATTTAACCCTTTTTTGGAAGAGTATCTCACATTGTATGGAAATGCTCGAAAGAGTAACAAATCATATCTGTCGGCAAATATTTGAGTAAAATTCATGGATCTAATGGGGCATCATGTACTTTGTGCTATTCTGGAAGAAATTAATTAGTAAAAAGTATTATTCAATAAGTTATGATTCCACTTCAGACATTTCACACCTCGATCAACTGACATTTACGGTCCGGTACATTCGAGAATTAAGTCTACGGAACATTTTATCAAGTTAATTTCCATATTTTCCCATGGAGCAAAGGATCTAACAGACACTGTTGTGTATCAAAGGATCTAGCAGAAAATGTTTTGGATTTCCTGAATGAAAATGAAATTCCGCCTTCAATTCGCCGTGGTTAATCGTATGACAAAGCTTAAAATGTATATGTCTGGACGCTACACTGGATTGCAAGCACGAGTTGGCCGTGTAAGTCCCTTGTGCTGGACACAGCCTGAACTTAGTGGGCTTAAAAGCAGCAGAGTGTTGTCTACAAGTTGGACAATTCTTTGACTTGGTTCAGCGCCTATATACCCTTTTCTCAGCTTCGATGGAATGTTCTGGTATCTTCTGGTATCTTCCTTAGGAAAATATCTCGTTGTCGTAAAGCATCTGTCTGACACACGATGGTTGGCACATTTTGATGCCGTAAACGTTTCGAAAAAAATACAAGATGCTCTGGACTCTGTATCAGCTGACTCTGGACTCTGTATCAGCTGACTCTGGACTCTGTATCAGCTGACTCTGGACTCTGTATCAGCTGACTCTGGACTCTGTATCAGCTGACTCTGGACTCTGTATCAGCTGACTCTATATCAGCTGACACTGATCAGGAAAAGGAAAAATAAGGTGTGAGGCAGAAAGACTAAGTAATGAAATGGAGAACCTGATAATTTATCATCATCTGGGATGAATTATAATGTATTTCTGATAATGTTCTAAAATCATTATTGCACTGGAATTAATTTTTTTTTTGTTTTTTTTTATAAATACGTTGAATTAACCTATTTTCAACTTTATTGAATGTTTATTGTTACTTTACAATGTTATTCCTCTGGTTGAGTTGGGTTGGGAACAACAACTGTTTGCGCCCCCCCCCCCCTTCCACTGTTTGAGCATGGGGCGAGTGCCCCACTTCGGCTTCCTTCTAACGACCCTGGTGTGTTGTGTTGCTGGCGGCCCCAATGCATTGCTGTGCCCAGGGCCCCCTATGTTCTTAAGACGGCCCTGGTGACATGAAGCTATATTTATCTAAATTCTGAAAAATAAAGCTTTCCAGTAACACAGAATACGATGTGGTCGAGCAATTCTGAGTACATTAATCTAATCGGTTAATAGTAAGAATATTTTTTTTTTCAAAATTGCAGACCAGGGAAGAAAATTATTAAATAAAGTAACTTGAGTGTAAAAACAACTATAACATAATGTTGTTACAGTCCTTAAATACATATACATCCTGACCATCAAGAAAATTGTTTTGTTTTATTCTTGTCATTGTTATACTGTGGACTTACTTTAACAAGAAGAAATCCATCGTGGAAGTCGTAAATGGGCGGGGGGGGGGGGGCTGACCCCATCGTGGAAGTCGTAAATGGGCGGGGGGGGGCTGACACCTTGTGTTTACCACACCAGGCGATACCAACCCTAGCTACGCCACTGCACAGAGTCATTCGGGTCAAGTATTCAGGATAAGTCAAATTCTTTAACCATGTTTTAAAAAAAAAATTCTGCGTAAAATTTGGTGAGATTTCATTTTTAAGTCAACTGTAATTTGTTGAGTTGGCTAAGCTGTGCTTGGTTCCCCACTGACACGTGCCCTTTGCCAGCCCCTGTTGGCGCAGTAAGTCGAATCCTTGCAACTGCACTGGTTGTCTATCTGCACATCGCATCTCAGCACACGGTTCCTCTTAAGGGCATCAGATAAATTCAATACGAAACATGTGTTGTTAGAAATAGCCTCCCTTGAGCTTTCCATGGATGTGTATTTACACTTATTTAGGCTTCAATTTTTTATTTTTTTTTTTGGTATCCTGTTATAGATCACACTATTTATTTTACCACATCATCTAAGATAAAGACATCATTTGAGATATAAACATCATTTGAGAAAAAATACATCATCTGAGATAAAGACATCATCTGAGATATTTACATCGTCTGATATCATCTGAGATAAAGACATCATCTGAGATAAAGACATCATCTGAGATAAATACATCATCTGAGAAAAAGACATCATCTGAGATAAAGACATCATCTGAGATAAAGACATCATCTGAGATAAAGACATCATCTGAGAAAAAGACGTACCAATCTAACTAGATTAAAAAAAGTAGGAGACAACAACAAAGGCGCATCTGGGAATAGAAGAAAGGGGAGTTTAATAATTCTTATTTTGTTTCATTTGAAACATTCCAGCTTTTTTGTGTTGCTGATGTAGCGTTGGACAGCCGATATTTATTATCCTTGTCAAGTTGGCCTCAGTGGTTGATTTTTTTAACTCACAAATCCTATTGTTTTTCGCTTGATTGTTTTTTTTTTTTGGTTTCAGCCTTCCTAATGCCGCGACCCTTTAGTACAGTTCCTCGTGTCGTGGTGACCCCCCCCTCCCCCCAACCATAAAGTTATCGTCGTTGCTACTTCATAAATATGTTTTTTTTTCTATGGTCTTAGGCGACCCCTGTGTAAGGGTCGTTCGACCCCCCAAAGGGGTCGCGACCCATAGGTTAAGATCCGCTGTTGTAGAGGGTCACACAAGGTGCCACTCACTGTAAAGATATCTATGACTCCCATCGTGCTCAAAATATGAAGTCGCAAGGTTCTTGGCGCCCTCTGTATTATCCCAATGGATACAAATCTTATTTTGCATAGCACTAATTGCTTCATTACAATACTTTATAAAAACATATGACTTTTTTACAATTATTTATTGAAATGATCAAAGTGTGTACACTGAGGCGAGCATAAGTCCCCTAACTCCTCACTTCTCCCTGGATATTTGCTACTGCCCTTTGTGTCGACCCGGTTTGGAAGTTGGAATGCAAGACATTAAACAGAGAGAGAAGTGCATCGAAGCTAAATGAGGAGGAGGGGGTATTTTGGGCAACACTTCTTTAAAACAAAAAAATGCTTTAACATAAGAAACTACACGTTGCATAAACGTCTGCCCCTAGCAGGGCAGCGATGCCAACGCGTCCAACGAGCACGGGCAGAGAAGCAACTGCCAGCAACAATTAATCAATGGAGACCTGCTTACACGCTCTCTGTGAATTGTCATGACGAGCGTGTTTTGTGTCTGCGCGTGTGTGTCTGCGCGAGCGTGTGCGTGTGTGTGTGTGTGGTTGTGGGTGGGGTGTGGGTGGGGGAGTGGATAAATTAACTAGTAAACAATGCATCTTGGAGGCCATGCTCGCTGTGTAAATCTAGTCACTGGTTGATGATGATAAGGAGATAACCGCCTGATTTAAGTAGAGTCAAAATAGCTCACTTTCACTCTCGTCTTGGTGATTAAGCGTAGGAGACTGAACGAATGCTGGCAGATGAGCAGTGTTTTGTTTTAAGCATTTGCTTTGTTTTGTTTGTTTTTTTTTTGTTTTTTTTGCTGAGAGAGTAAAGGGGGGGGGGGGTGACGGCTTGCTGCCGTGTAATTATGAGTTGCTGAAATTGTCTTGGACGGAATACAGGCAATAAATCAGTGCTAGTGATACAATTACTTCTTGGAAATGTCTTTGTTTATGTAGAGAACATGGGGGTGATTTTATTGTGGCGATGCTACAAACTATTGGCTAGCAGTATCCATCCATCCACCCACCCCTGTGGCCCTACAGCCCCATGTATGCCTTTGGCGTAACTCACCATATCCTTCCACTCAGACCTAACTGATGCTCTTCACTTCTATACTCGGACTACCAGTTGCTTTCCATCCCTGTCCATATCATCCATCCATCTGAGCCTAGGCACGCCTCTGAGCAGTTTTCCTCGGGGTTTAGTGGGTGCACCCTCTTCACACCTCCGTCTTTTGGCGCGATACGTTATTTAAATACGTAGGTGCTGTCATGTACTGCTATAATAATATAAAGTAGAGGTTGAGAGGTGGGAAAGCAAAGCCAGCAAAATGTTAGGAGAGGGAATCTTTATTTCCACCCAAAAAGTGTTTTATGAGTGGTTGTGAAAAACAGTTTCAATACGTAACTGTGAGAAATTGTTGTACTGAAACAGTCCTAAACATCATCACCCCCACACCCCAATCCCAGAGGGTCAGCATGTCAGAGAAGTGTCTTAGATATCAAATTTCCACGCGTGTTCTCCCCAGTGGAATAAACCAGTTAATTATGGACTAGTCCAAGACAAGGCAAACTCTGAAATAAAAAAAAACCCAGAGCTGGAGTCCCGTGGGCGTTATGGTACTGACACAATGAGTCCTGCGACATAGAACGCATAAAGGGCACAGTGAGACACACAAGACACACTGCTAGTCATCCACTGCATCATGGTCTATTTCCAGTCATTTTGACTAAGTCTTTGGATCCGTGACAATGGGGCAGGCGAATTGAGAAAATTACCCCCCCCCACACACACACACACCCGGGCCCCCCAATGTCAACAAAATACAGCTCAATTCAAGGCAACAACTCAAGTCGAAAATTGCCTTGGTCATCTTAGCACGTGAAGGGCGAACACCAGATGGACGCTAACCAAATAAAACTTGTGCAGGCTGAAATCAGATGCACTTGCCCAAAGATCTGGAAATCACCAGAGAGAAGACATGAACAGCTACCAGAACACTGAAACGACAAACAAAGAAGCAAGCAAAACAAAAATGTTGTTGATGAGCGAGGTGTTTCTACACTGGCATTATTTGATATTGTTTGTCGGTGTTAATCCTGCCATCAGTTTTAACTCACCGTTCTACACTGGCATTATTTGATATTGTATGTCGGTGTTAATCCTGCCATCAGTTTTAACTCACCGTTCTACACTGGCATTATTTGATATTGTTTGTCGGTGTTAATCCTGCCATCAGTTTTAACTCACCGTTCTACACTGGCATTATTTGATATTGTTTGTCGGTGTTAATCCTGCCATCAGTTTTAACTCACCGTTCTACACCCTTCAAGTCTCTCTACTCACTAACACCCATATTCTAATGGCGCAAACAAACACACATGTGCTGGGTGGAGGTTTGAACTTACGCTCGTAGGGTTCGTTCGGAAATTACGTCACGGGTCGGGGTGGGGGGGGGGAGAATTTGTGACATTTTGTGACAGTGTGGGGGGGGGAGGGGGGTCAAGAATTTGTGACGCCAATCTTTTAAAAAATAAATAATGCTTCTTTAAACATTTATTATTTTGAACAATGTTTATTCAATTAATTTAAAAAAAAATTATTTGAGGTCGAAATTGCCTCAGGTATTCTAGGTACCGTTAACCTCTGTCGCGCACAGCTTTTGCGCAAAAAACTGTTGTGACCGTTTTACATTAGGAGCGTGGATGACATCGTTGTGTCGCGTCACAGATTTCTAATAATACTACATCTTAATCCATTATGGGGAAATGGAGAAAGATAAAATAAAATCCTAGTTTAGTTATGGAAATGTTAGGTATGTTTTGAATTTTTTAGGTGCGACGGGGGGGGGGGGGTAAAGAATTTGTAACACTTTGTGACAGGGGGGGAGGGGGGGGGGGTAAAAAAGGTCATTTTTTGCGTGACGTAATTTGCAAAGGACCCCTTGAAACCCCGGCTAGTACATTGGCCACCAGCTCCATCTGCTGGGCTGTGCCGTGTAGCGTCGTAATGTAGGACTCTCCCGCCGCCTCTTGGCCTCCCCCCCCTCGGAACATCTAGTGCTGGGCATTCAGTCAACAGATGCGCTAGGGTTGCTGGGACCAGACTGCAACTCCTGCAAAGCCCCCCCCCTTTTGCGCCACTAAACTTGATGAGAGGTTTCGTTACAATTATATTTCTCCCCAGAGCCTCAGTGTCATTGTGACCCCCCCCCCCCCATTATAGCTGTCTCACATCTCAGCAACCTGAGGTCTGTTGTAATTTACCGTCGTCTGCCAGTCTCCCGACCACACGTGGGAACATAAAATAAACTCTTTAAACAATGGGGACCTGCTGACACTTATGTCAGACCACAGAGAGAGAGAGAGAGAGTTTTTTTGGGGCAAAGACGTTCGCAATTATGTGCACATTTAGTGCGTTATCTTTAAAATTATGTCATTTTACTGAAATATCAGCAAAATTGATAATTGAGAAATCAATAAAATTAAATAGGTGGTGGGGAGGTGGTGGGGTGGTGGTGGTGGTGGTGGGGGCAGACTGAGGATCCATCTACTGGACAATCAGCCATTAAGGTCTTGAGAATATATGTTTCTATTTTGTGGCATTATTCTGTTAAGTCAAGCTATGAGGTCATCTGTGTAATGGCGGCCATCTTAACTCTTGCTGCGCTACAATAAGTATAACTGTAATACCTAAATTGCGGAATAATTAAATCATTTTCCCGCCAAAATTTTATAGCTTAATATATGGTTGCGCCACAACCAAGTTTCTTTATTGGGATGAGCGTGACTTAGAGATAGTGGGACTCAAAGACAAAGATATTGGAACTTAAGACAAAGATATTGGGACTCAAAGACAAAGATATTGGGACTCGAAGACAAAGATATTGGTAGTTAAAGACAAAGATGTTGGAACTCAAAACAAAGATTTTGGTACTTAAAGACAAACATAATAGAACTCAATACAAAGATATTGGGACTCAAGACAAAGATATTGGGACGCAAAGACACCATTAAATAAACGCAGATGCCAAGTGTAATGAAAAGTTTTAATACAAAGTTAAACAAATTATTTGCATCGGACTGAATGAGATTTAATATTTTAAAAAGTGACGTGAAGAATGAGAATGTCAAATTATGCATCGAGTACATCAAGATTACAATCATCATTGGTTTCGTATGCCTTCGAAGATTAATTTTTGTTATTCCCTCACATCAAAATTAAGAGACCCTGACTTTTGATTGGGTCCAGTGGCGTAGGAAGGGGGGGGGGGCTGCAGTTGGGAGGGGCCATCTCTCCCTGGGGGGGGGGCACTCTTTTTTTCCCTCATATGGAGGGGCAGCATTTGAGTTAACGCCAGGGATTTGTTCATGGCGGTGGGGTGGAAAAATCGTGACGCGCCCCGGGCGCCAATTATCCTAGCTACGCCACTAATTGGATCTGGTATGAGCATACATTTCTCTGCTAAATCATAACGTCACTACAATTTCTATTTGTTATAGAATCAACAGCTCTACGTTTTTGTTTAATTTGTATCAATAGTTTTTGTTATTAATTGTCTTCTAGCTCCGAGTCCTAAGGCATTAAAAATAAATTTAAAACATTAATTTGTGAATAAAGTTGCGAATTTTTTTTAAGCCACTGAGAAACCTTACAATTGTTTCGTTTCTCTGACTAAGATACACATTTATTTAAAATGAAGAAAAACGAAAAAAAAAATGACAAAGATGCAATTACATAAAAATAAACAATCTGTGACCACAGTTAGCAATCATAGGCGATAGAAAGGCTTAAAAATCATCCATAGTTAATAATCAATGTCCAAATATTCAATGTCAAGAGATATCAAGCCTTGGCCACATATTCAATGTCCAGAGATATCAACCATTGGCCATATATTAGCTGTACATGACACTAGTTCCTCTGTTAAAACATTTCATTAAATACAACACAATGCATATTTTAATTGAAAGCGTGTTTATCCAGGTCAGTTTCGTAACAGAGCTTTTTATTTTATATTTCTCTGCATCTCTCCCTCCAGTGCTTATCTTTACGTCTCAGCACTAACTCTTCAATGGTAATCTTTACGTCTCAGCACTAACTCTCCCATGCTAATCTTTACGTCTCAGCACTAACCCTCCAATTCTATTTTACGTCTCAGTACTAACTCTCCAATGCTAATCTTTACGTCTCAGCACTGACTCTCCAATACTATTCTTTACATCTGAGCACTAACCCTCCAATGCTATTCTTTACGTCTCAGCACTAACTCTCCCACGCTAATCTTTACGTCTCAGCACTAACCCTCCAATGATAATCTTTACGTCTCAGCACTAACTCTCCAATGCTACTCTTTACGTCTCAGCACTAACTCTCCCAGAGTTTTCTTCAAATGTATGAATACACAAACCGCCCTGTGACGACTAGCACGAGCTTTATGGCCAACCAACAATAGGAGCTTCCAGTTAAGTTGCACGAAATTCGTTATGACCGTTTTACGAGTACCTTCCTTTGTCTAGCTGGTCTCGTTATGTCATTCATTTACCATTCGCGGTACAAAAATGCAGTTAAACTTCTAATTGTGTAACCTTTTGTAAGGCATGCAAGCCTTTACTTGGAATTTAGACTAATTTAGTTGAACGTCACTTGAATCTGCAGAAATAGTTCATGTTTTTATTCTACAGCAGTTTCAACAGGACCTTAATCAGTCATTCCAATCAACCAAGATGATATTGTTACTTGTTATGAAATAGGGATTTCGCCAAAAACGCCACTCTTACATAAACCTTTCTTTTTTATTTCCTATCTCTTCCTTTTCTCTATTAATGTACACATTGAAACAATTAGATGATTCGATTTCAAATTTTAACCCATGTGGAGGACCAGCACTGTCACGTTTATTTGGAGTAGTACGGTACATGTCTTTTGAGAGTAAACACGGTAATAAGTAGCTCCTTGCGCCAACAGGCCAATGCATGTCTAAATCTTACCGCGCACAAAAAACCCCATCTCAACTCGATGTAACCAAGAAACTGTCGTTCGCGGTGCCTTGCGTGGTTTGCCGTTGTCCTTGCTCATTTCTTTTGTATTGAACTTGTTTGAATTTGTGCGTGAAATAAACAAATATGTAATTTGTCTTTCTTAACGTTAACTCATTTCACCGGATAAACATATATATCCATTTTTTTAAAAAAATTTTTGCTCTCAAATCCCTTGTCTTTAATGCACCGACGCATACTTATCCTTAATGTACCGAGGACAACAATATGATCGAATTGAAATCAAATACTACAAACATTAAGGACGCTTCCATTTTTAAAGAAAAAAATATTGAATGTAATATAAATATATATAGCCTGAAATGACATAGCTAACTACCATGTTGTTGATTTGAAATTCTGTCTACAACATTGAGTGGAATGAATGGGTTTATAAGGAAGAGAGATTTTACAAAAATCTGATGGAAACTATGTTTCTCTGGTAAATAAATAATGTAAGTAAAATATACTTGTAATGATGTTACGTTTGTCTTATACATGATACCCTAAGTATTCAGTCAAATACGCACCACAAAATTCACAAGTTATTCCATAACACTAGAACTCCCCCATGCACACCGGCCACACTAAACTCGCACTATATACGAACATACGCACCACATTTTTTATCGGTATCGGGTTTTCAGACAACTGCTCTTGGGATAAAGCAGTAGAGACATGCGCACCAAAAATTGCACACTATTTATTTACCACCTAGGCACCATATCCGCACCACAACACACAGCTATGGTGTTCCATACACACTTTTTTGGTAACACAAAAAACATACTCCACAAACTAAAATATTTTAAAGTATTCCAATAGCTGTGATCGGGAACTCTACTGCCCGCAATGACATTTTAAAAAGAAAAAAAAATTGAAATTTCGGTGGCTGCAACACTACTGCGTTATAAAAAAAAAATTCCATCTGTTTTGTCTCCATTCAAGTCATGAAAAATAAATGTTATGGGCTGTTTGATTTCAGCTTTAAGTAAACCGTGCAAATTGCAAAGGAGAAACATTTAATGTTCGCCCGAGTCCTAGAATTGACCAAAATAAGCTAGTACAAATCGATACGAAACAAAATAGCATAGTTATCCATAACTAACACTTAAAGATTGTATCTATTGCTACAAGAGCTGACGTCAGTAGCAGAAAAGCCATCACTCCGTCATCAACACAATTTATTCAATATCTTTGAAAAGCTGCAAAAAACGGGACGATCTCGTCTGTTGTTGTTGTTGTTTTTTATCTTTGGTTGTTGTTGTTTGTTTTGTTCAATATACTTAATACATTTTAAACTGATCGGCTCAACAGCAACAGATATTTGTGTAATGACCTCCAGGAAAACGAACTCAGAGATTAGCATTTTGTTTCAAAGTTTAGCATAGTGTTAGGATAGCTTGGCCAGTCGCCCGAGTTCATTTGGCTTAAGACACGGAACATCTGAATATACAGAGCAGCAACCCCGTGTTTGTTTTTGTTTTTGTTTTGTTTTGTACACACAGAAGAGAACATTTCCACAAATCTTTTCACCATCTATTTAATTATCCACGTGTCAAGAAACTTACAACTGTTTCGAAATATCCGTCTACGTTCCTGTCATACCTTTACTTAAGCACTTACGTCATCACGTCATCTGTTTAAGAATCCTAACAGACAACACAAAGACGCCATGACGCCAGTGATTCGGGCGACGTGCCGTTCTGCTGAATTGTTTGGACCCGCCTTGGCGCGTCGCTCGGGAGGACGGCTGTTCGAAGAGTCACTGTCGTCGTCATCCTCCCCGTGCTGCTCGGACTGACGGCTGCTGGGCGAGTCCTTGTGGGCGTCCCCCTCGTCGACCGGATCGCTAACGGCGAGGGCGACGTTGTCCTTGGCCACGCCGTAGCGCGTTGGGTCGGTCGCGGATTTGTCCTGGTCTTCGTCCCATTCTCCCGAAAGGGCGTACGACGTATCACCGCCTCGAGTGGACTCCAGCGAATCCTCCGTAGAAATGGCGTCCTCTGGTGTCAGGTTTGTGTCGGGGTCCTCGTTGGCGTCCGAGGCGTCGGGATCTAAAGGCAGATGGGGAGATGAGGCGATGGTATCCTCCTCGTGAGATAATTCTTTACTTTGTGGTGATGACGCCTCTGTAGTAGTGGACAGAGATGTGAACAGCTCACTTGTATCGACCTCGTTCTCGCGTAGATGAGTTTCTTCCAATGTGATGATTTTTTCTGTGGGAAAAAGATTGGCAGTGTTCACCTCGATTCCCTGCTGAATCAACCGGGTGGTCTCACGTTCAATCTCAGTTGGCTGCTTCTGAGAGGTGCCTACCTCAGACACCGTGTTTAGGGCATCGGTGCTAATCTCTTGTGTGCGAATGTCCTGTGTAACAGTGCTTTCGGTGTTGTCATCCGCATCCTCTTTCTGGGTGGGTAAATTGTCGAGGTCCACACTCTCAATAATGAGGAACTCGTCAACAAAAGAATTCCCTGCCGTTTCGGCTAAACTGGTCGGAACGGGTGCTAGAGTCGTAGTGTCGTCATATCCGTTTTCAGAGTCTTCGCTCCTTGACGCCGTATCTTCGGGAATGGGAGAGCTTTTTGTTGTCTCCGTTGTGGATTTGGATTGATCCCAATCGACACAAAGGGCCCCTAAGGTCAAATCCGAAAGTCTGAAGGTTCTCTCCCGAAGAGTAATTCCCGAATCGTCCCCGGGAAAGACGCAGCGATTGGTAGAAAGATAGTCCTGCATCTGCTCCTTATTCAGCGCCCAGGCCAACTCACAGGAACAGACCAAATTGTTGGCGTAGAACAGAAACCTGGACGCCGTGTCCACGAGCTTTTCGATACTGCCCTCGGCCAGGTGGTCGATGTTGTTGTTGTAGATTGTGACGTCATCGATCTCGCTGACACCGGAGAAGATGTCCTTCCCCATGGAAGTGATGTTATTCTTGTACATCTGAAATGTTAGGACCTCCGACATTTTGTAGAAGGCCTCCTCCGAGATGGTCTCGATGGTGGACGACCAGATGGCGAACTTGATGATGCCGCTGACGAAGGAGAAGGCGTGCTTGCCGATTCTGCCGAACTTGCACTGGGAGATGAGAAAATCTTGGATGTCGCTCATCCCACTGAAACTGTCCGGCTCTATGATGTCGAAAGATGATTCTGAAATGGCGAACCTTTCCAGATTGGAAAGACCTGGGAGGGAGAAAAAAAAACACAACGTGTTCTGGTTATTTATTACATAGCGAAATTTTTATTTGTTTTTATATTTTCATTTTCTTTTCCAGAATGTTTCAAACACCCCCAACACTTTACGTGTTTACTTATAAATAATTCTTCGCAAGTTCACCCTTTCTCAATATTCATGATAAAACTATAGAATATTTGCCATGTAAACTCTTCACTGTTTTTTGTTAAATTAAATTATTTAAGCTTATTGAAAATACTAAAAAATTGTCTAGATTATCCCTCAAGTGTCTCGCCCCTAACACTTATTATTTAAAATACCCCCATGCCCTCCCCTCCAACCATCACACAAACCCACCCCAAAATCCACCCCAAACCTCCCAACCCCCAAACCTCAAACCTCTAAACCCCCGAAACCTTCCAAACCACCCAACCCAAAAACCCTAACCCAACACCAGCCCCTCCAACCCACCCAAGCTCAAAGCAAAAATATTACTCGTTGATTGGAAACCTTCAATGCTAAATGTACGCACCTCGAAATGCCCCTCCCCTCACCACACGGACATTGAGTGACGTTATCTCCAGCATCTTGAGGTTGGTCGCCATGGCGAGGAAGCCCGGCGTCAGCTCGTCCACCTCCCCTGCACTCAGCGACAGGGTGTCGATTCCAGGGGGCAGCAGCGCAAGGTCAAGGAGCTTGAAGTTGGAGCACGTCACGAACGTGCCGTCAAAGCAGACGCAGAACTCTGGGCAGGCGGTTGCTGGTGTCAAGGTCAACATGATGGCCAACATCACCAGACGGAAGCAGTGGGTCGGCATGTTATTATTTTTTAATTGTTTTTCGGTTTAAAGAAAGTCAACACGCAGATCTGAAACATGAGATGAAACTTATGAAAAACAGCTGTCAGTGTCTGGATAGAGGCTAGAATAACAGGATAAACTAATGACGCCACACTAGAAAATGAAATTTGAATATTAAAAAAAAACCTCATATCACAATTAGGACAACGAAGAACCAATTAGAAAGTTACAGGTACTGGAAATGTGTTAGACAGTTATTACGAACGAGTTGGAGATTATTGGGGACGAGTTAGTGAGTTATTATAGATGAGTTAGAGAGTTTTTGGAGACAGTTAGACAGTTTTTTTGTGACGAGTTGGTGAGTTTTGGGACACGAGTTAGAGAGTTATTGGAGACGAGTTAGGCAGTTTTGGGGCACGAGTTAGAGAGTTATTGGAGACGAGTTAGAGAGTTTTTGAGGACGAGTTAGAGAGTTATTGGAGACGAGTTAGACAGTTTTGGGGCACGAGTTAGACAGTTTTTGGGCACGAGTTAGAGAGTTATTGGAGACGAGTTAGAGAGTTTTGGGCACGAGTTAGAGAGTTATTGGAGACGAGTTAGAGACTTTTTTTTTGGGGGGGGGGACGAGTTAGAGAGTTTTTTGAGAGTTAAATATCGCATTTATTTTTAAAACGATACGCAAGAAAGAAATCCGTAACTTGGTATCGATTCGGTCATTGTTTTCAGAGAATCCAAACCACAGATCACAACTACAACATTACTTGGACATGTTAAAAATCACTGATGCATACATTTGTAAAAAAATTATTTCAGACTTAATTGGCTTAATCTGGGCAGTAAAGGGTTGAGTTTCCCCGCAATCTAATCGACGCTCCAACAACCCCGACCTACTGAGATTGATGAGACTTCGTTAACCAGTGCAGTAGTATAGCTCTAGTCCAACTTTTGATGCCATCTCCTACAGTTGTTGCAAGGGTTCTTAACCCTTTAGCAGCTCTGCATCCCCCCCTCCTCAAAATATTAATTAATTTGATAAACTCGCTCCCCTACCCCAATATCAATTTTTTAAAAAAAATACATATCCAGTATCCAAGGATAATAACAAAATAAATCTGCATTCTGGGACTACGTACATCCGTTGACACTGCATACCACGCCGTTGGTAAAGATCCCCTGAGTTAGGTTCATCCAGGGACTAGCGTCAAATACCACCCAAACTACTTGTGTATTCCTGGGACTGGCATCAAATACCACCCAAACTACTTGTGTATTCCTGGGACTGGCATCAAATACCACCCAAACTACTTGTGTATTCCTGGGACTGGCATCAAATACCACACAAACTACTTGTGTATTCCTGGGACTGGCATCAAATACCACCCAAACTACTTGTGTATTCCTGGGATTGACATCAAATACCACCCAAACTTCTCGTGTTTTCCTGGTACTAGCATCAAGCAGGAGGATGTTGGCATGTCTCTTCAGACAACCATGGCTACGAAACCAAGAAAACAATAGTTCGCTTTTGACTGTGTCATGCATTCTTTCCAAAAAACATCTGGGTATTTTGTAATTGAATTGGTGCTGAGTCCAAGGTTCCATGAAAATGACCAACTATCTAAGCTAATCTGACTGAGTAATTCGCTAATCTAAATCAGTAATTCGCTAATCTGACTGAGTAATTCGCTAATCTGACTGAGTCATTCTAAACGATACAAGTGAAAATTTGACTTGATTATTTGAGTGATTGTTTCATACACGACACTTGATACGTGACAAATCTCTGTTCTACCCCCACCCCCCCCCCTTTTTTTTTACAAGCGACATCTTGAGATAATCTCTGTATAACCTCTGTATAACCTCTGTATAACCTCTGTATAACCTCTGTATAACCTCTGTATAACCTCTGTATAACCTCTGCAAATAAAACTTTCAAAAATCTGATCAGAACGCTGATAGTATGTTCTCCCCTCCCCCCCCCCCTGTACAGAAAAGGAGAAATTTAACAATTAACCCCATTCCCACCCACCCATCCCCCTAAATCCTTGTCGTAGATGCAGAAGTTATCCGACTGACACCATCATAACTTACCCCCCTCCGCCAGAAGACTGATGTGAGGAATTATCACAAGATGATGTTATGTATTTTTGGGGCGTGTCTTTGTGTATTCTCTTGACAGACAACCCTTGTCTATAAATAACCAACGTCCTCCATAGTTCTCCAAAACATAATCACAAGACAGCGTTTCCAAACTGGCAAGGCTTTTATCACGAGAGCTTAACAACTTTTGTTTTTTTGGTTAATCCATACATTTAAAAAATCAAAAAGTTCAACCATTCCTTACGATTTAATGTTTACAATCCCTTAGCACGGCGGTTCTCAACCTGTGGGTCGCGACCTCTTTGGGGGGGGGTGGGGTGGGGGGGTCGAACGACCCTTAAAACACAAGGGTCACAAAAAGACCATCAGAAAAAACATATGAAGTCGCGAAGAAAATAATGTAATGGTTGGGGGTCACCACAACATGAGGAACTGTATTAAAGGGTCGTGGCATTAGGACGGTAGAAAACCCCTGACTTAGCATCATATAGAGATGACAATTAAATTTGATATCCTTCAATGAATTGACGATAGGCAAGGCTTCATATCACACTAAAGGATCTTTTGTGGTTCTTTGGAATGGCAAAAATGTCCTTAAAAAACCTTGCCAAGATGATAACGATCAAGTACAATACTGGTCTATTCTTCTTTCCCGGCGTGTATCTGTTTAGTGTTTACCATCAGATTTGAAAAATGGCTATGCTGACAAAAAAATGCACATAGCTGCTAAATTAATCCCCAAAAAAGAAGAATTTTTGCATCGTGGCCAGTACGGTGGCGTAGGGTGTGGAGGGGGCGATCCCCCCCCTCCCCGAGCGAATCATTTTTGCTTTATTGTAAATAGAGTGGGACATTTTCGGCCAACTGCTTATGTGTTCATTTTTGTTAGTTTTTTTTTTTTTTTTTTTTTTTTTGAAAAAGATGGAGCAGGGGTGGCACTTAGCCTGGAAATCTAAAACGGTAAAAATCTCACTTTAGAACACACAGTAGTTCTCCGTAAAGTGTTATTACAATGTCCTAGATAATGATCACTAAATTTATTTATTGTTCCCTCTAAATCTTTGACCCTGATCTTCTAATTCAAGGTGTTGTTAGGCCAAACATTCAGCATCCGACTTAATTTATCATCAAAAAACGCCGCTAATTTTTATTTAAGAAAGTGATTCTATTCTTTCAGTTGGCTGTAAAAAGGAATCATCATCATCATCATAATGTCCATTAGTCCTTGGACCGTTGGGGTGCCACAGATGACATGTGAACTATCACCAATAAAAAGGTCGAACAACAGATTAATATTCTTAAATTATAAGAAAAAAAATTATTACATTTTTGTTTAGAATCATAGTGATGCCACTAGACCTTGGCGCTCCAGGAAGTTGCCCACTTTGCCTATACTAGTATCGACCCTGGCTAGATGTAACAATTTCCTGTAAAAAAGATCAGCACTGGCTAGATATAACAATTTCCTGTAGGAAAGATCATCCCTGGCTAGATGTAACAATTTCCTGTATGTAAGATCATCCCTGGCTAGATGTAACAATTTCCTGTAAGAAAGATCATCCTTGGCTAGATGTAACAATTCCCTGTAAGAAAGATCAGCCCTGGCTAGATGTAACAATTCCCTGTAAGAAAGATCAGCCCTGGCTAGATGCAACAATTCCCTGTAAGAAAGATCAGCCCTGGCTAGATTTTATAAGTGGCTGTGACAAAGTTCAACCCTGGCTAGATGTTACAATTTAATGCACGAAAAATCGGCCTTGGCTAGATGTAGCAAATTGGCATACCAAAGATCGGCCCTGGCTAGATGTAGCAAATTGGCATTTAGATGTAGCAAATTGACATACCAAAGATCGGCCCTGGTTAGATGTAGCAAATTGACATACAAAAGATCGGCCCTGGTTAGATGTAGCAAATTGGCATACCAAAGATCGGCCCTGGCTAGATGTAGCAAATTGGCATTTAGATGTAGCAAATTGACATACCAAAGATCGGCCCTGGTTAGATGTAGCAAATTGGCATACCAAAGATCGGCCCTGGCTAGATGTAACGATTTGCAGTAAAGAAAAGGAATGAAAAAGTAAGACCCCCCCCTCCCACACACACACATACTCACACAAAACACACATTTAAGCGCCGCCCCCCCCCCCACCCGCCCCCGAACCACCCACTACCTTTGGGTTTCTCCAGACAAGACGAAAGTCGGTGACTCAACTGCCCCCGTATTAAAGGAATGAAAAAGTAAGACCCCCCCCCCCCACACCCACACATACTCACACAAAACACACATTTAAGCGCCGCCCCCCCCCCACCCGCCCCCGAACCACCCACTACCTTTGGGTTTCTCCAGACAAGACGAAAGTCGGTGACTCAACTGCCCCCGTATTGTCTCAATCAAACCAACCTACAACACGTGTTTTCTATATCGTGTCTTTTATGTACGCAACGCACGTTGTGTACGTGTACACAGCTGCCAGTTTGTCCTGACCCCTGCTTTCATCTTAACACGTTTTCATTCTTGGGGGGGGGGGAAGGAGGAGGGCCTGTTTTTTCCCCTGGTGCTGTAGAACAAAGTGACTTACCAATGACTATTTAGATTCCAACCTTTCAACATTTCAACAGATGCGGTTTTTATAACATTTTCAATCTTAAAGCTTTTATTTTTAAAAGAATGACGCCATTTCAAACAATGACCGTTCATTAAGAATGACGCCATTTCAAACAATGACCGTTCATTAAGAATGACGCCATTTCAAACAATGACCGTTCATTAAGAATGACGCCATTTCAAACAATGACTGTTCCTAAAGAATGACACCATTTCAAGCAATGACCTTTCATTAAGAATGACGCCATTTCAAACAATGACCGTTCATTAAGAATGACGCAATTTCAAGCAATGACCTTTCATTAAGAAGGACGCCATTTCAAACAATGACCGTTCATTAAGAATGACGCCATTTCAAACAATGACCGTTCATTAAGAATGACACCATTTCAAGCAATGAACGTTCATTAAGAATAACGCCATTTCAAACAATGACCGTTCATTAAGGATGACGCCATTACAATGACTGTTCCTAAAGAATGACACCATTTCAAGCAATGACCTTTCATTAAGAATGACGCCATTTCAAACAATGACCTTTCATCCATTTTCATTAATCACGGTTGCATGGCCATCATTTTCCTTCTTTAATGTCAACATTTTTTTTTTAATCTCGCGGTGCTTCTAACTATTGCCTCTCTCTCTCTCTCTCTCTCTCTCTCTCTTTCTCTTTCTCTTTCGTTATCTCTCTCTCTTTCTATCTCCTTTTATCTTTATCTTCCTCTCTCTCGTTCTCTCTCTCTCTTTCCATCTTTCTCTCTCTCTCTCTCTTTATCTCATTCTCTGTCTTCCTCTTTGTCTCTCTCTCTTTCTATCTCTCTTTATTTCTCTCTTTTTTTCTCTCTTTCTCTCTCTCTCTTTATTTCTCCTTCTCTCTTTCTCTCTCTCTCTCTCTTTCTCTCTCTCTCTCTCTCTCTTTATTTCTCTCTCTTATTTCTTTCTCTCATACTCACACTCTCAATGTCTCTTCATCTCTCTCTCTCTCTCTCTCTCTATATATATGTATATATTTCTCTCTCTCTCTCTCTCTCTCTCTCTCTCTCTCTCTCTCTCTCTCTTTATTTCTCTCTCTTTTTTCTTTCTCTCTCACTCACTCTCTCTCTGTCTCTTTCTCTCTCTCTCTCTCTCTCTCTCTCTATATATATGTATATATATATATATATATATATATATATATATATATTTATTTATTTCTCTCTCTTTACCTCTGTGTGTCTATCAATTTCTGTCTCTCTATTTCTCTCATGTGTTCTCTTTTTTATCGTACTCTCTTTTTTCTCTTTCTCTCTCCCTTTCTCTCTCTCTCTCTCTCTCTCTCTCTCTCTCTCTCTCTCTCCCTCGCTCTGTTCCCCTCTCACTCTCGTAAATAAGCTAACGTCCACAATAATTATACTTCAACTATTATTATTAAAAGCACATGAAGTATAGTGTAAAGAGTTGCAGGTTCAACGGTGACCATAAGAAGCTGTCAGATAATGATTCTAAGATGAACTGAAGCAAACGAGATGAATTGTTGCCCTTGGATAGACGCCAGCGACCAATGAGAAGCAAGCGAGGTGCTGCGTCATATCGCCTGATGGTACGGCCAGTCAAGTATCCTACCAGACTTTCAACGTGAATTGCAGCAGCGTTGGCATGTCGGTGCTCAAAACGCCTATCGTTGGCTGTGGTTGGGGAGAAAGTAAGGAGAGAGAGATGGTGCTACGTGGAACATCTTACAAGATGTCGCTCTGGCATCTGTTTAACACATTAGGAGGACAAGAGTGCAATGTCGAATTATGAAATGAGACAGACAAAATGAAATGAGACAGACAGACAGACAGACAAAATGAAATGAGACAGACAAACTGGAATGAGACAGACAAAATGAAATGAGACAGACACATTGAAATGAGACAGACAAACTGGAATGAGACAGACAAAATGAAATGAGACAGACAAATTGAAATGAGACAGACAAAATGAAATGAGACAGATAAATTGAAATGAGACAGACAAACTGGAATGAGACAGACAAATTTAAATAAGACAGACAAATTGAAATGAGACAGACAAATTGAAATGACACAGACAAAATGAAATGAGACAGACAAATTAAAATGAGACAAAATGAAATGAGACAGACAAAATGGAATGAGACAGACAAATCTAAATGAGACAGACAAACTGGAATGAGACAGACAAAATGAAATGAGACAGACAAATTGAAATGAGACAGACAAATCTAAATGAGACAGACAAAATGAAATGAGACAGACAAACTGGAATTGAGACAGACAAATTGAAATGAGACAGACAAAATGAAATGAGACAGACAAACTGAAATGAGACAGACAAACTGGAATTAGACAGACAAATTGAAATGAGACAGACAAATTTAAATGAGACAGACAAATTGAAATGAGACAGACAAATTAAAATGAAACAGACAAACTGGAATAAGACAGACAAAATGAAATGAGACAGACAAAATGGAATGAGACAGACAAATCTAAATGAGACAGACAAACTGGAATGAGACAGACAAAATGAAATTAGACAGACAAATTGAAATGAGACAGACAATTCTAAATGAGACAGACAAAATGAAATGAGACAGACAAGCTGGATTGAGACAGACGAAGAAATGAGACGGACAAAATGAAATGGGACACAATGTGGCTTTTGTTTTACAAGCCAAAATTAATAGTTTGGGGGCTAGAAAATAAAATATTAAACAATTTTGAGAATTAAGATGTGTTACCTGTCACGGTCAGATCGCGTGAGGTTTTCTGTGTCAACTTTTATAATGTTAATTTGGGTGAGTTTCTTTTCCTCGTGTGCCCCACGGGATTTTTTTTCTCGGTCAAGGTATGACCTGTGTGCTGTCAGGAGGAACCACGTGTGTGAGTTGAGTTTTTAAGGAGTGAGCAATGGCGAGTGCTGTGGATAGGGTGTATGATTTTTTTGTCTTGAAAAGGCAGTGAGTTTTTCTACGGATGGAAGAGGACTTGTGTAACTTTAACTGTTTTGTGTAGTGGCATATAGGCACACATAGCCAATAAATAAGAAAACCTGAAACCCTGAATTGTTTGTTGATACTTGGAGCAAGAGTCAGCTCTGTAGGAGCTGGAAATAAAGGGGTTCTAGACCCTTGTAAAATTGTTCTGTGGCTAGTACGGAGGGGACCGACCCCTAGACAACGTACGTCACGTCACAGTGGGGGCCC
Source organism: Lymnaea stagnalis (assembly GCA_964033795.1). Lineage (NCBI taxonomy): Eukaryota > Metazoa > Mollusca > Gastropoda > Lymnaeidae > Lymnaea > Lymnaea stagnalis. The sequence continues at coordinate 1,866,421 of CAXITT010000028.1, read as the reverse complement.
GTCGAAGCAGCCAAACCATCCAAGCCTACCATCAGCCAAAGGGGAGGCCCGTCGAAGCAGCCATATCATCCAAGTCTACCATCCACCACAGTGGAGCAACCATCCACCACAGTGGAGCACCTATCCAAGTCTACCAACCATCCACAGTGGATTAACCATATAAACCATTCGCCATCGTCGCGGCTAATCAAAGAAACCATCCAAGTCTACCATCCAGCCACAGTGGATTAACCATACCAATCTACCATTCGCCATCGATGAGGCACATCAAAGCAACAATCCCAGCCCACCACCAGCCACAAAGAAGGCTGTCGAAGCAGCCATTTCAAGTATAATCATCCATCCATTCGCCGTCGTTGCGGCACATCAAAGCAACCATCTAAGCCTACCATCAGCCAAAGGGGAGGCCGTTCGATGCAGCCATATCAACCTTAACCATCCACCACAGTGGAGCAGCCATCTAAGCCCGCAATTTGCCACCGTGGGAGCACGATCCAACCATGCCAGCTCATCATTTGGTACGTGGTTCAAAGGTTCAGCTAAGTCCAAACCAACCATAGCAGACCATCCACCACAGTGGAGGCCGTTAAAGCAACATCATATCGTCCAAAGAACCCAACCAGCCTACCATTCATCACAGAGGGGGCCTGACCAACCAGCCACACCAGCACGTCAAAACAATCATCACGGCCATACCAGTCCAGAGGAAAGCCGTGCAAACTAGCCAGACAGCTATACCAATCTTAACTTTTTGTCACATTGGATTATTGGAGACACCAGACATTCCAACAGTATCTACCTACGAGAAAACACATGAACACATGGATTATACTTCTCAATACGTCCGAAATCCCAGTGCCACCCATCAAGAGAACCATCACAAGTAATTATTTTAAGTAAATCATTTAGCTATTAGATTTGCAATTTCTATTATATTACTCATTTCATTTGATCCATTTTCTATCTGTAATTTTTTTTGTAAACATATATATTGACATAAGACTTAGAGATAAAAATGTCGTTACCTACTATTGCCGAAATTAAACAAATGGCAATAGATTTGGGATTAGAAGGGGAGGAAGCGAAAGAATGGGTAGCTGTTAGGGAAAAAGAGGTTCGCGAAGAAGAAGAGGAAATTCGCGCATATGAGCGAGAAGAAAAAGAAAGAATCAAAGAACATGAGAGAAAAATGTCTGGGTATAGTGCTAGTACACTAACTGGTACTGAAAAGGGACAATTTTCTCTGGATGATAAGGAAAATGAGGGCAATATACAGGGAGACATGGCCTTTAGTGTAAAACCGATTGTGGATAAACAGGGACAAGACAGTTTGAAGGTGGGAGTAGACATACGCCAGAAAGAGAAATCTATGTGGGAACTCAGAGAAGAATGTGTCAGATGGATATATGGTTATAGTCCACCAGAATCTGTGGTGAGAAAAATTTATCAGCAATTAAGTTCTAACATACCTTTTGACCTAAACACCTTTAAGGAATATAAAATTACTAATGAAGAACATAGTCACGTGACTAAAGATCCTGACATAACGTCGAATTGTTTGGACGAGGGTCCAAGCATTACTCAAAGTAAAGTTGATGAGAAAGCTTTTAAAGAAATCAAGCGGGAGGGGGCCTTTAGAAATAGTTATGGGAAATATAGAGCGAGGAAATATACTAAGGTAGAAGTTAGTGGGAATGAGCTTAGATGGTGTCGAGAGAACAAATCTTGGGTAAGTCTGTCAGAAACTAAAAATCCAAATGTAGAAAGGGGCAGTATCAATACTAGGAAAAATGATGAATCGGAATTTTTTCAGTTTGGTATAGTTGATGAATATTTTGAAGACACCGAAACAAGAGAAAATAAGTTGGATAATGTGGATAAACAGGACGAATGTGGTGATGTGCAGGATGGCTATCGCCCTTGCACCATTAGTGAACCTAGTGGTATTGATGTTTCATTTGGGGACTTTGATAATAATATTGATTATGAGCACAGCGTTGTTGATGCTTTGGATGATTGTTTTGATTGGGATATTAATTATGAACCCAGTGTAGATGGTTCAGATGGAAATTTTGATAAAAATATTGATAATGAACATAGTGTTGTTGATTCTTCTAGTGATGGTTTTGATTGTTTTATGGCTTATGAACCCAAAGTAGATGATTTTAATGATATTTTTTATTGTGAGCCTAGTATTGCTGATGTTTCACATATTGATGTTGATAGAGTGACTGAGGTTTGTAGTTTGTTTGATGGTAATATTGATTATGAACCCAGAGAAGTTGTTTGTGATCAGAATATTGTTTATGAACATAGTGTTACGCATACTTTACTTGTTGATGTTGAGAGAGTGACTGAAGTTTGTAGGGTGCCGGAGGCTTTTGATGGCACACTCATGGCCATTGATAACACACCCACGGGTGTTGAAGACATGAACCACCTTCCGCTTCCACGCAAGCAAGGGGTCATGATTATATGGGGGACAAGCTGGGGTAACCACGAAGTAGAAACCGTAACCTTGACCAGAGCGGCGACCACTAGATGTCGTCAGGTTGAACCTTCGACAGAGTTCACCGACACTCCTGAGTCAAGCTCATGTGTGTTGTTATGTTTTGAGGAGGAGGGGAGATCGCATTTTTTGACTGCTCGTGAGTTTAACTCAGTTATTTTTGAACATGTCACAGTTGACAGAGACTGTGAAGTGTTTCCATCTAGAGACGATGGGAAAATTGAGTTGAATAAATTTGACACGTCTAACAATGTAACACGTGTTTTGCTTTTCAACAATGATGGTATTTGTTACAAAGGAGAAGGGACAGCTTGGGGGGAAGCAAAACGGTCTTGGGGTGTAAAGGACTTGTTGGGTGAATTCGTGCCTACTAGACCGTGCAGGTCAAACCCGAGAAGAGAGAGGGGTGAGTTGGGCGGATCAAATAACCTCCATGATTTTTTAAGACAAGGGGATAAGCGAAACATTCCACCGTCTTGTATGTAAAGATTTAATGGACAATTCATGGCTGTCCACACATGCTCAGATGTTGACATTTGTTTTTCTTCACTTTTTCATTTTTGAATTAAGATTTTTCAAAATCATGTGCTGTAAACATTTAAATATTTGTTACAATGTATTAAAATAAATGCTCAATTTGATTGTAGGAAAATATTGAGATGATAAACATGTGCTGTAAACATTTAAATATTTGTGACAATGTATTAAAATAAATGCTCAATTTCATTGTAGGAAAAGATTGAGATGATAAAGAATAGTCATTATTTTATCTATTACCATGTATGTTTCATTAGAGATGTCTTAATTCTACAATGCATTGCCATAACAATAGTAGTGACTTTCAAAGTATGATTGATAGCGGTTGATAACGGAATGTTTTAAGATAGACATTTCATGATATTTTTTTTATTAATATCGGTATGTTGTTCATGTTATAATTGATGTCAGTTTACCAGAGTATGCACGCGAACTGACCGCTGTTTTGTAAACTCGCAACATTGGGTTTCACCAAACGTCACTCGTGAGGGGCGGCGTGTCATGGTCAGATCGCGTGAGGTTTTCTGTGTCAACTTTTATAATGTTAATTTGGGTGAGTTTCTTTTCCTCGTGTGCCCCACGGGATTTTTTTTCTCGGTCAAGGTATGACCTGTGTGCTGTCAGGAGGAACCACGTGTGTGAGTTGAGTTTTTAAGGAGTGAGCAATGGCGAGTGCTGTGGATAGGGTGTATGATTTTTTTGTCTTGAAAAGGCAGTGAGTTTTTCTACGGATGGAAGAGGACTTGTGTAACTTTAACTGTTTTGTGTAGTGGCATATAGGCACACATAGCCAATAAATAAGAAAACCTGAAACCCTGAATTGTTTGTTGATACTTGGAGCAAGAGTCAGCTCTGTAGGAGCTGGAAATAAAGGGGTTCTAGACCCTTGTAAAATTGTTCTGTGGCTAGTACGGAGGGGACCGACCCCTAGACAACGTACGTCACGTCACAGTGGGGGCCCGTCGAAGCAGCCAAACCATCCAAGCCTACCATCAGCCAAAGGGGAGGCCCGTCGAAGCAGCCATATCATCCAAGTCTACCATCCACCACAGTGGAGCAACCATCCACCACAGTGGAGCACCTATCCAAGTCTACCAACCATCCACAGTGGATTAACCATATAAACCATTCGCCATCGTCGCGGCTAATCAAAGAAACCATCCAAGTCTACCATCCAGCCACAGTGGATTAACCATACCAATCTACCATTCGCCATCGATGAGGCACATCAAAGCAACAA